>QEPC01002256.1:2343911-2371933 GCA_003113815.1 Sphenodon punctatus | reverse complement strand
CCCCCCCCCCCACTCATCCTTTCTATCAAAGGCCAGGCAGAACAACCACATCTTACAACAGCATCGAAAAAAGGGGAGATCCGGGACCAAACGGACCTCCACCAGCAGGGAGTTCCACAGCCGTGGAGCCGTCACCAAGAAGGCCTTCCCCATCATGGTCCCCCGGCAGACTTGGGGGACCTTGAGGAGAGCACCCCTCAATGACCGCAGAGGAAGATTCAATGGGGGAAGCCAGGGCGGAATACTGCGGTCTCTAACCAGTTGGAAAAATGATCATTTTACCCATGGAAGTTTGCATATAAGGATGGTAATAATTTTATTTATTTTATTAAAATATTTTTACCCCACCTCTCTAACATATAGCAGCTCGAGGTAGCTTACAAGTATAAAATATTTTAAAAACATATAAAACTATAAAAACCAATAAATAATAACTAAATCAAAAGGTGGTGTCACAGAATCAAAACAAAAATCCCTCCTTCCCATCATCCTCAGCGAAGGCCTGGCGGAACAGCCAAGACCTACAATAACAAAAAGAGGCAAGGTCCGGGGCCACCCAGGCCTCTGCCAGAAGGGAGTTCCACAGCCTAGGTGCAGCCACCGAGAACGCCCTCTCCATAGTCGTCCCCCTGGCTCCCTGTGGACAGCAGGGGCTGATCCAGAACATGGAGGGTGAGGCAGTTTCGCAGATAGGTGGGGCCCAGGCAATTAAGGGCTTTATAGGTAAGAACCAACACCTTGAATCGGGTCCGGAAGACGATAGGCAGCCAGTGCAGAGCACTAAGCACTGGTGTAATGTGCCCATCCCTGTAAGAAGCCGGGCAGCTGCATTCTGCACCAGTTGCAGTCTCTGAACCGTCACAGAGGGTAGCCCCACGTAGAGCGCGTTGCAATAGTCTAGTCTCGAGGTAATGAAATCATGGATGATGGTAGCCAGGTCACAGTCTGAGACATATGGTCGAAGCGGACGCACCAGGTGTAACTGGCAAAATGCACTTCTCGTCACAGTCCCCACCTGAACATCCAGGCAGAGACGCGGGTCGAGAAGCGAACCCTGTCAATGAGGGGTTTTAGGAGGACCAGGAAGAGGGGCAAGGAATGACTACAATCAGATGAGTTTAGATTAATGGATCAGGGTCTGGGTCTTAAGCTCCTAATTCCTAAGCTGGAACATTGCAGGATTGCAACACTGGCAATTGGATAAAGAGTGGGAGGATTTTGTTGCTAAAGCCCAGATTGTTTTATTCCAAGAAACTTGGATGAATGAAGAATTTATCCTGAATGGGTATAAACCTTTACCAAGAAAGCATGGAAGGATAAGGAGAGAGGTAGGTGGGGTGGAGGATTGACTACACTTATTTTAGTTAATATCCCCTGTGAAGTGGAACAGCTGGATACAGAGTCAGTACAGATGCAGGTAGTGATTTTGAGATTTCACCAAAGGGTACCTTTAGCAATTATGAATGTTTATTTTCCACCAAAAAAGAAGGGCATGCAGGAAGGATGGTGGGTCCCTGGTCTGGTTAGCATGATTGACTCATTAAGAGATAAGTACGAGGGAATGGAAATTATTCTTGCCGGAGACTTCAATGCAAGAATTGGGCAGGCACATTTAGAATTACCAGAGGATATTGAAGATAATAGCATTATTTATATCCCATGTATGCCTGACCAGGTGACTAATGCAGAGGACAGTTTTACTGAAGTTTATGTATGATAAGAATTTCCAGATGTTGAATGGGAGATTCGATAATGATGCCCCCAGGGCTTTTACTTGTTGTACTGCTAATGGCACGAGTACAGTGGACTATAGCTTGGTAGAGTGCTTCCACTGGCATCAGTACTTATTTTTTGAGGTTATTATGGGAGCAGAAAGTGACCATTTCCCGATATTTTTAACCTGCAGGGATATTGATAATTCAATCCATAGGCAGCTAAGGGACCCGGATTTGATAATCAGGAGAGTAGCTTGGAATGATTAGTTTAGGAAGAAGGTGGCCAATAATTGTTGAGCATGGTCATCTGTCTGGGCTAGGAGTGTTAAACAGAATCTAGATATAGGCTTGAGAGGTACAACTTTATTGTCAAGGAATGACAAAGTCTGTTGATCAAACAGGAGGGGTGACAAGATAGGAAATGCTGGCACAAGGCATAGTTCGATGCTGAATGCATTCAAGTACAGAAAGAATTATTAGAATCCCTAAGACAGTGGAAGAGGGACGAATGAGAAGTAGGTCAGCCTCAGATTATTAGAGCCAAACAAGCTTACAAACAAATGCTGGTTCAAAATAAGAAGGAGTACCAAGACAGCAGTTGGGAGAAGTTGATTAAGGCAGCTGAGCAGAAAAATTCCAGAGTCTTCTGGCAGATAATTTCTGGTGGCGCTATGGGTAGACAATGGGCAGCTGGAAACTATTACGGTGGGCATGAAGTCATGAAAAGTGGCAGGTTCCGATTTGCTTATCCCATAAATAATTCCAGGATTTTGGGATTTCAATTCTGAGACAATTGATTAATTATATTATTCTATACAATGTGTACCTGGAGAATTGGAAACAGTATATTATTGTACCAGTTTTTAAGAAAGGTGATAGGGCCAACCAGGACTGTTATCGACTGGTCAGTTTAATTAGCAACCCGGCAAAAATTTATGGATGACATCTTTTATTCCATGTGTAGTAGTTTATTTGGGAAGTAGTTAGCCACAGGCCATCACAACACAAATAAATTAATACAAATTACATAACAAGCAAATAAGGTTATAAAAGAAATCCAAGAATACAGAACAGGACAGTTAAACAGCTGCTACACCCGATCTACTCTTAAGGGCAGCAGTTAGAAACCTGGCAACCTGAGTAGTATCTATAAACCCTTTCCCTGCAGAAGTGATGCCAAAGCAGTAGACTGGGAACAAGGGAGCATGGTTAAGATAATTGAGGACAAGAACTTAACCCGAGGCTCTGCATAAAGCCTACAATCAAATATTGTATGGGAGAGAGTCTCAATTGTTCAACTATTGCAAATACAGACTCGGTACACAAAAGGAACTCTCATCGCTCTCCTTTCTGTGATTGTTTTATAAACTAAAACAACTCAGGATAAATGCCCTCCTATATTTCAGGGTAGTCAAAAAACCTAAATAGGGGTCACCAGATGGATCTAGCACAAACTGGGAATAAATTGGCAAAATTTTCTGGGAATTAATTACTGCTATCAAGGATTGTTTCTCTTGATCAGCTATTTGCTATCAAATTTGGAAAACAGCCACAGAGGGTAATTTCAGACGTGCTGAGCCTTCAGGCCCAACATGCTGAAACCCGGATCGGGATCCTTTAGATGTGTCGGCTTCATCACGCAGGGAAATCTCGGAGGGGACAGGGACGTACGGTGCGACGTGCAGCTGCGCGGCCTCGTTCCCCACCCTCCCACATCCGCCCGCCCTCAGGGAGACAGGTGGGCACAGCAGCCAATGTAGCCGTTGCATCCGATCCCATATCGCGGTCCAGACCACGCTCAGGAACGGAGCAAGGTAACACACGTTACTTGCCCCGTGGTTCAGCTAACCACGGTTCTGGGGTTGAGGCCAACCTCAACCCTAGAACCGTGGTTAGCTTTAAACCCCGCCAGGAATTCACCGTGGTGACCATTTGGCGGGGCTCATCACAGCCACCACACTGGATCCACTGTGATCCACTGTGGTGGTGTCATGTCTGAAATTACCCAGAGAAAGCAAAAGTAAATATATAACATCTAGAGAAATCCAGGGAAAATAGAAGATTGTCAATACCAACCACCCAAGAACCAATCAGCAGACAGCAGTAGCGCCCTAAAATGGAAACTTTCATGAGGGAAATAGGACGCATTAGAGCCAGTACTTCATAATAGCTAGTTTGAAAATTGAAGCTATTGAAGCAAGGCCAACTTCAGCTCTTAAGAGGACCACTTATTCCATGTGAGTAGTTGGATGGATGGTAATGATATACTTGGGGAGGAGCAGGCAGGTTTCAGACCTGGAAACTCCAGTGTTTCTCCCTTAATTATATTATAGACAAATATTTTAGTAAGATTGTGTGGATTTATGCAGCCTTTGTAGATCTTAGGGCTGCTTTTGATATGGTCAATAGATTATTATTATGGGAGAAATTGAGTATCTTGGGTATGGATCCAGCCTTAATTTACCTAATAAAGGAATATTATAGAGATGCTACAGCTCAAGTTAGATACGGAGTCTAAGGCAAATT
This sequence comes from Sphenodon punctatus, assembly GCA_003113815.1. Lineage (NCBI taxonomy): Eukaryota > Metazoa > Chordata > Lepidosauria > Sphenodontia > Sphenodontidae > Sphenodon > Sphenodon punctatus. Next base: position 2,367,692 of record QEPC01002256.1, on the reverse strand, counting down.
ATCTTGCTCCTTTTATACTCCAAGAGGGATAAGACAAGGCTGTGTGTTGTCCCCAGTACTATTTAATCTATTTCTGAATGATTTACGGATTCATCTTGGAAGGAGGTACTGCCATTCACTTAAGCTCCTGGGAAATGGAGTACCCTGTCTGCTATATGCAGATGATGCAGTTTTGTTAGCCTATACTAAAACAGGGCTGCAGCGGCTACCGGATGATTTTGGTGTCTACTGTCAGCACAGCAGTTTGGAAGTTAATGCTGCCAAAACAAAAATTATGGTATTTGGTTCTAGGAGACAGAATAAGTGGTTTATGAACGATCAACCAATATAGGTGGTGAAGAACTTTTGTTACTTGGGTCTAACCTTTACTAGTACCCTGAGATGGGAGGTTCATGCCCCAAAAGTGGCTATCAAGGCGGTTCTCAGACATCTGGAAGCATTTTGACCTTCTACAATAAGTTCAAGAGGAAACCATGGGCAGAAACATTAATAGCAGGAAAAGCGAAGCTCGAGGCTATATTATATATTATTATATAGTATATTACTATATCAAGCTGAGCTCTGGGGAGTTGACAACAAGGCAGTAGCCATTGTTGAAAAAGCTCAGAGTGCCTTCCTTAAAAAATTTCTTCTGGTTCATCAAGGATCTCTAACCTTGATGGTTAGGATGGAGACGGGTTCTGTGAATGCTGGAACGATGGCTAGATTACACCCAATCCATTACTGGCTAAAAATTAGGAAGTATTCACCTTTGAGACTCTGTAAACAAGTACTGCTAGATGCTATATCAACCAGCAGAGCCTTGTTTCCATGGCTGTTGGGGATAAGGAAGTCACTTTTTCTCTCAGGGCTGGGGGACCGTTGGTCTCATGAGGACCCATTACCCCTGTATGATGAAAAGCAAAGTATAGATGTGAGGTTCTTGGATATCTCTAGACTGGAGGACATGGTGACGGCGAGAGCAGTAAGATGTACCCAGCTATATAAATACATTAAAGTTGATTGCGACCAGGCTCTTTATCTCAAGTCAACTATTTTCAGCACAGAGAGGTGCTTACAAAACTAAGATTTGAACAAATAGGAACAGCAGTGCAGAGAAGTGGCTGGGCAGGCATCCCTTATAATTAGAGACCGTGATCTTGCCCCTTAGGGGAGGTGGAAGATGTGCTGCACATCCTTTGGAATTGTCCCCTGTATTGTGCCCTGCCCGAGGAATAGATATCTTGTCCCTCTTATTGGAAATCTGGGGTATTTTAATACTTTTGAGAAAACTATCTGGGTCCTCCAGAATATGTCTATTCATGTATTGAATGCTGTGGCGTGTTATACTCATGCAGCAAGGAAACGCCGCAAGACATCAAAGCACCTATCTAGCCAGAATTAGGGATCTTTGGATGATAATTTCACGTGATGGTAGGGACCCCGATTGTTTGCTTGGTGACTGGTAAAAGTAAATTCACTCAAGTTAGATCCCTAGTTGTGCACCTTATTTTGGAATCCAGGGGCTCAGATTGCCTGTTATGCAACTTTGTAAAAGAGCTAAGACACTTGTTTTGGATTCTTACTGTTTTATTTTTCACGGTTTATGGAATAATCCTCCACTCCTTTTCTGACATGGCTCTGCCATCCCCAGGCACTGTGATGTCATGACCTCCCTGAGTCCAAAGGGCTGGGATCAGGAAGGCTCCTGAACTGAACCCAACAGGACCAACCAGGTCCCACTGGGCTTGGTTTGGTGTGCAGGGCTCAAGGCAAATTTCCACACGTGACATATGGTCGGCTACTGCTTTAAAAACATATTGACATTCTGGATTACTTTACTGAATAGCTTCATACTGCTTTACTGTACTCCAGTTAACTGAAAACCCCAGTTATCTCCCCAAGGTTTTTAATCGAGGAGAATGTCACTCAGTCTATAAAGCCAACTGGCAGTTTCTCCACTGTGCTCCATGGCTGGGGACCTGGAACACATCCTATTTAAATGAGGGAGTCAGCCAGCAGGCTTTGAAGAGTCCTTGCTCAGAGTTATCAGCCCTGGAATGCAGTGGCTGCCTGGTGTCTCTTCATGTACCTTGGGCCTGTAAACTTAGACTGCTGGGTAAGGTCCTGTGGGTCTCAAACCTCTGGCCTCAGAGTTCTGGAGCACTGCCTGGCCTCAGTCTTGGCCCCTAGTCCCAATGGCTTCTTTATCCATCCATTTTCCTGATGGTCCCTAGTCCCTTTATCCTGTGTGTGCTTCCCGTTTCCCCAAGAACCTCGATGATGAGCCGTATTCTCTCCCTGAGATCACAAAACTATGAGGACGTTTGCTCCTCTTGACCTTGGAGAATGACTGAGAGGGTTTCCCCCCCTTCCTTTGTTCCTAGTTCCTTTCTTTGCTGGCCCCCAGGCCCCTCCATTCTCCCTTCACCCTTTTCCCTGACCTATCTGCTCTTTTGTGGCTCTCCAATTCCCTGTGTCCTTGTTCCTGTTCCCTTGTCTCCTGGGTCCCTTGCTCTTGCCTCTGATCTGCTTCCCTTTCTCCCTTGTCTTGTTCCTAGCCCTGTCCTTGGCTCTGTCTCCTAGTTTCTCTTTGCTGGTCCTGGCCCCGTATCCTGACCTGATCCGCTATGTCCCAGATGCCCCACACTTCGGGCCCCTGACATAGTCTTCACATTTATTTAAATTAGCCTATATTTTAAAATGCGGCACAGCACTATAAAATATATAGGTCAGCACTGGTTTCATACCTTTAAAATGATCAATTATGACATGGGAAATTTTCTCTTTATATATACACACAACGTGGGCCGTTTTCAGACAGGATGCGCCCATGCTTGTCCACCCAGTGGTCATGTGTGCAAACGCCTGTCTAAAAGTGGCGGTGGGTGGGTGCGCGCTGCTACAACCCATGCACCTCCGCCCATCCCCACGCGTGGAACTACTCAGGATTTCCCTGGTTGCTCCATCCGGGGGCATAAATGGGCGGTGTGTGGGTATGGGCGCACTCCCAGTGCCTCCCCCCTCCACTCACCGGACATCTGTGTGTGCTCCACAAAGTGCACACAGCCCCCCTACCAGCCAGGTCAGTTTAAAATCAGCTATACATGGTTTTCATACAAAAACTGCAAAACATGAAAGGCCACTAGTAAATGCAATATTATACAAAGTGACTGTTTTTCAAATTGAACCAAAAATAAATCTATTGCAACCTCCATTTGTCCTTATGGTCTAGTTCAGATATGCTATGAAACATTTGTGTGAAGGGGTGGGGGAAAAGAAAACATCTTTAATCTTGAAAATTGTTTTGTTGTGAACCATAAAACTCACTACAAAGAGCTCTACTGCATGCCTGAAGCACCATTGCCTTGACCACCATATCCCTGAACTCATTTTTATGTGCCCCATGAAAGCCTTTAAAAAGATGGTGAATAATGGGGCTACTTACAAAGTAGGCATGGGTGATCTAGTAGGAGCTGGCAGGGGTGGGGTGGGGGGACCTCAGCACCTATGGGCTTTCCAGGCAGTGTCCAGTTCCACATCACCACTATCCTTTCCCAAGCCCTAGGGTGATTTCAGACGGGATGGGGCGGCCCCGCCCCGGAATCACTCTTTGGATTCCCCGCCGGAATCAGCCCATCACGTCCAACAGACGTGCCGGCTGATCCCATCGGGGAATCGGGGAGGAGCCGCGCGGCTCAACGTGTGGCCACACGGCCCCGCCCCCCCATGCTCCCCTGCCGCCCGCCCCCTCGGGAGACGGGCGGGCGCCGCGGCCAAGGCAGCCGCAGAGCCCGTCCGAATTCACCACGGCCCGAAATCCCGCCAGGGATTCCGGGCTGTGGTTGCTGTCCAGACGGGATGATCCCCTTCATCGCGGCAGGGAATCACATTCACCACACAATCGGCACCAGCCGCGATTGACTGTGGTTAACATCTGGGGGGGAACTTCTGGTTCCCCAACAGACGTTACGAGGCCATTCCCCACCACAGGGTATTGACTGTGGTTGAGCGTGGTCTCGTAACGTCTGAAAATACCCTTAGTTTGAAGATGGGCTAGAAGGTTTTACCTCAGAAGCCCATGCCAACATCTGTAGCTCCTCCCCAGGTTGGCTGCCCAGCAGGAACAGGAGTGAAACAGTTTTTAAGGCCTTTGCTTTTCAGTCTTCTCTTCCGTGCAACCTCTGGCCCTGTTTCCACTCCGCCTGGCTCAGTTATAAGTGCTGCCTGTGCTCTGGTCCCCACTAGCGTTGCCACCTATTGTGGTTTTGACTCAGACTTCCACAGGCTAAAATGGGAGTCTCAGGATCAAACCATAAGAAGTGGTAATCTAGTCCTCATCCTCAGCTCATCTCTAGCCCTTCATCCCAGTCTCCTTGGACTGGTTTCCCAGCTAGTTTCTGGGCTCTGTTTGGCCAGCTCAGCTTGATTTGAACTTTTGTCTCTGACCTTCTAGCTGCATCCTTGTCTTTTGGTTTATTACTTGGCTCTGCAATGATCCTGATCCAGCCAAGGCTGACAGTAACCCAGTGCTTTACACTAAGATAGCTAAGAAACTGGAATTGGAACCCAAACTGCAGTCTCATATCTCAGTGTAAAGAACATCAGATGATGATGTCATTCTATTAGTGCTGGTGGTCTGTAGACACAATACAAGGGAAGATTGTTTGTTCCCTGTGGTTGGCTCTCTCCTGCCATTTATATTTGTGGGAAGACTTGCCTAAGTATGGGATATTAACAAATTGCTATTCCAGGCTATAAATCTTTTGAATCAGAGCTCTCAATCTTCTGAAACAGTTTGTTAGGTATAAACAGGATTTATTCATGTGCACTCAAAATGTTTAGTTTTTATCCCCATGTCCCCAAATTTTGTGTGCAACAAAAAGTTCAATGTAAAATAATAGCTCTCATTGAAAAGAAATAGAGGACATTCAAATGTGGGCTTTTCAGGTAAATTTGGCACTCTGGAAGTCAAAGTGAATTTTGCTGTTGACCTCAAATAGAGCTAGTTTTCAACCTTCTATCTCTAGAATTAACTCCAAGATTAATACAAAACTAGCATCAAGGCATGCAGACACGTTTCTGTTCCCCAAGGAAAGAAACATGAATTATTATTTTTTTTTAGTTGACTATGAAATTGGCCTAGGCCTGGCACATATCAGGTGACCATTAACCTGGAAAGTGGAGAATGGAGTTTCTCAGCTAACATTAAGCTTTCAGTTTTAAGAAGTCTAACTCCCCATACCACTCCCATCCTGGGCCTGTGTGCACACAGCATTTGGAGGAGCTGTGTAGATGAGTGGAGAAATGAACTCCCAATTTTTGTATTAATTATTAATTATTATTATTATTACTATACCATGCTTTGTGCAACAATATTAAGCCACTTGTCCACATTCAGAGATACGGCCAGAAAACTCATGCAGAGTTCCTGGCGGCCAAACTCACGAGTAGCTCTGAATACGGGCCCTGGGGGATTATATGTCATCAGGCGCATCCCATGGCTATTTCTCCGATGGATGACAGGGCTCAAAATCCAGCTCTGTCATCCGTCAGAGAAATCGCACCAGGACGCACCTGATGACGCTTTTATCCCCGTGCCCACGTTTAGAGCCACCCGTAAGTTTGGCCACTGGGAGCCGGCCCGTGAGTTTCTCCGCCGTATTTCTGAACGTGGGCAAGTGGCCTTACTTTTGCCTGATTAGAAAGTTTGGAAATCGGTCATCTTTTCAGAATTAGTGAATAACTTGGCAGCATATTTTAAACATGTAATATTTCCACAGCAAATATCAATGGAAGAATAAGCTTCTTTTAACTGTTAAATTAAAAAGTAATGTATGTTTTATAGTGGAGATTTATATTAGGAAAACAAATACATGTTAATGCTAAATGGTGTGAGGAATGATGTTTCTGCAAGTCTTTAGAACATTAAACTACTCATACTTCATAAACAAAATTACCAGCTTTATATGGCCTTGTAAAGGCAAGTGAGCAAGACTAGGAAGACACTGGATTAAAATAAAGATGCAAAAAAATCCTGTGGTCAGAAAGAAACACACCCTTTTCTTGCTCATAAAATGCTGGCTTACATGGTTCGCAGAAGGAATTTACTCATACATACTTCACAAACCTTTGAAAAAAGGATAGGTGAAAAGGGGATTGTCTCCATCTCTATTTTTGCACAGCTTCATAGAGAACACTGCAGGGCTTAATTAGTGGGGTGGCTTGCTAAGGCTCAGGCTGAGCAATTAAAATAAATTCAAGGGAGTGGGGGCCGAGTCCTGGGAAATATTCCGAGTAGGAGTGTGGACCCTGAAATGTAAAAGACCAGGAAAAGGCCAACATTGGCCATTTCAGGGCTGAAAATGAAAGCCAGTAAAACCTGGGCAGTTTCTTTGGCTTTCATTAATGACTTCCCTGCCCCACGCTCTTAAATCACAAGAACTCCCCTTTTATATTCAGTTTTGGAGAGGCAGGTTAGTCCAGAGGTTGGGTTGCTAACTAGAGAACAGGGTTCAGTTCCCTGCTCTGACAAGCTCTGGGCAGGAGGCGTGGCTTCTGCGGCAGGATTGGGCCCTGGCAATTCATTTTGCTACAAATTAAGTCCTGGAACACCCACAATTGACAGAGTCCAGTTACAATTGTAGATAGCCATTTACCCCTGCAGCGAAACAGCTTATTACCAATCCCGCTTGCTACTCAACTATTTTAGAAATCCCCCCCCCCCCCACTCAGAGGGTTTGCCAGATGTCCAGGACTTTAAAGAGGGTTGTCTGGCCTGCAGACAGCAGCCGAAGACCGACGTAAAAGGCGGCGACTGTTTGTGGGCTGTTGGGGGCTGGGGTGGGTTGCAGTTTTTAGGTTGTGGGGAATTTTTTGTCCCCCACACCCCTGGGAACAGCTGAGGGGGTATGGTTATTGTTCTGCGAGAGGAGGGATTTACTATAGGGGCGGCTGGTTTTATAGGGCAGATATTGTAGGGGGGTTGGTTTTGGGGGGGAAGGGATGGGTGAGAGGCTGGAGGTGGTTGATTTTTGGATAAGGGTATGGCTTCCTCCTCTAATGTGAGGGGGAGGAACTGGGTTGGGGAGGGAAGGGTCTGTCCCCTCGGTGTGAGGGAAGGGTCTGACCTGATTGGGTTGATGGTTTTTAGCTTTCCTGTGAGAGGGGAGGAATGGGGGATTTGGTGGGGGTCTCCCTCACCAGCCAGGCGGGACAACCATCGAGGAGGGGGGTGGCTGGGGGGGGAGGGGTTTGCAGCCATTGGGGTCGTGATGGGCCAGGGCAATTATGGTCCCTCCGGGAGGATGGTTAAATCTGTGAGCGGGGATAGGTATTTGGTGCCAATCCCTCTCAGTGGCCCCCGGGCAGGTGGTATGGTGACCAAGAATGGGAGGACCCCTGGTCTGGGACTGTTGCTGATTAACGTGAGGTCGGTGGCTAATAAGTCCACAACAATCAGGGAAGTAATCCTGGACCAGTCAGCTGACCTTGTGTTTATTACAGAGACCTGGCTGGACACTGAGTTGGGGCCAATCCTGGCTGACCTTGTTGCAGCTGTGTACTCTGTACAGCATCAGCCCCAGTCAGAGGGACGGGGGGGGTGGGGTGTAGCCATTATTTTCAGGGATACCTGGTCAATGAGAAGGTATCCAGCGCGAACTATTTCGGGGATAGAGGGCATCCATCTAGTGATTGATTTGGCTGGAGACAGACTAGGGCTGTTTCAGATATATCATGCACCTACCTGTACAGCAGCATCCCTACACGCTCTAGCAGAATTGGTGTCAGAGGTGGTCTTGTGGTCTCTGAGGACTCTAGTCCTGGGGGACTTCAACATCCACACTGATGCCAATCTTGGGGGAGTGGCGCGTGAGTTCATGGCTATCATGACAACCATGGGACTGTCTCAGAGGTTCTCGGCCCAACACACGATGGGGGACACATCCTGGACCTGATATTTTGCACTGGCCTTGAGGCAGGGGATCTGGTGGTGGGGGATATGTTAGCTGTGCCCTTGTCATGGTCGGACCATTACCTCCTCCAGGCTGGTCTCCTGGCATGTCTGCCCCTGGAGAGGTGTTGAATCAGTTTGGTTGGTTCGCCCCCAGAGACTTATGGAACCAGAAAGGTTCCGGAATGCTCTTGGGGAATACCCCCCAGTCTTGATGACTGCTCACTCGATGACCTCATAGCTTTTCAGAATACTTTGCTGACTGAGGCCATTCACTGAATGGCTCCTAGGCATCCGGTTCCTGAATGATGACAATGCAGGTCCCCTTACAGAGAACCTGTGACAGATGAAGCAGGAGGGACGGCGGCTGGAGCGACGGTGGTGCCATACTCATGCTGAAGCCAATAGATTGTAGCACAGAGTTAGTTTAAGAACCTATGCTGTGGCTGTGCGGGCAGCAAAGAGCGTGTTCTTTGCTACCATCATAGCATCTGTGAAGTCAGGTCCAGCTAAGCTTTTCCGAGTGGTGCAGAGGCTGGTCAGTCCAGAATCTCTCCACCTGGAACTGGAATCTTCTAGTGCTCACTGTGACATGTTTGTTGACCTTTTTGTGGATAAAATTACCTGGATTCACCACGAATTCAATGCCGCACTTGTAGCAGTGGAAGAACCTGAGGTAATGAAGGCTCCGCCATGTCCGGTTTCATGGAATCAGTTTCAGTTTCAGTGGGTATCACTAGGGCACTCTGTAATCAGACATGGGAGTACTATAATAGGAGATCTGCTCTTCCCTATGAGCTGGCTGTTGATAACATGTGGTAATGGTGGAAACGACTGTTGGTATAATAGAGTACTCTTAAGTTATCTGGGTATTCTATGGATACTCCATACTCCAGCCCGTGCACTTCGCTCCTCCTCTGTCGCTTCTCTCACCCTTCCACGCCTTCCCTGCTCCCCTAAGCACCTTCGTCCCTTCTCACTTGCTGCCCCCCATGCCTGGAACTCCCTCCCTGTCCCATCCGCCTTGCACCCTCCCTTCATACCTTCAAATCTCTCCTTAAAACTCACCTCTTTCGCTCTGCTCTGTCTGACTCTTTATCCTGCTGAGCCACTATTCCTATACCTACGGTCTGTTTACCCTTATCCTTGCAACATGGACCTGCCTACTGTCATTCTCATCGTAACCAAGCCAAGTACGTGCACTTGAGACCTCGCATCTTCATGAATGTTAGACCCCTTGTCTCTCCCTCTGTTCCCCTTCCTATGTCTCTCCCCCAGCTCCTGTCTCTCAGATTGTAAGCCCTAGGGGCAGGGACCGGTGCCAGGTACACTGCTGGCGCTATATAAATGTTTGTTAATAATAATAATAAAATAATATGGATGTCCCCTACTCTGTTTTGATATTGAAAATGGAGGAAGCTAGGCTCAATTATACTGTATTATACATTTGCTCGCTGACAGGGGCCAAGCTCTGCCACAGTAACCCCCGTGGAAGAGTAAGGCATCCTCAGCTAGGTATTTGCCCTATATTAGGGTAGTTGCCCTATATTAGGGGAAGAGGTTCTAGCAATCCTTTGTTATATTTTATATTGATGTATTAAACTATAAAATGCTGTTTTTGTTATGTACCTCAAGAATTTGCAGCTCCGGCAAAAGCCGGCCTGATAAACAAATAAATAAATAAATTAGATATAGGCAAAATGGAGGTTAAATGCATAATGATTAGTTAAGTTGGAGGATGTTGGTTAACAGCAGACATGGACCCTTGCCTTGGATTGGAACCAAATATGACATCTGGGCTTGCTATTTCCTGTGTGGTATGCTTATTCAAGCAATTTTGCTTGGTTAAGAAACCTTACTTATATGTGTTTACTTGTATTCGTATATGTTATTGTTTGTTTGTTTGTGTGTTTTTTTTATTTGGGCCATGGCGAGAGCCAGTCCCGTCAATAAACAAAGAGAGAGGGTATCACCTGCTGATGCGGTGGATGTCCTTGGGGCGGTTAGAGCCACTTGTTGCGAATTAGATTCATGCCCATCCTGGCTGGTTAAAGGCCTACCGTGAGACGTTAGGACTGTTGCTGGCCAGGGTTGTCAATGCCTCCTTTTGGGAGGGCAGAGTGCCAGGCCGCCTTGAAGAGGTGATGGTGCGGTCTCTGCTCAAAATACCATCACTTCACACTGACTCCCTTGCCAGCTACCAGCCAGTCTCTAGCCTTCCCTTTTTAGGGAAGGTTATTGAATGGGTGGTGGCTCGGCAGCTTCAGGGGCATCTGGATCGGATCTGTTTTCTTGATCCTTCACAGTCCAGTTTTTGCCCTGGATTTGACACGGAGACTGCATTTGTGGCTTTGGTCAACGACCTGTGCTGTGAATTGGATCAGGGCAGATCATCTCTTTTGATTTTATTAGATCTGTTGGCAGCATTTGATACTGTTGACCATGAGATGTTGGTGGCCTGTCTATGGGACTAGGCTGGGCGGAATTGTTCTTGAATGGTTCTGCTCTTTCCTGGCTGGGAGAACTCAACAGGTGGTGCTTGGGGAGTGTTCATCATCTCCCCGGAACCTCACGTGCGGAGTCTATTCTGTCCCCTCTCCTGTTCAACATGTATATGCAGCCTTTGGGTGAGATCGTAAGAGGATTGGGTGTACGTTGCCATCAGTATGCCGATGATACACAACTTTACCTTTCTTTTTCTACAGACCCAGATCCAGCAGTCTCGATGCTTACCTGGTGTCTGGTGGCTGTGGGGGATTGGATGAGGGCGAGCTGGCTGAAACTGAATCCTGACAAGATGGAGGTGATGTTGGAGGGTAGGGCTGAAGGGGTGGTGGCCCCTGTCATTGATGGGGTTTGCCCCCCTTTAGCTGCTCAGGTCCATAGTCTGGGGGTACTTCTCAATTCGCAGCTCCGCCTGGATTCCCAGGTGGTGGCAGTGGTGAAGACCGCCTCTCACCAGTTACATTTAGTGCGATGGCTGCGGCCGTATGTTTCGGACTCTGACCTAGCCACCATCATCCATGCCTTCATCACCTCTAGACTGTAGTACTGCAACGCACTCTACGTGGGGCTACCCTTGGTGATGGTCCGGAGGCTGCAGCTGGTGCAGAATGCAGTGGCCTGCCTCTTTATGGGGACGGGTCGTCGTGAGCACATTACGTCAGTGCTCCATTCTCTGCACTGGCTGCCTACTGTCTTCTGGGCCCAATTAGAAGTGTTGGTGTTGAGCTATAAAACCCTAAATGGCCTGGACCCCACTTACCTGCAGGAACACTTCATGCCCCAAGCCGTGGTGCAGTCCCTGTGGTCGGCCGGGGATGCCTGACTTGGAGTCCCCTGGGTGACGATAATGGGAAGGGTGTTCTCTGTGATTTTTCCTAGGCTGTGGAACCCCCTCCCGATGGAGGTCCGCCTGACCCCAGCCCTCCCCTCTTTCCAGAGACAGTGTAAGACCTGGTTTTTCTGCCAGGCTTTTGGGGAGGGAGACGGGGAGGGTGGGATGGGGTTGGGGTTGGGTAGGGGTTTTGGTTTCGCTCCTTTAGTAATTTTAATGAGTTTTAAATTTTAAGCTTTGATTTTAATTGTTGATTTTATTGTGGATTGTTTGGTTTCTTGTGAGCTGTCCTGAGCTGCTATCTGAGCAGGAGGGTGCAGGATAAAATACTCTCAAATAAACGAAATAATGTGCTACTTTTTGCCCCGTCCCTGCCCCTCCACCCCCCAATAACCTTCAGCTTGAGAACTAACCAGTTAATAACCAGTCATACTGAATTTATTCATAAGCAAGACCTCCTAATTAAAGTCTGGAAGCAGCTACCCTGGTTGCAAAGATGCCTGATCTTTTCTTTGTTGTTAAAGGCTACATTTGACTTTGAAAACCTTAAAATAACATCAAACTGCTTTACGACTATCAGGATGTAGCATTGCTTAGAAACTGACAGACTTTCACAAAGGCTTCAGTTTTAAAACCACTGATATAGTAGAGAGGACTAAATCTTGGCCTCTCATTTTAACACATTGACTCCATGGCCAAGTCCTGCCGCTTTTCCCTCCACAACATTGCTAAGATCTGCCCTTTTCTGTCTGTCTCCTCTGCCAAAACTCTCATCCACGCCCTAGTCATCTCACGCCTCGACTATTGTAACCTCCTCCTTGCTGGCCTTACCTGCTCTCACCTTTCTTCCCTCATCTCTGTTCAAAACTCTGCTGCCAGGATCATCCACCTAGCCCGTCGCTTTGACCATGTGCAGCCTCGCTTCTCCTCTGGCTCCCCGTTCCTGAGCGTATTCTGCACAAGCTCCTCGTCTTCACCTACAAAGTCCTTCACAACCTCGCTCCCCCTACCTCTCTGCCCTGATCTCCCTTCGAACCCCTGTTCGAGCACTCCGCTCCTCTTCCATCCCCTCCCTCACCCTCCCACGCCTCCCCTGCTCCCCCAACCACCTTCGTCCTTTCTCCCTCGCTTCCCCGCATGCCTGGAACTCCCTCCCTGCCCTCATCTGCCTTACCCCCACCCTCCACACCTTCAAGTCCCTCCTCACAACCCACCTCTTCCGCTCCACCCTTCCTAACTCCTGCTAATCATCCCCACCCAGGTTTATCCCCCACCTGTTATCTGCAAACTCCCAATTTGCTGTAACCAAGCCAAGAACGTGTACCTGAGTTCTCGCATCCTCATGAATGTTGCATCCCTTGTCTCTTCCTCTGTTCCCCCTTCCCTGTCTCCCCTTCCCCTGTCTTTAGATTGTAAGCTCTCGGGCAGGGACCGTGTCTATCTTATTCTCTGTAAAGCGTCAGGTACATCGCTGGCGCTATATAAAAGCTAATAAATAAATAAATAAATAATAAATAACAACAACACAGGCAGGAAAGTTATACTTCTCTCAACATCCCATCACAATCATTAGAAAGCAGTAAGAACTCAATATTCCTATACTGCCATCTACTGGCTACCTGTACTCACAACAGCCTGCATCTGTACTTAATTTTAATATTTCTTTCTTAATGTTTTTTTCCTTATCTGCAGGTTTACCAATCTCAAATATTCAGAGAGGGAAAGTGACTGACTCAAGAACCAAGAAATCATGCAATTGGCTTAAAAACCAGGTAATATTTTTCATTTATTTATTTTTAAAACACAAGACATTCGGGTTCTTTTATTTATCTGTTTGTTTCTGAGTCATTGGGGACACTGAAGTAATATTTTTTCCAAGTTTTTACCCACAACCGTGAGGATTAGAAAGTTACTTTAAAAAAAAAAAGAAGAAGCTGTGATTTCATTATCTCACAATTATATCTCAAGTCTTGCGATCTTAGTCTATTGCAAAACTCCTTAAGGAACAAAACCTGTGATAAAATTGATGTTAGCAAACTTGCCTGAACTACTCTGAAATCCAACAGGATATCCTAAAAATACACCAATAGTGAGGTGTAATGGAAACATGGACATTTTGAAGTTCTTTAAAAAGGTAAAAATACTCTCTCTCCCCCCCCCCCCCCCTAAACAGTACATTTCCATATTTTTTGATTTGGATATCAAATGCAGGAAAACACCACCAAATGTCCTTAGAACAAATGCCTTATTGAGCTTGCAAAACCGATCACCACAGTGTCATAAAATTTCAGGTACTAATGATATTTATCACTATTCAGACCCAGTTGTAAGCAGTCACTATATTTTGTGATATACACTAAAAATAATCAAAGATACATCAACTGAAAACCAACATTACAAATAGTTGCAAAATGCTAAAGTTAACATTATGGGAGATGATTAAACTTTTGGAAATTCCAGACATCCAAATTTTGACTTCTTGACTTTACCAATGCACTAGTGGTACAGTTCAGCTGGTCACGCAGTGCTTAGTGCATTACATCAATATCCAGACAGAAGTAACAACTTTCAACAGAAATAGCTCAGCTCCTAATGGCCCTCAGTTTAGGACACGTTAGAGTTGCTACTTGTGTTTTATTAGGTCTTGGATTGTTTGTATCTTGCAGTGTTAGAAATGATCCATCAAGGGTTACGTAAGTGTCCATACATGCTTTTTTTATGCCTTGGGCAGACCTGGAGACTAGCACATTCCCATGTACATTAAATCAGTGCTTTTTTCTTTCCCCCGCATATTAGAATGATGTGGGAAAGACTCCATGTGCTTATTTTGCAGCTCTTATGTTTAGTTTTTCAAGCACATTGAGGGGCAGCCAAAAGCTACCTTTACAAGCGCGCATTTGAACTGATCCGCATAAATCCTTTTGTTGGAATGTCGGTGCACAGCACCTCGCTTCCCCCGGCTCTCGGATGAGCTCCTCTCCCCTCTCTGGGAGCCCAGAGTCGGGAAGCGAGGTGTTGTGTAACTGACACCATCATGACTAGCCTAGTCAGTTACATGTCAGTTACACAGAGCTTCGCTTCCGGCTCAGCTCCTCTTCCCTCTCTGGGAGCCTAGAGCCCTGGAGGTGCTGTGTATGTAACTGACTAGAGCCTGAGTGAGCAAGGGGAGCCTGCCACCGGGAATAGCCTCTACGTTGTTTCAAGCTTCCTGGGGGCGAGCGAGGTGCACACCGGCCACTTCGTTTGGGGGAGGGGCGGGTGACTCTGCTTTCCCTGAGTCCCTCTTGTTATTTAGACAGACTGTCGCTGGTAGGATTTGTGGGCAGCCACCACTCCGATCCCTGCCCAGCCCCAGTTATGCAGCACCTCTCTTCCTGGGCTCTGGCTCCACTCCTCTCCCCTCTCCGGGAGCCAGGGAAACGGGGCGCTGTGTAGTGAAAATGCTGCTTCCTAAATGCAGTCAGTTTCAAGATGAAGCTTAAATAAACCAAATGTGAATAGTGCATGGATTTATTTAAGCGCATTTTGAAATTGACTGCATTTAGGAAAAGCAGCATTTTTATGTATGTGGGAATACGCTCTGTGTGTTACAGTCTGTAACCTTTGTTCTGCTTCAGCCTTATCACAGTTGCACTTGAATGTCTTTACCACCCCCCAATATCGATTGTGGCAGCCTCTGTATTCAGTGTAAACAGAGCTGGCCTTAGAATCGGTGAAACCCAGGGTGAAGATAAATTGTGGGGCTCCTGGTGGCCCTACCTCCTTTGGTGCACCCTCCACGGGAGTAAAGGTGTTCAGGTTTGGGGCCCCACTGAGAGGGAGTGGCAGCCTCGCATCCTGCTATGATGAAAACGGGAGCCACTGCAGGCCCCCTCCAGGAGTAAATAAAATAGCAGGGCCCAGGGCATTTGCCTCAGGTCAGCATGCGGTAAGGCCGTTGTTACGTACAACACTAACACTTCAGATTTATCCAGAATCTCAACTGATGCTGAAATAGCCTAAACCCTGTCTACTCAGGCCCAATTCACGGTGTTGGTTTTGGCCTATAAAGCCCTAAACGGCCTAGGCCTTACCTATCTGTGGGACTGCCTCACTCCCCAGGTTCTGGATCGGCCCCTGCTGTCATCCGGGGGTGCCCTGCTCAAGGTCCCCCGAGTCTGCCAGTGGGCCACACAGGGGAGGGCATTCTCGGTGGCTGAGCCTCGGCTGTGGAACTCCCTTCCAGTTGAGGCCTGGTTGGCCCTGGATCTCCCCTCCTTTCAAAGAAGTTGTAAGATCTGGCTATACTGCCAGGCATTTGGCGGAGGAGAAGGGTGATGGGGTTGGGGGAGTGGATTAGGGTGGGATGGGGTGAATTATTTTAGTATCCTCCTTTTAGGTCTTGTTTTTAGTATTATTGTTGTCATTTCTTTTTATGGATTGTAAGCCGCCCCGAGCTGCCTGTGGCAGAAGGGGCAGGGTAACAAAATGTTTTAAATAAATAAATAAATAAAATAATACTTCAGAGACAGTTCCTCTCTATAGGTGTGCATCCCCCTGTGCTCGTGAACATTGTCCCAGCAGGTGAAATTTCTGAGACTCAGAGCTGGGTATTTTTGATTGGAGGAGTTTGGTTCCAGCATTTGCTGGAAAGATTTGCTTCCTTTTGCAGCCAGCCAACATTTCTGAATAAAAGAGAGAGAGAGAGAGAAAGAGAAACCAAATTCTGTTGCAAATATTCCAAGGATGAAAAGAGAGGCTGAATTTGTCAGAGAAATCATTCTTCATGTGTTCTTCACTCACCTTGGTGAAAGTCAAGCCACAAGAAACAAAACGGGTTTTACTGTAAAAGGATTCTGAAGGTTACATTCATAATTCCTGCCTAAGGGAAAATTTGGGGTGTTTTTAGACAGGCGCCTCCCCATCCATTACCCACCCATCAGGGCTGCATTGATGCCTTATGCACCAATGCATGCCCTGTAACATGCATGATGGGTGGGTCCTGGGAGGGGAGGGGCTTGTCTAAAAACACCCTTGCTGGTAATCTAAAACAATAGCCCCTCTAGAGACTGCTTACAAAAAATAAGGCAAAAAGCTTACTGTGGGTATTTTCAGAAGTGACGCTACCACGCTTAGCCACACTTTACCACACTTAACACGCACACTCATCCCTGGGGCCACAACCGCCATCACTTCTGTTTGGCGGCCACCAGATGTTCACCCTGAACCATGGCAGCAGTTACCACCGGTTATGATGCTGGAAAATCACGGGGAACAGCTGGTGGTAAGCACTGCCATGGTTTGGGGCAAAGTGTGGTAAAGCACACCGTTATGTCTGTTCTGGGTACCAGCCTACCCCGGGGCGGGGGGTGGGGTGGTATCCCAGATGGGTTCTAAGCATTTTGACTTCTGAAAATACCCAGTAACTGGCACACACTGCATGCATTTACTTTCAAATACTTCAGTACTTTACCCAGTTTTCCAGTGTGGTCATAACCAGTTACATGGTTCATGAGACAATATGCTCAAAACAAAGAGGAACAAAATTAATGACGAATGCAATGCAAACCTATGCTCCTACTAATGCTCCTAACAGGTGGGAGGTCTGTTAGTGGGGGGAAGGTGTCATCTGTGCCCCTTGTCATGGACAGACCATTATCTCTATTATTAACATGTGGAAGTTGTGAGCTGCCCCGAGCCGTCCGTTGATGGGAGGGGGCAGGATATAAATTTTAATATAAATAAATAAATAAATATAAAATCTCCTACAGGCCAGTCTCCCTGTATATGTCTGCCCCCGGCAGGGTGTGGAACCAGTTAAGTTTGGCTCGGCCCCAGAGACTTATGGAGCCGGAGCGGTTCCAGAATGCTCTGGGGGATATACCTTCTGACCTCGATGGCCGATCACTCGATGACCTTGTTCCATTCTGAAACACCTTGTTAGCCGAGACCATCAGCCGGATGGCCCCCAGGCATCCGCTCCCAGAGCATAGGTGGCACAGAGCCCAGTGATTCATGGAAGACTTGCATCAGCTGAAGCAGGTGGGGAGATGGTTAGAGAGACAGTGGCGCCGCCCTCATGCTGAAGCCAACCGATTGCAGCATAGAGCTCCCTTAAAAGCCTATGCAGGCAGCAAAGAGGAGGTTCTTAGCTACCATCATAGCATCCACAAAGTCTCGTCCAGCTGAGCTTTTCCGGGTGGTGAAGGGGCTGGTCAGTCCGGCCTCTCTCCACCTGGAACTGGAATCTTCCAGTGCTCGCTGTGACATATTTATTGACTATTTTGTGGATAGAACTGCTCATTTCCACCACAACTTTGATGCTGTGCTTGATGTGGTGGATGTACCCAAAGTTATGGAAGCCCCATATGGTATGGGTTTGTAGGATCAGTTTGAGCAGGTGTCGCCCACTGATGCGGTGGAGATGCTGGGGGCTGTGAGAGCCCCAACTTGTAAACTGGACCCGTGCCTGTCCTGGATGGTGAAAGCCAGCCAGGAGATGTTGGGGCCATTGCTGGCTGGTGTTGTCAATACCTCCATTGTGGAGGGCAAGGTCGCGGGGTGTCTGAAGGAGGCTGTGGTGCGACCTTTGCTCAAGAAGCCATCCCTTGACACTGACTGCCTTGCCTGATATCAGCCTGTCTCTAACCTTCCCTTTTTAGGGAAGGTTACTGAACAGGTGGTGGCCCAGCAGCTCTAGGACCATCTGGACAGCATCAGCTTCCTTGATTCCTCACAGCCAGGCTTTCGTCTGGGTTATGGCAGTGAGACTGTGCTTGTGGCCTTGGTCGACAACCTGCACTGGGAGTTGGACTGAAGCCAGTCCATTCTTCTGATTTTGTTAGGTTTGTCAGCGGCTTTTGATAGGTTGACCATGAGATGCTGCTGACTCACCTGCGGGACTGTGCTGGGGTGGGCAGAACTGTTCTTGAAAGGTTGCACTTTTTCCTGGCCGGTAGAACTCAGCGTGTGGTTCTCGGGGATTTTATAACATCCCCCCAGGCTCTCACGCATGGAGTTCTGCAGGGTTCCATTCTGTCCACTCTCCCGTTCAACGTGTACATGCAGCCCTTGGGTGAGATCATGCGAGTATTTGAGGTTGGGTGTCATCAGAATGCTGATGACACCCAGCTTTACCCCTCATTTTCATCTGACCAGGCCCGGCAGTCTCTGTGTTTACCCGGTGTCTTGCTGCGGTGGGGGATTGGATGAGGATGAGTCGTCTGAAGCTGGATCCTGATAAGACAGAAGTGAGTTGGTGGGAAAGGGCGAGGGAGTGGAGGCCCCCATAATTGATGGGGTGTGTCCCTCCTTGGTCCCTCAGGTTGAGAGTCTGGGAGTGCTCCTCGACGCACAGCTCCACCTCGCTGCGGTGAGGAGTACTTTTTGTAAGTTACATCTGGTTTATCGTCTTCAGCCGTATATCTCAGACTCTGATCTGGTCACCGTCATCCATGCATTCATCACTTCAGACTGGACTACTGCAATGCACTCTACGTGGGGCTACCCTTGTGACGACCTGGAGACTGCAGCTGGTGCAGAATGGGACGGCCCACCTCCTGGCAGGGACGGGCTATAATCCAACTACAAGAATGCATTCAACAACACCACTTGAAACAGACTTAAAAATAAGGATCCATTTTCATAAATTTGACTAAAAGTTTAGATATTAGTAGAAATGAGAACGGAATATAGTTCAAGTGTTGCATGAGCACTTACAGATTTGCATTGGACTTCTGTGGAATTACTCATGTTAGAAAAGTTAGACCCTTTTTACATGGGCGGACACCACGTATGAACACCCAGAAATCTGGGTGTTCATTCATTGTTTCTGCCCCTGTAAATCCCACAGGGGTGGGTGTGCGTGCTTGTGTGCTCCCATGTACATGCATCTCCATGCATCACCACGCATGTAGGCAACGAAAAAACGGAGGTGCCTCGATGTGTGGTGATGCATGGGGCATGGGTGTGTGCCCCATCTGAACCTTCACCCCCCCCCCCCACTGCACACGGACCATGGCACATCCCCACCCCCACGCAGCTGCGGCCCGTGTAAAAAGGGCCTTAGTTTACATGTGTAAATGGCAGTTTTTACATGAGACACACCCACTCATGAACACCCAGAAATTTCTGTTTTTGCCTGCTGCTGGGTGTTCATGAGAAACCCACCCAGAAATCTGGATGTTCATGAGTGGGTGAGTCCCATGTGAAAGACACAGCGGATGTGCGTGCAGTGAGTGAGTGTGTCTGCGTGCTCCTGCTAAACACACATCCCCCACCTACGAACACACATGGAGCAACTGGAGAAAACAGAGGTTGCTCATGTGTGTTCATGGGTGGGTGGGCATGGGGATGCATGTGCGCCCGCATAAGCCCTCCCCCCACCCACCACGCACGCACCAATGTGAACTCGGGCACCCACCCACCCATCCTGCGGGGCCCGTGTAAAGATTGCCAATGTTTGCAGGAATGTGTTTTGGGGTAGAATATACACAAGAGATTAGCTACAAGTAGTAAGAAGATACAGATTCCTGTTAAAATCCTGCCCGCATTGCTGATGAACAAAATATCTTGCCTCTGAGAGAGTCATCCAATCCACAGACACTGTTTAGTATATTCTGAGCCTCCAAAATGCGTCAGAAGGCCATTTATTTTGTCTTTAGAAGGAAACAGATTGTTCCATATCAGGTATTTAAAAAAAAGAAATCTGGGTGAAGTTTACAACCACTTCTCCCTAATTAGCCACTTCAGAATAGTAAATTGAATGTTGTGCTCTGCTATCAAACTGTACTATAGCATAAGCATAAGGTTTTCCAGTTTGACATATCTATATTTGTTATTTTAAAATCACACCAACATCACTAATTTAAGCAAATATTAAATACATCTTCACACTCAAAAAGATATCCAAAAAGTTTAAACCTTTGCAATGCACGACTCTTAGCAGTTATTTCCACAGAATGCTGATAGTAATCTTTGATTTCTAAAGGTATCATAGAACAGAAAAGTTGGAAGGGACTTCTAGGGTCATTAAGTCCAATTCCCTTGATGATATATCAAGGACATGAAATTTCAGATAGAACTCTGGGAGCCAAAAAAAAATTCAGTTGCCATATTTTATCCTGCTATTAAACTGTTCTTGCCCCACTACACTCCTGAACCAGTCACCAGCCTCAATTTCCTGGGCGACAATGGCTCCCAGGCGCCTGCAAATTTTGTGCCCTGATATATCTATCCAAAATGTCAACTCTCCATCTTACATGAGTTCATTATTAAAACATTAGCTATGATTAGGGCTATTATTGACATCCTGGAGTTCACATGAATTTGCATGAATTTTGTGAGTTGCAAATCTAACTATACTTGCTCTGAGACATCTATTCATGCCTGTTTGCAGTTCACACTGTTAGAGATCACCTTTCTTATAAAGATCAATTGTGAAATGACAGACATAGAAACCTGGATAACAACTCTGTGATGTACAACTTGTTATTCCAGAATCATTAAAACAACCCTTTTGTACTCCAAAGTGAACATTAAAATTGTCAGCAGTCAAAATCAGTAGTCTTCCTATTATTGATTTTAATTGTACAGATGTGAGCACTGATCATCATATTAAAACCAGATGTTTTACCACTGAAAAGCTCATATGCTAACATAGTGAAAACTACAGTAGTTACTGGCCTTTCTGCAGCTTTTCATTTTCTCCTCACCTCTGCTGTGAAATTCAGTAAAGGTTACTGTGACAAAATCATAACCCTAGCTGTGATGCATGTAAACATGGTTTTTAATACTTACATGTCACTGGCAATGGAGGAGTTCCTGGACATGGACTTTGGAGAGAGGTAATAGTCGCTGTCTGACCGGTAGAGGAAGGACTCCCTCCGCTGACTGTGAACAAAGTTAGCCTGGAGAATCAGCCCTGACCCAGGGCTTGTCATGGGATCCAAGGGACTCCGTCCCGATGATGTGCCATTGTCTACATCAAAACTGCAAGAGAGAAAGAAAAGTTTTATACTTCAGGTCTGGCAGTTTTGCAAATAATGTACTCTGTTATCAAAAAAAGAAACCTCTGATGTAGTTTTTCAGTAATGAATTTTCTCTTCTATGGGAAAAATTACAGCTGGCCTACTACACTGTTGAATCAACAACAGGTGCCACTAAAAATATACCGTGGAATTGCTGATATCTGCCCGCCCCCCCCCCCCCCAAAAAAAGGCCCTTTTTACACAGACACTCTAACATGGATAAAATGGGTGTTACATTTTATTATACATGGTACAGGGCAACACTGCAGCCCTGCAACATGGACTCTTTTCACACGAGATGCCTCCACCCAGTTTTGCTGGGTGGAGGCGTCTGTGTAAACACCACGGGCGGTGGGTGTAGGTGCGTGCTCGCTCCACCCATCACCCACTCACGGAGCAACGGACTCCACTGCCGATTGTTCTATGGGTGGGGGGTGGGGGGAGATGGGTGTTGCGCGGGAGCATGCACGCACCTACACCCACCGCCCGTGGTGTTTACACAGACGCCTCCACCAATCTCCACCCAGCGAAACTGAGTGGAGGCATCTCGTGTGCAAAGGGCCCATGTTACAGGAGTGCAATATTGCCCTGTACCATGTACAATAAAATGTAACACCCATTTTATCGGTGTTAGAGTGTCTGTGTAAAAAGGGCCATAGACAGATAGAATGTGCATTACATGCCTGAAGTTAACTGAACAATAAAAATGAGAATCATTGTGCTACTAAAGTCTTATGTCTCACTAAGAAACAAAAACAGATTCCAGACATCTTTCCTTTTTGAAAGAGGCTATTATTCCAAAACAAGGGAAAAACTCTATTCCACCATCAAATTTCTTTGATTAACTCAAATTCAACAATAATTCCAGTAAAACGTCCCACTGTGACCTTTAATCTAATTACAAAGTTTGGGAGCAAGATTGATAAAAAGGTTTGGTTATTCAGAATCACCTTCCGTCTAGCTGAAGAAAATACCATATAATTTGTAACTAAATTAAATACTCCGGTAGGTGACTATTTATAGAGTTGTATTCTTAAGCTTATAAGTATGCAAAGTTCCTTTTAAAATGTGGTCTATTGTGAGTCTTTCCAAAGGCTATACCAAGAATTCTACACGCTGCTTCATGTGGAGGTATCCATTGGGGGCTCTTTCCAGCTAGTGCATGAGATCTTGCTATGCTGGATGCTATAAGTAAAGATGCACAATGCTTAGCCTAATGCACATGATGATCTGTATTGGGGAACACTGCAAATGACTTTCCAAAAAATGCTCAACACTTTACACCCACAGTGGCAAGGTGGATCTGATACCAGGAGGTTTTCCACACTACGTCTCTTTTGCCTACAGTGCCACAAGGCATTGCACCCTTATCAATAGATATTACTTTGGATATCTCTCTCCATAATTTCTGATCACCAGTAAAGTATTAAAACAAAAGCAGTCTCCCTTTTTTACTTTCCAGCTGAGAAAAATAAAATATCTGCATATAATGTAGGGTTGGGGGTTATGTGGCGTATTGAAATAGGTTGTATTTTATTGCTTAGTTTTTATGTGTGTTTTATATGTTTTTTTATGTGAGCTGCCCTGAGCCTTTAAGGGAAGGGCAGAATAAACATTTAAATAAAGGAACAAATAAATAAATAAATAAATAAATAAACAAACAATGAAGACAGATACATAGAGACAGAAAATATTAGAGGTTCTTGCTATTGGCGGGATAGGTCAAGTTGTGAGTTTGGATTGAATTAAGCACGGTAAGACGTGT
The DNA here is from genome assembly GCA_003113815.1 of Sphenodon punctatus. Taxonomy (NCBI): domain Eukaryota; kingdom Metazoa; phylum Chordata; class Lepidosauria; order Sphenodontia; family Sphenodontidae; genus Sphenodon; species Sphenodon punctatus. Next base: position 2,344,650 of record QEPC01002256.1, on the reverse strand, counting down.
AGCCTTTTTTTTCCCTCTTAATTTATGGGAGAGTTCAAAAATCTACATAAAGTTATCACTGAAGTTCTGGAGAAAAAGTAGTTCATCTCCAGTCATGGCCATTCCTATCATCATTAAGGTGGAGAAAGCAGCCGCCTAAGGTGGCGAATGCCAGAGGGACAAGGAGGTATTGAGGGAGTTGCAGGGGCAGGGGAAGTCATTAGGCCAGGGAGGAAAGAGTGACAGGAGCAAGGTCACCAGGATACAAAGAAGTGGATCCTGACAGGAAGTACTTACTGGCAAAGTCCTCTGGCAGGCCTGCTGCACCCTGTCACCGTGTCCAGTTAGACTCTGCCCTACCCCACCAACTTCCCACTCTGTTCTCTACACTGGTGGCCCTCCCAATGACTCTGGCATCTCCACCCAGCAATTCCCCTGTCCTGGCCTTCACAATGGGCATTTTTACACACACGTTAAAGTTCCGGATGTTTCAATCTTCTGAGTTTACAAGCTCACAAGCAAGTTCCAGATGCATCTCTCTCTCTCTCTCTCTCTCTCTCTCTCTCACACACACACACACACTGCCCTGACACAGTTCCTGGATGCATTCTTCACACAAACACTGCCCTGAGGCAGCCTAAAGTAGCCACAGCTGTAAACATGACCGGCTGCCATGGAAACCAAGTGACCACAGCTGCCTGGAGCAAAGCAGTTTACCAGGAGAACCTTTTACACACAAAAGTTCTGGGAGAAGTTTCAC
>QEPC01002256.1:2317407-2342878 GCA_003113815.1 Sphenodon punctatus | reverse complement strand
AAGTCGGGGCTCAGGAGGGCAGGATCTTGCTCCCCTGTGCAGCTGGTTGCAGGAACCTGCCACCCCATGTCACTGAGAAACTGGGAGCGCCCCTTCTGCTTAGGCACAATACCTAATACTCAGGGGCATAGCTAGGTTGGAGTGCGCCCAAGGACAAGAAATGTGGTTGGGGGCCCACTACCCCCTTATCTTCCCTATCCCCTCTTCTTCCTCCTCCCAGCATCCTTATTACAGAAAACTGTCCCCTGTCATTCATATATATACCTGGCATTGTACAATCACTACCTCTAGACAGGTCCATCCCTGCTGAACACCCATCTCCCCTTTTCAGGGTTAAAGACCAAGGGATGCAGTTTTCAGCAAACAGGACCCTGCAGCACAGACAATGCACAGCTCTGGAGTCCCACAGCACACCCCTCCCCCCACCCCCCCAGCTCCAGACTAGAGGCCCAGTTATTACCCAAATAACTGCCTTTGGCCTCCACCCCATTTGGGGATTGGGCCCACTCCCTCCAGCACCACCATTCCTGGGGAACCCTTTAATAAAGTCCTGAGGAAGGGAATTTGTGCTCCCATAATCAGTTCATGCTGCCCCCACCCCATAACCGGCTCATTTGCACCCCCGCCCCCATATAATCAATTCACGCTGCCCCCCACCCATAACCATTTAATTTGTGCCCCTGGGGCAGCGTGAATTCATTATATGGGGGGGAGGGGGTGCAAATGAACTGGTTATGGGGTGAGGGTTTAGAGACAGTTTCCTGTTAGCAATAACTTCATTAAGAAAAGTTAGTGAAATAGCAGCCATAATAATCTCAGAACCATATTTGCAGATTTATTTTCCAAGGTAGAATAGATAATGCTTTACATTCTAAATTGCTACCTAAGATAGTATAAGTAAGACAGTTGTGAGAATGTGGCCCTTTTTACACGGGCCTCTCCCACCCATGAACACGCAGATTTCTGTGTGTTCATGGGTGGGTGAGCAACGTGTGAACAATGCGGTGCACGCATCCATGGTGAGTGGGGGTGCATGCGTGCATGCCTAACACGCATCCCCACGCACCCCCCCACTCACCCCCCACTCGTCCCCATGCACGGAGCAACCGGGGGAAATGGTGGTTACTCCATGGGTGTGGATGAGTGGAAGGTGAGTGGGGATGCGCGTGCAGCCCTGTGCATGCCCCGTCCATGCACTGGTGCGCCCACGGAGCCCCCACCCGGCGGAGCCATGTAAAAATAGCATGTGAGGAGCCACTCGAAGAACAGAAGGTTGCTACCTTGTAAACAAGGTTCTTTGAGATGGCTCCGAACATTCTCACAACGTCCACCCTTCCAGCTCGCATGGAATTTTTGCCAACACTGAATGTTGATTGATTTCATTTTGTTCCCATGCAACACAGGCAGCTATGGTCACAGAAAGAAATGGTCTCTCAGGAAGCTAGAGCAGGGCTCAGAGAGGGTTTTTAAAGTCATATCAAAGACCTTGAACTAGGCTCTTTAATATAACAGGAGGCATAGCCCATTGTTCTGCTTCCACTGATCCTAGTGGAAGAGCAGAACTCAACTCAGTCATTCCTGGGCCACATGGAAGGATGTGGAGGGTAGGAACAGAGTTTCAACTATGGATACTGCGTCCGGCACTATGTGTTGCAGGGGGTAGGTCTACATCCTAACTCTGTGATACACACACACCCCACACCCCGGCAGCACACTCCTTTTCCTGAGGTTACTTCCTACATGTGAAAATGGGGTGGGGAGTTAGTGTCAGATAGGGTGGCCACACCTCCCCTTTAAAAGAGGATGCTTGCTTATGACAAAATACATGTTGCAGGGCTGCATTGGTTCCAGTGCAACCCTGCGCCATGTATTTTCTCTTAGTGTCCTCTTTTAAAGGGGAGGTAAGGCCACCCTAGTGTCACAGAGCTGGGCTTTCTAGTGGAGGCCAATACACAGGGTTTGCAGAAGGCACGGGGGCATAGCCATAGAAGATCAAGACACTGGGTGTTTTCAGATGGACATGGGGCTGCCCACCCACAGAGCTACTTGACGGGTGCACTCCCGCATCTGCCCACTCCCAGCCTCTCCGTGGTCTGTATCAGATGGACCCGGCGGGTTCCCCAGCCCACGGTCCATCTAAGTGGTGGCCTTGCACACACCAGAGTTGCAGACTAGAGTGTCCGCAATGCTATGGTCAGGGACCCGAGTTCACTTCACTGCACCAAAAAATCTTAAATTCTGCAGCCAGTGAAGCCAAATTCTGCAAATTCACCGCGAGCATTAATATTTGCATAATTTACCTTGATTTGCATAACTATGCATGCTGGGAAGCAAATTTGCAGAAGGTTTGACATAGAATCACAACTTTGCTAATCAAACATGGCTCAAATCCTCTGGAATTTCAGCACCCCAGAATTATTATTAATTTATGATTATTAATTATTATTACGAGCATTTATATAGCGCAAGCAATGTACCTGGCGCTTTACAAATAATAAGATAGACACGGTCCCTGCCCGAGATCTTACAATCTAAAGTCAGGGGGAGGGGAGACAGGGAAGGGGGAACAGAGGGAGAGATAAGGGATGTGACATTCATGAGGATGCGAGAGCTCAGGTACACGTTCTTGGCTTGATTGCAGTAAGCTGGGAGTTTACAGATAGCAGGTGGGGGATAATCCTGGGTGGGAATGGTTAGCAGGAGGTCCCACCTCATATTAAAACCCCAGACCTCCCTCACCCAAACATAGGGCCTTCAGACCCCACCCACCCACAATTCGTCTCCCAGGGGCCTATTTACCCTTGGGTCATAGTCACACCTCCCGGACAGATGGCAGCTGCAGCAGCAGTTTTAGTTTAGAATCAGGCGGCACGTTTATGCCTGAGCCAGAATTTAAAGATCCCGCAGACAGCCCCCACTGCAGTTTCACGGCAATTTCAGCCTGGCCCTGCGAGGATTGACTGATTCTGCAAAAATCACTGCAAATTGCAGCAACACAGTCAACACGGGTCCCTGGCTATGGTGCTGCCCAGGGCAATGGGAAGCCGGAAGCAGAGCAGCAGCATGGGTCCGTGCATCAGATGGACCACTGTTCCACTTCGGGTCAGTGCCCCAGTTTTGGGCAGCCTGCTCCGTTGGCGGCACTCAGGGATGTTCCAGCAGACCAGCTGCTCCATGCCTGCTCCTGCTGTACATCTGGCAGGGCATCTTTAGATGGAGGGGCGACACTTGGTTAAGAAGGTGGCTGGCGCAGCCAGCACCAGGGCAGCCTGTTTGTCTAAAAGCACCCAGTGTGTTAATTCTGATGGCAACTCCCTTCTGCTTAGGTGCGCAGCCCCCCTGGCATTTGGTCAGATCAAGCCTTCACTGGGCAGCGAGTGCAGAGTGGAGAGCACTGGGTTGATGTGCTCATAGCAATGTTTGGCTTAGCAGCTGGTTTGTTGTATTTTATACCAGACGGAGCTTTTTTTGAAGCATTTGGCTCCATTCCTAGATAGAACCGCATTGAAGTAATCAAGCCTGGAGGTCAGGAATGCGCAAATCAACACGACAGGTCTGTGTCTGATAGAATGAGGCATTAATTTCTGGCCAATCACAAATGGATTTGGGCAAATTTTGCCACTGGTCTTTGTGCATCCGATAACAAAGAGAAAATTTATGTTCAGTACTGCATGATAGAAAAGGCACATAGGGAACTTTAGTGCTGCTCCATATGTCTGCTGTGGCCTTGATCAAGTGCCAGTGTTGGAATTTAAATGTGGGCCTGCTGCAGGAAAGTGGTAAAAAGAGGACTGATCAAATCCTTAGGTAAACGTTTAGCTATAAATGAACTAATTGTGTTGGGTCCAATTTCTCTGCCATACTCCCTATTCCTTTCCAAGAATCCAGTAAGGAAAGAAATGAGAGGCATGGGGCTGGTGGGTGCAGCATTGCCAGCTCTCACAAATTTATTGTGAGAGAGGCGATTTTTAAGCCTCCCAATATCACGATTAGTGCTACTACTCTCGCAAGATCAGGAGTAGAGTTGATTACTGTGAGGCTACTGACCTCTGGTCTGGTGGTTGCTCGCTGCTCCCTGTCTACCTCTGCATTCTGCAGAGAGCTGAGCTTGCTCTCTGCATCCCCGGCCACACTGCGGAGGTTAGCAGGGACCTGACCATAAATTATCTGAGTGGGGAGGTAATCAGGAAAGCTCTCTTTCCACTTGTGTGCAATACTCTAATCAGTCCTTGTTCCAGGGGGAACTGATATCAGGGCAGCACACAGTGCACAGTGAGAATTAAAAAAAATTGAATTAGTGAGATTTTTTTTAATTTTTGTTTCAGCCATAGTGGTGAGTCTGCCCCCAGACCCAGGGGCATCTGATTTCTAAGCCTCACTCATAATCTCACAATTAGTGTCACTAATTTTGCAAGGCGTGGTGGGAAGTGGGCACTGGGAAGCATGGCATGGGAGAGAGGCCGGCACCCTCCACCCTACCTCAAGCACTCAGCAGTAGGGGCGGGAAAACCGGTAAATCCGGTATCCGATAATGCCGGTACCGGGCGTACCGGCATTATCGGATTCGACCCGGTAATCCGGTCCGGGTACCGGATTCCGGGTACCGGATTTTTTTACATTGCAGCCATTTAAAAATGGCTGCAATGTAAAAANAGGCACGGGGGCATAGCCATAGAAGATCAAGACACTGGGTGTTTTCAGATGGACATGGGGCTGCCCACCCACAGAGCTACTTGACGGGTGCACTCCCGCATCTGCCCACTCCCAGCCTCTCCGTGGTCTGTATCAGATGGACCCGGCGGGTTCCCCAGCCCACGGTCCATCTAAGTGGTGGCCTTGCACACACCAGAGTTGCAGACTAGAGTGTCCGCAATGCTATGGTCAGGGACCCGAGTTCACTTCACTGCACCAAAAAATCTTAAATTCTGCAGCCAGTGAAGCCAAATTCTGCAAATTCACCGCGAGCATTAATATTTGCATAATTTACCTTGATTTGCATAACTATGCATGCTGGGAAGCAAATTTGCAGAAGGTTTGACATAGAATCACAACTTTGCTAATCAAACATGGCTCAAATCCTCTGGAATTTCAGCACCCCAGAATTATTATTAATTTATGATTATTAATTATTATTACGAGCATTTATATAGCGCAAGCAATGTACCTGGCGCTTTACAAATAATAAGATAGACACGGTCCCTGCCCGAGATCTTACAATCTAAAGTCAGGGGGAGGGGAGACAGGGAAGGGGGAACAGAGGGAGAGATAAGGGATGTGACATTCATGAGGATGCGAGAGCTCAGGTACACGTTCTTGGCTTGATTGCAGTAAGCTGGGAGTTTACAGATAGCAGGTGGGGGATAATCCTGGGTGGGAATGGTTAGCAGGAGGTCCCACCTCATATTAAAACCCCAGACCTCCCTCACCCAAACATAGGGCCTTCAGACCCCACCCACCCACAATTCGTCTCCCAGGGGCCTATTTACCCTTGGGTCATAGTCACACCTCCCGGACAGATGGCAGCTGCAGCAGCAGTTTTAGTTTAGAATCAGGCGGCACGTTTATGCCTGAGCCAGAATTTAAAGATCCCGCAGACAGCCCCCACTGCAGTTTCACGGCAATTTCAGCCTGGCCCTGCGAGGATTGACTGATTCTGCAAAAATCACTGCAAATTGCAGCAACACAGTCAACACGGGTCCCTGGCTATGGTGCTGCCCAGGGCAATGGGAAGCCGGAAGCAGAGCAGCAGCATGGGTCCGTGCATCAGATGGACCACTGTTCCACTTCGGGTCAGTGCCCCAGTTTTGGGCAGCCTGCTCCGTTGGCGGCACTCAGGGATGTTCCAGCAGACCAGCTGCTCCATGCCTGCTCCTGCTGTACATCTGGCAGGGCATCTTTAGATGGAGGGGCGACACTTGGTTAAGAAGGTGGCTGGCGCAGCCAGCACCAGGGCAGCCTGTTTGTCTAAAAGCACCCAGTGTGTTAATTCTGATGGCAACTCCCTTCTGCTTAGGTGCGCAGCCCCCCTGGCATTTGGTCAGATCAAGCCTTCACTGGGCAGCGAGTGCAGAGTGGAGAGCACTGGGTTGATGTGCTCATAGCAATGTTTGGCTTAGCAGCTGGTTTGTTGTATTTTATACCAGACGGAGCTTTTTTTGAAGCATTTGGCTCCATTCCTAGATAGAACCGCATTGAAGTAATCAAGCCTGGAGGTCAGGAATGCGCAAATCAACACGACAGGTCTGTGTCTGATAGAATGAGGCATTAATTTCTGGCCAATCACAAATGGATTTGGGCAAATTTTGCCACTGGTCTTTGTGCATCCGATAACAAAGAGAAAATTTATGTTCAGTACTGCATGATAGAAAAGGCACATAGGGAACTTTAGTGCTGCTCCATATGTCTGCTGTGGCCTTGATCAAGTGCCAGTGTTGGAATTTAAATGTGGGCCTGCTGCAGGAAAGTGGTAAAAAGAGGACTGATCAAATCCTTAGGTAAACGTTTAGCTATAAATGAACTAATTGTGTTGGGTCCAATTTCTCTGCCATACTCCCTATTCCTTTCCAAGAATCCAGTAATGAAAGAAATGAGAGGCATGGGGCTGGTGGGTGCAGCATTGCCAGCTCTCACAAATTTATTGTGAGAGAGGCGATTTTTAAGCCTCCCAATATCACGATTAGTGCTACTACTCTCGCAAGATCAGGAGTAGAGTTGATTACTGTGAGGCTACTGACCTCTGGTCTGGTGGTTGCTCGCTGCTCCCTGTCTACCTCTGCATTCTGCAGAGAGCTGAGCTTGCTCTCTGCATCCCCGGCCACACTGCGGAGGTTAGCAGGGACCTGACCATAAATTATCTGAGTGGGGAGGTAATCAGGAAAGCTCTCTTTCCACTTGTGTGCAATACTCTAATCAGTCCTTGTTCCAGGGGGAACTGATATCAGGGCAGCACACAGTGCACAGTGAGAATTAAAAAAAATTGAATTAGTGAGATTTTTTTTAATTTTTGTTTCAGCCATAGTGGTGAGTCTGCCCCCAGACCCAGGGGCATCTGATTTCTAAGCCTCACTCATAATCTCACAATTAGTGTCACTAATTTTGCAAGGCGTGGTGGGAAGTGGGCACTGGGAAGCATGGCATGGGAGAGAGGCCGGCACCCTCCACCCTACCTCAAGCACTCAGCAGTAGGGGCGGGAAAACCGGTAAATCCGGTATCCGATAATGCCGGTACCGGGCGTACCGGCATTATCGGATTCGACCCGGTAATCCGGTCCGGGTACCGGATTCCGGGTACCGGATTTTTTTACATTGCAGCCATTTAAAAATGGCTGCAATGTAAAAACTTAAAGCCCCACCAAAAAAGTTAAAAAAAACAAACCCTCCCCGAGTCCAGGCTGCGCGGGTGGAAGGGGGGACACCCCCCACCCACCCTGCCCAGCCTGGATTTTTGTTTAAAAAAAGACTCAGAGGCGAGCCCACCCCCCAGCACCAGCGGCCGCGGCGTCCCCGCAGCCGCCGGTAAGTATGACCCGATCCCTGGGGGGGGTGTTTAACACCCCCCCACCCCCCAGGGATCACCCCTACTAAAGTGCATAGCTTAGCTTGCGCTTACCTTGCGGAGCTGCGGCGGCGGCGGGCGGTCCGGCGGCCTCAGCGCCGGCTGTGGCTGCCGGCGTCAGAGACGCTCTAGGCCTTCCGGGGAAACCCGGAAGTTCCCCGGAAGGCCTAGAGCGTCTCTGACGCCGGCAGCCACAGCCGGCGCTGAGGCCGCCGGACCGCCCGCCGCCGCCGCCGGAGCTCCGCAAGGTAAGCAAGCACTGAACTTTAGTAGGGGTGATCCCTGGGGGGTTGGGGGGGTGTTAAACACCCCCCCCAGGGATCGGGTCATACTTACCGGCGGCTGCGGGGACGCCGCGGCCGCTGGTGCTGGGGGGTGGGCTCGCCTCTGAGTCTTTTTTTAAACAAAAATCCAGGCTGGGCAGGGTGGGTGGGGGGTGTCCCCCCTTCCACCCGTGCAGCCTGGGAGGGGGAGGGGGAAGGAATTAATTTATTTCATTGATTTCAATGGGGACACAGCGCCCCATTGAACTCAATGAAATAAATCCAGTACCGGTATACCGGATTTAATCTGGGAATCCGGTTTTTAGAGAACCGGTAACCGGTAAATCCGGTAGCCAGTAATGGGCCCAGGGTCCCACCTCTACTCAGCAGTCATTTATATTTTTTATTTATTCATGTTTTAGTTTATTGTTGATGTCTGAAAAATAACAACTTATGATCTATATACCAAATACCTTGATTTTTAAGACCCTATTTCTTGATTTATGAGTCAGTGTGGAATGGCAATACTGAGGGTGAGCGAACGAACCAATGACCCATCAGAGAATTTTGGGAAGACAGCGTTAAGGGATATCCCAAACATAGTAGATATACGCATTTACAATGAAACAAGCTGTTAAAGATATTATGAAGCACAGTGTTGTTCACATTAAGTTTCATTCAATTATATCTGAGCATAGCTGAGGAACATGAAATGGATTAAGTTTAAATTTAGTTCAAGGCTCAGTTTAGAGATTGAATCTGTTCCAGGTTTTAGGCTGGTGACACCAAAGATTTGAGAACTGTTCTTACAAGGTTTGGTCATTCCTCAAAAACAGTGTAAATCAAAGGTGCATAACCTCTGACCCATAAGCAAAATCCAGCCCACGACTGGGGTTTTTTGTCCCCTTTCCAATTCCTGAATCTGTCTAGGGATCCAGAAGTTCCCTGGTTCAAGACTCCCATTAGCCATAAACTCATAAAGGGTGACGTTGGGCCCATTGCAGACCTCTTGGCCTAATCTACCTCACAGGGTTGTTGTGAGGATTAGTGTTTGAGTTAATTAATGTTAATAGTTAAAAGTTAATTGTAAAGTAAATGAGTTGAAATGTGAGCCAGCCTGAGCCTAAAGGAAAGGGTGGGATACAAATTGGAAATAAATAACTTGATTTGGATTTAGCCTTCAAGCCTTTCTTCTTCCCATCTCTATTTTCCCCTTCCTTTCTAATAAATTCTGTCATCTTCCTATCGTTTTGTTCTCCTCTCTTTCTCTCTCTCTCTTTTTAAAAAAAATTTTGTTCTTCAATTTACTGTTTTCCTTGAAAATGAGAATTTCATTTCATCCTATTCTCTTTCAGTTTACCCACCCTCCTCATCGCACCTGTCCAACACCTTTTCTTTCCATTATAAAACTAACACTATTTCTTCTCCATCTCTCCCCTTTGCTATTCTCTGTTCCTTTGTTTCTCGCACTCTTTTAAAAAAAACAAAACTCCTAAGATAGGCCGTTAATACACGGACAGAGGTGTGTGTGTGTGTGTGTGTGTGCGTGTTTCAGCGTGGTGGTGGAGGGGTATGTGTGTGTGTGTGTCTGTTTACATGGACACACACACACCCACCTCCACTCACAGAGCCTCCTCTGTTTTACCGGAGGTCTCCGTGGGTGGCGATGGGTGTGTGGTGGGTGGAAGTGGGTCTGTGGGGTGGAAGTGGGTCTGTGGCGGGAGCGCGCACACACAAACACCCACCGCCCATGGTGTTTACATGGGTGCACACCCGCCGCACACCCATCCCCCCACCCACCGCCATCCGTATACACAGATTCCCCCCCGCCCGAACACCAAGCGGCTGGGTGTGTGTGTGTGTCTGTGTAAAAACAGCCTTAGAACCGAGGCTGTTTTTACATGAGCCAGAAGCAGTTTCACTTATTGTGAATTTCAGAGTCTGCAAGAAAAGAAACTAGCACAGGGGGGATTACACATTCCCCTGCCACTACAATAAGTCAAGCGGCCACCATTTGAAACTGGCCGCCAGCAAGTCCCCTCTGCGCTTATAGCGGCGGGGGTTTGGTGGCGCCCCCCCCTTCCATGGGGAGAAGAGAGTGAGGACAGAGGTGGGCAGGTCGCGGGGCTCAGGCTGGTGGGGAATTGGAGCGGTTGCTTGGCAACCGAGAACGGGCGACCGGGACTCTCGCAAGAGCAGGGACTCCTGGGCACCATTTTAGGCTTCCCTGCTTGTGCACCTCATTTGTGGCTGGGCGCGGAGCAGGGAAGGATGCGCAGAGCGGTCGTGCAGTGGGACTGGGCCGCACGCTGCGCGATCAGCTTCGGAGGAGGGGGAACGGTCCTGTGTGAGGCCGAGGGCCCAGGCAAGCAAGCGGGACATCTGCCGTCCCTTTCACTGTCGGGGCTGCGAGAGCCCAGCCTGCAGAGGGGAAGGAGGTGGGAAGAGGCAGCTGCCCCCCTCCCTTGTTTGATATCCCCCCCTTCCGTGGGTTTTGTGCTCGAGAGAAGGAGGGAGGTGTGGGTATCTGGCCTGGGCAGAGCAGTGAAGCCCGGCCTACACAAGGGGTACAGGGAGGCCTTTTGGAGCAGGGGGTGTGGCGAGGTCGGGGACGGTAGACCCACCTCCCCCCCCTTTTGTTGTAGGTCCTCCCTCCCATCCCCCCTTCCTCAGGGATTCCAGGAAAAAAGGTGATAGGAACCGCTATCATCACTGCCGCCTTCGGCCCCATAGAAGGCTGGGGCGAGGCCGACAGGTGGGTCATAAAGCCAGGAAAGGGTTAACTCCGAGCATAGACCCTGAGAGCACAGCACAGTGTGATGAACGCGGGGACGCTCCTTCAACAGCACTACAGGGGGAAGGGGCAGAGCCAGCTGAACCAGTGAGGCGTTTTGCATGCATACGTGCACAGCGGCGGGGCGGGGGCTGGAGGTCAAAAGGAAAGCATGGGCAACACAGCAGCACTGGTGATCAGCGTTGCTGTGGAACTGGCCCCCTGTGGAGAGAGCTTGGTGGAGAAGGTTTGTAAGCAGTTTGAGCAGACGAGTGTGTGCGAGAGGAGCGAACGAGGATGTGGTAAATGCGGAGAGTGAAAGAGAGAGAGACTGAGCGTGTGTGTGAGGGACAGCGTGTATTGGTTCTTGTGCTGAGTGAGAGAGCCAGGTGAATGATTGTGAGTTACGTTAGTGTGATTAAAGAAGTGAGGATTGTGTGTGTCACCCCCTTATTCCCTCTTTGTGTGGACCCTAGGGCTGATGTGGCAGCAGCTGTTACCGCGCTGTGATTCCATTCCGCCATTTCGGAATTGCCCGCGCCACACCATGGCTTTTCTGCTGACATTCTGCTAATTCTCCTGGCATTCTGCAAATTCGGAAACTATCGGAAAAATTGCAGAATTGTTGGAATCTGTCAGAAAACTGCTGTTCCACTATTTTGTGGCACTGGCAGAATAGCGGAAGTAGTGGAAATGTCATGTTTCCGCTATTTTGCAAAGCCTGTGGAAGTAGCGGAATGAAATTAGCGGAACTGGAGGAACTGAGCATGTGCGCGCTCTAGGCAGACGTGGGAAACAAGGCTCCCCTCCCAGGCCCGACTAAACTCGCTTTTTCAGTGCCGAGACGCACCACAACCAGCCCCAAAAAATCAACAAATGCCGGGGGTAAGTCAGGGGAAAAGAAAAACCGCAAACCAACCTAAGATTGAGAGATTTTACCTGTGGGACAGAAACGAGGCCCAGCAGCACTCTCAGCCCAGCCTGGTGAATAAAATGGCTGACGCAATCACCCAGACAGAGGGAGGCACAGACCCAGCAGTTAGCAGGGAACTGAAAGACTTAATTAAAGGCTTGAGGCAGGATTTGGGGGCTGCGGCACAAGCCAGAGAAAAGCTGGCAACTGAAGTCAATAAACTACAGGTGACAACTGAACTTAACATAAAAAAACTGGAGGGACTCTCCAAAAGAATGGAGACTGCTGAATCCAGAATAATAAGTTTAGAAGATAACTCCCTGGGGAATGAAGATCAGATAAGAAAAATGAAAGAGAAGATAGATTACTTGGAGGAGAAAACAGAGGACTTAGAAAATCGCTCCAGGCGATCAAACCTCAGATTTACCGGCCTAGCAGAGGGATCAGAAAAGGGAGATGCAAAACAACTTATAAAAGAGTTACTACAGGAGCTCTTCCCAGAGGACCCAGAAATCCAGCAGGCCAGAATGGAGCAGGCACATAGAACAGCCAGACAAGCCCCAAAGGAGGGAGATTACCCACGCACTATCATTGTCAAGTTTCTGGAATATCAAACAAAAGAAAAAATTCTAAGACTGGCAAGGAGCAAGCAGAAACTAGAATTCAAGGGAAAGGCGATCAGAATCTTCCCAGACTATGCAGCAGCCACAATATACAAGAGAAGAAAATGGGGGAAATTCTTCGCCATACTACACGAAAAGAAACTGCAACCTCAACTGATGTTCCCAGCCAAGATGAGCATTGCGTGGAAAGGGAAGAGAAAATTCTTCACTGACCCCGAGGACTTGGAAATATTTCTAAAAGACAGTAACCCGGCCTAAAGAAACAAAAGACCTGGAACTAAAAATACCACGGAGTGGACGTGACAACGTGCAAGAAGCAAAAACACAAAAGACTAACAAAAAGAGGAGAGGCAGAGAAGGGCTGCCTTCACAAGGATGACAAAGGTTAAGGTTAAAATTAAGGGCTGAAATGTTAATGCCTTTTTATGTATTGACAAGTGTTCTTGCTAATGCAGAAATTGCTAATGCAGAAATTTAAACCAGAAGGTTAAGAATGGGACTGTTAACTCCCTTGTTTTAGGTATGACAGAAGCAACTGCAAAGCAGCAGGTTAAACCACTTGTTTGAGGGAGTAGATGTCATCCCTTTTTCATTTTAGCTGAGAGGTAATCGCTAAAGCAGTAAGTTAATTCAGCTGTTTAAGGGATGAACTGCTGAGAGGTGGACCCAGAGGGGCAGAATCCACTTGTTTGAGGGAGTAGATGTCATTCCCTTTTTCATTTTAGTTGGGAGGTAACTGCTGATAGCAGGAATTTAATTCAGCTGTTTAAGGGATGAGTTGTTGAGCTGTGGACCCAGAGGGGAGAAACTTAAAAAGTGGAGAGGCTAAAGAAAATGGCCTCTATACGGTTAACAAATATTAAAAGTTAGCAAGGGGGATAATAGCAATGTTTTCAATAGATGACAGAACTAAGCGTCAAAGCAGAAATGTAAATTAATTGTTTAAGGGCTGGGATATTAACCTGTTTTAATTGTAGGTATGAAGCAATTGAAAGGATAGGAACATAAGCTACTGATTCAATAAAGGTTAAGGTTATTAAGGTACAGTTAGAATTAAAGGCGGGGGACAACGAGACCCCCAAAGGTTTATTGGCTTAGAAAAATGAATAGAACAATACAGACGAGGGCAATGGAGAACTGCACTGAATACAAGGGGAGAAATGTTAATGTTAATGTTGGAAGCAATTACAAACATAGAAGTGTAAACCAGTAGGTGGAGGGCTGAGACATTAATCCTCTTTCCATTGTCAAATAGAAACACCTGTAAATGTGGAAAAGCTAACCACTTTTCTGTTTTTTTTATAACAAAGGCTGAGATCATCAAGGCCCAGCTGGAAGGGAAGGTAGGGGGGAATTAATCTGCTAAAAAAGCTGGTAGTCTTGAAACAGGGGGAACAGAAGATAAGCTGTAAAAGACAGTGCAAGCCTGACACCAATACCAAAACCAAAGGACAAAAGCCCAACCAGACAAGCGAGATACAAAATCATAAATGAACCCTATAAAGGGGAAAGAGGGGGAAACCCTGGACATAGGGTCCTGGGAGGGGACCCAAAGAGGAGAGAAGAAAAGCAACCACGATGCATGCTCAGGCAAGAAAAAGTAGAAAGGGGGAAAGGAGGGGGGGATGGGAAGGGGGGGTAGGGGTTTTTGTTATAGGTCATCCCAAGGCACAAAATAGAATTAAAACAGCAAAGCAGACACCAATACGAGACAAGATAACTTTATTGAGCAGGCAAAAAACAAGCAAAATAAAAGATGGATACGCTTAAAACATTGACATGGAATGTACGAGGCTTAAACGAGCCGGTGAAACGGCGGAGAGTTAAGGAATTAATATGGGAGGAACGTTGTGATGTTTTCTTCCTTCAGGAAACACACCTAGTAGAAAAAGACATATTCAGATTTCAGAACAGACACTTTGGGCATATATTCACCTCCTGCGCCCACAAAAAGAAAGCAGGAGTTCTGATTGGGATCAGGACAGGTATAGAATTCAGTCCAAACAGAATAAAGAAAGACAAAGAAGGGCGATTCCTGATGGTGACAGGTACACTAAAAGGAGAAAGTGTCTCCCTGGTAAATCTCTACGCCCCCAATGAAGAGACCCTGGCATTTTTACACAAGACCATAAAAGACATAAAGGGGAATCTAGAAGGGAAACTCTTCATACAAGGGGACTTTAACTCCCCGATAACATGGAGGGACCACTCAAACAATAAACCACTAAAAGGATGGCAGAATAAAGTGGGGCAATGGCTCACCGATCATGGACTGATAGATATATGGAGGACACTAAACCACACACAGAGGGAGTACACGTATTATTCAATACCCCACAAGGTGTTTACAAAAATAGACCATTCCCTCACGCTAAAAGAGGAAGTCAGAAATTGCAGTAAGGCATATATAAAACATCAGACCATATCGGATCACCAAGGACTAATCACGATCTTCACTTGGGGGCAAAGAGGGCCAGGACAGGGAAAGAACTCGTGGCAGATGGATAGGGGTCTTTTACAGAATAAATTCTTTTGTACCCAAATACAGCAAGGCATCAAGGACTATTTTGAATTAAATGGAGGCTCAGTGAGTTCATGGAATACCTTGTGGGAGGCGGCAAAAGCGGTAACAAGGGGCAACATAATCTCAGTGGGGGCAGCAGTTAAAAAGAGAAATAGGGAAATATTAAAAGACTTATATCAGCAACTGATAATAGCGGAATCGGATCAGAAGCAGAACCCATCAATGAGAGGCCACAAGCAACTGCTAAAAATAAGAGAAGCCATAAACACAGAAGAAGTAAATAAAACAATAAGAAAGCTGAAAATAATCAGAGCAAAACACTTTGAACAAAATAACAAATCTGGCAAGATCTTGGCCCGTCTGACCAAGAAAATAAATACCCAGCATAATATTAAGGAAATAAACAGGCCAGAAGGTACCACAACAACAGATCCAGATGAAATACAAAAAGAGTTTAAAAAATTCTATGAAAACATCTATAGTACCACGAACCCCCAAATAACTGATATTAACAGATTCTTAGAGAAATATGAGATTCCAAAACTAAATAATGCCCAACAAGGATTTCTAGATGCCCCGATAGAGATAGAGGAGGTAGCAGAGGTGATAAAACACCTCCCTAAAAATAAAGCTGTAGGCCCTGACGGACTACCGACCGAATTCTATCAGTGTTTTGCTAAAGAATTGATAACCCCATTGACAACAGTCTTTAATCAAGCGCTGAGAGAAGGAGCTTTGCCGTCCTCCTTTTATGAAGCCAGGATAGTAGTGATTCCCAAACCAGGAAGGGACCCAAAAAGTTGTGGAAGCTATAGGCCGATCTCACTGCTGAATAGCGATTATAAGATATTTTCAAAATGTTTGGCCAACCGATTAGCAGCAATCGCAGGACATCTGATACATAAAGACCAAGTAGGATTCATCCCAGGGCGATTGGGAATGGACAATATAAGAAAAGCAGTAAATATCATCCATAACCTACAGACTAATAAGACCCCGGCCATAGTCCTGTCTACCGATGCGGACAAGGCGTTTGACAGGGCGGAACCGACATTTTTATTTCAAATTATGAAAAAGATGGGGATAGGGCGAAGGTTCTTAACCTGGTCTAGATTAATATACAAAAACCCTATATCCAGACTGCAAATTAATAACACGGTTACAGAGCCATTCAAACTGACCAGAGGAACCAGGCAAGGGTGCCCACTCTCACCCTTGCTATTTAATCTGATGTTGGAAGGCCTAGCTATAGCGATTCGACAGGAAAACAAAATTAAGGGAATAACAATAGGAAAAACACAACAGAAGTTAGCATTATACGCAGACGACATGCTGCTGTTCATCAGTGAGCCCCAGACCTCCCTTCCAGTTCTGACTAATCTAATAAAGGAATTTGGTACAATAGCGGGCTACCGGATTAACTTCGAGAAATCACACGCATTTATATTCAGAGGAAGGGGGGAAGCGGATCACGTGACAAAGGAGGATAGCCCATTCCAAGTACAGGAGAAAGAAATTAAATACTTAGGGATTAACTTAACCAAAAATATCAAAAACCTATATACTAGTAATTTCCCACGAACACTGAATAAAGTAACCAAAGAAATAGAGGACTGGAAAAATCTGGCATGTAGCTGGCTAGGAAAGGTGAACCTATTTAAAATGGTGGCATTGCCAAAACTATTGTACCCCATGATGGCACTACCTATAGAACTGCCTGAGTCCTTTTTCAGGGACATAGACAAATTACTGGCTAGGGTGATCTGGACCGACAAAAGACCCAGAATAAATAGAGAAACATTATATAGAACAAGGGAAGCAGGAGGGCTGAACCTACCAGACTTTAGGCTGTACCATAAAGCAGCTGTTCTGAGCGCCCTGCAACCCTGGTACCATCAATCAGAACAACAAGACTGGGTAAGAATAGAGGGACATATACTGGGGATAGATAATTTTGCGCAATACATAGTAGATGAAGGAGTGATAGAGGAGAAAAAATGGAAGGAACACCCCTTTGCAGGAATAGCTTGGAAATACTGGCAGCAGGTAACAAAGAAAACTAAAAGCAAAAGGAATAAGTCCCCTTATACTCCAATCAATCTCTGGAGGTTTAGAGAGCATAGAATAGCTGAGAAACTTAGAATAGCATTACAGAGGAAACAGATCAAGAGAATGGGACAACTATTTAAGGAGGGGGAAATGCTCGCCAAAGAAGATCTAGAACTGTTCTTACAGGAAGGAATTGATCCCTTCCAGTTTAACCAGTTAAAGAGTGCCCTCACACGACAGGGAGCAGTAGAAGAGTATGGGAGAGCACCCCTCAACATGGAAAGGGTCCTCTTTGATAGAGACAATAACAGAGGCAGGCTGGGGAGAATATATAAGGCCTTAAAGGAAATATGGTATAAAAAAAATTATGGCTTCATGCGGGCCTGGGAAAAGGAACTGGGTAAAACATTCACTGAACAACAAGAAAAAGAAATAATAGCCCATTACGACAGCTGTGCAGCTTCCTTGGAAGCTAGGGAACCCCAAGTAAAACTGTCCATGAGATATTATCTGACACCTAGCCAGTTTAAACACATGGACAAAGCAAGCTCCGGGAAATGTTGGAGGGGATGTGGGAAAGAGGGAACCCCACTACATTGTTGGTGGGATTGTGAAAAGGTTCAGGACTTATGGAGGGTAGTGTGGGCAAATATGGAGGAGATGGCAGGATTTATAATCCCATTTCGTCCGGAAACGGCGTTACTGGGAATATATCCCAACAGCGAGGCACTCAAGAAAATAAAACCCCAATGTGTAATATTCTGTCTGGCGGCAATTAATGTAATAGCCAGAAACTGGAAATCAGACAAAAACATCAAAGAAGGAGAATGGTTAAACAGATTATGGTTTATTTTTTCAATGGAAAGACTGCTGGCAAAATTACATGACAAAATGGACAAATTACACGGCAGATGGAGACAGTGCCTACAACAGATGCAGGACAAGCCTCTGACAGAGGATGAAAGAGCGTATATGTTTGATTTCTACATTTAAAAAAAAGAGAAGGTAGTCTGCTTTAGATAAAGATCACAGGAACTGTGCAACCAAAATGCAAAAATGACCTATTAAAGTTGATGCAGCACTCAGTATAGTTAGCAGCTGAGTGAATGTTATCCTTAAAGTTGAAAGGATGGGTTTAATTAAATCAGAGAGCATAGAATCAGCAGGTATAAAACAAAATATATGTACTGACAAAGGTTAAAACATAATGTAACTGAATTGTAATTACTTTATGCTGAAAATTCAATAAAAACAATTTAAAAAAAAAAAAGAAATTAGCGGAACTGCAGAAGTAACAGAATGAAACTAGTGGAATGAAAGCCTCTGCCATGCCATACCACCAATTGCGGAAACACTGTTTCCGGTGGAAATAGCTACCGCTGCTACATTCCGCTACAGCCCTAGTGGGCCCTCCTGTCCCAGTGTTCCTTAGTGTGTGTGGCCCCGTCCAGACCCCATTTTCCCTGTTGGGTCTACCCCCTCTCCCCACAGTCCCACACTACCCCTTCTCCTCCCCTGCCCTGGGCACCTTTGGAATGGCGTGGTGGTGTTGGGGCTTCGAGTGGTATTGACACGGGTGTTGCAGAGAGTGTACGAGCGGGGGCTATGCTCAGGGCCACGTCGTCTCCCCCCGATGATCTGGCCTCTTCCCAGCAGGGAGTAACAGGGCCATCTAAGATTCTGAGGGGTTGTTTTTCCCTCACACGAGCGATGCGCCCCTCGCGCAAGTGGAAAGGAGTGTGGGTGATTGTGGTAGCATTGTCCTGCAGGGTCCAGACCTCCCTTCCTTCACCCCCTACCCTAACAAAAGGGGGGTGCGTGGCCTCTGCAGGTCGGCACAGGTGACGAGGGGGGGGAGAGGGGGAAGAGCACCCCTGCCCTTTGAGTAGATAGGGGGGTTGGACAGACAGGCAAGGCCTCATGGCCCCCTGCAAGACCAAGACCACGCGGAACACCCCCGCCAAGCGGGCGCCAAAGGCGCCCATGAAAGGACACACAGCCAAGGGAGACCGGCAGTCGGCGGCCCAGCAGGAGGCAGTCCTGTAAGCTATGCAGGCGCAGCTCCTGGGGTACCGTATTGAGGAGTTGGAGGGCTCCCAAGGGCAGGAGGTTGAATGTCAAGGGGGGCAACTGGAGGACCCCGGGCACGGGGGGTTGCAGAATGTGATGGAGGTGTGCACCACTCCCAGGGGGGGAGAAGCCTCCCCGCCGTGGACAGGGATGGCACCAGGTTCTGCCATTTCGTTACAGGGACGAGCCAGGGACCAGTAGAAAAAGGGAGGACTTATTGCCTAGCCAACAAGCACAGATAGAGGTGCTCCGAGAAGGAATGCAGGCCCTGATGGACAGCCTGGAAGTGGCCCAACGATGCCAGCAATGGGTAGTGGGTACCGCTGGTGGCTCAAGGTGAGGACTACAGGTATGAAGGGGATTCTGAACAGTGGGGGACAGGGCCGGCCAGATGCCAGGTGATAGATAGCCCTGGGGCAACATGGGCACACGGTGAGGGAGTACAGGGACACCATTCACCGTGCGGGGGGTGGGGTGGTCCTCCGTCGGGGCGGTACATCCATTGCCAAAACGTGCGGTTCGGGTACTGCCCGGCTACAAGTTATAACGCAGCGGCCCAGATATGGGGAGGGCGGAGCGGTGCTGTGCGAGCAGGACTGGGTGGTGCTGTGATTGGAGGGAAGAGCCCCGGCCCCTGTCTGGGGGCCATGCAGATGTGTCCGCCCCACTGGGGGAGCACTTGCTACAGGCCTTGAAGGAGAAGATTTGGAGCGGCGAATATATAGATATATTTGCCCTCCTCTTCAGTGACCCCATTCCTGATCCCAATGACAAGGAGGAGAGGAAGGACAAGGAGAGGTTTAAGAGGCCAAAGGCAGAGCGCACCTGGTCCAATTGGCGGCTTATACAATTTACATGGGGGTGACATTGCTTAAATTCCCGGAGTGGGGGTTAGAGATGCTCAAATACTCGGACATAGTGCGCCGAGCCTTTGACACGGGAGGCTCTGGCTCTTGGCTGCACTATGATGAATCATTTCGGTTCAGGGCAGTCAACAACCCGCGGCTGCGGTGGGATATGCATGCCCATGATATTTGATTGGAGTGTATCAGCTGCTCCAGACACGCCCCGTGATCCGACAGTGGGCATGTACTCTTGCGGGTGGGGAGCACCTAGCAAGGAGATAGGGGACAGAGCGGGAGAGCAAGGCAGCCCCCAACGGGGCTGACGTGCTGGGACTATAATGATGGGGGTAGATGTTTTCAGGCACAATGTAAGTTCAAGCATGTGTGCACCCAGTATGCAGGCGACCACGCCACCTCTGGATGTAACAGATTTAGGCAGTATAGAGCTAGGAACAGGGGAAGGATGGGCCCTAAACAGAGCCCAGCCAGCCAAGGGGGTGCCACCCAGACAATGGGAAAGGGTGCCAACCCCAGTATGCCATGATGCCTTGATGGCAGCAACCCAGGGATATCCTGATCAGGTGGTGGCCAATTATGTAGTGAAAGGATTCAAGTATGGTTTTAGGATTCCAACAGAGGGCCCCCGTTATTACCTGAGTGCCAAAAATTTTAAATCAGTGGTGGGAAGAGAGCAGCTTGTTCAGCAAAAAATCAATAAGGAAGTCAAGGAAGGGAGGATACAAGGCCCCTTTGAAACATTGCCCATGCCCACACTGAGGATATCACCCCTGGGCATAGTGCCAAAGAAGACCCCGGAAGAGTTTCGCATGATTCACCACTTGTCCCACCCAAAAGGGGAGTCGGTGAATGATGCGATACCTCCGGAACTGTGATCAGTACGGTATGCATCATTCGACGTTGCAGTCGAAATGGTGCGCTCCTGCGGAGATGGCGCCCTCTCCACGAAGTGCAACATTAAGTCCGCATTCCATCTCCTGCCAGTGCACCCTGAGGACTTCGAGCTGCTGGGCATGCAGTTCCAGGGGAAGTTCTACTTCGACAAGGCTATGCCCATGGGATGCTCCATCTCATGCACTGCCTTTGAGAAGTTTAGTACTGTGCTTGAATGGATCATGCACCACTGCACAGGGCGGGGGAAGATCTTGCATTATTTAGATGATTTCCTCTTTGCGGGAAGGGTGGCGATCACGGAATGTGCACTGGCGATGTGTGCATTTCAGGGGGTCACTGAGGAACTGGGAATGCTGTTAGCGCTAGAAAAGTCCGAGGGCCCCACGACCAGGTTGACCTATTTGGGTATAGAGCTGGATACTGTACTTTCCCTCTCAAGACTGCCTGGGGACAAGATTCAAGGGCTCAGAGAAGCGATAATAGCCGTCATGGGTGCCCCCAAGGTAACAGTCAGGCAACTCCAGTCCCTTATGGGCAGTCTAAACTTCACTTGCCGGGTCATTGCACCGGGGAGGGGGTTCATGTCCCACTTGTATGCCCACATTGGTAGCGACCATCCCCCGCATCACCACATCAGGGTGACAAAGGAGATGCGGGAGGATTTGGCGACCTGGGAGGCCTTCCCCCAGGGCTATAACGGAGTTAGCTTTTGGCGGCAACGACTCCTATTGGAGGCCAAGCTCCAGATTCACTCCGACGCAGCAGGAGGCCATGGGTTTGGGGTCTACTTCAGAGGGAAATGGTGCACGGCCCCATGGCCGGCGGTCTGGGAAGAACAGGGGCTAACCTGTGATTTGACATTCCTGGAGTTCTTCCCCATAGTGGTGGCAGTGGCCCTGTGGGAGGCGGAGTTTGCCAACAGGAGGGTCTTGTTGTGGTGTGATAACATGGCAGTGGTGCATGTTATCAACAAGCTGTCGTCAAAATCTGAAAAGGTCATGAGGCTGGTCCGGGCTTTTGTACTTAACTGCCTGCGGGCGAACATTTTGTTCATTGCCAGACACGTGCCCGGGAGTAACAAGGGCATAGCCGACGCCCTTTCTCAATTTCAGACAGATCACTTTCACCAGCTGGCCCCAGAGGCCAGGGAAGACCCCAACCCATTCCCAAAGGACCTGAGGTGCCTTGGATTCTAGAACTATATCAGGCAGTACAGGGGTCTCTCGTGCCCAGACCCAGACAGGCGTACAAAAAGGCTTTCAGCGAGTTCCAAGAATTCAGGTCACAAAAAGGTTGGGGATTAGGATTTCCCATCCCCGAGAGGTATATGCTGCAGTTTGCACTGCAGCTCAGACATAGAGGTCTGGCGCCGGGGACAATCGCTGGTAAAATATCGGCCATTGCCTTCACGAGCCGCTTGGCAGGGCATCCGTCTCCTGATAATGGCTTCTTCATGAGCCGCTTAAGGGAGAGCTGGACCAGAAACACCCCCCAAGTGTAAGACACCAGGGCCCCCATTACCCCCCCACCCCCGTTGCTAATCAGTATAACACGGGCGTTGTACCATGTCTGTCATTCCATCAGTGAGATAGTTCTGTTTGCGACAGCCTTCTGTGTCGCACTATTTGGAGCTTTCAGGATCAGCGAGTTTGTCCCTGACTCAAGGGTCGACAGGTCGGGTAGGGCCCTTCAAATCCAAGATGTGCCATGGCAGGGAGGCATGCTCATGTTGCATCCCTGGAGGTCAAAGACCGACCAGAGGGGGAAGGGGCACGTGGTGAGGCTCTGCCCCAATGCAGATACCCAAATTTGTCCCATGGGAGCTTTGAGAGAGTACCTAGCGTCTCGTCCAAGGGGTTTGGGCCCCCTGTTTGTTTACGGGGACGGGTCCCCACTGACGTGTTATCAATTTGGGGCAGTCCTTAGCATGTGCGTGAGGGCAGCGGGCCTCAACACGGGCTGTTACAGCGCACACTCCTTTAGGATAGGGGTGGCATCAGCAGCGGCAAGCATGGGACTGCCCGGCGATCAGATACAGAGGATAGGGAGATGGAGATCAGGCGCGTATCGCTTGTATATCAGGAGCACCGAGGCAGGAGTACACGGGAAAAGGGAGTCGAGGGAGTCACAATCGCCTAACCCTGGTTTCTTTTACAGACATGTCAGCTCTGTGGGGATGGAAAGTGGTCTGGATCGTCGGCCACAGCATCGTGCACTGGGCAGGAAAGATGGTCGCACGCAGCGGGTGGGGTACCCAGCTGGACCTAAGTGACCGGGCGGAGGTAATTTGGATAGGTAGGTGCGGAATGCTTTGGGAGCAATTGCGCCCAACGCTGACTGCGGCGAAAGAAGAATTCCCTACACCGGCTGTACTTGTAATACACCTAGGGGAGAACAACCTGCCTAGGGCAACAGGGCTGTGGCTGACAAAGAGGGTGAAGGCTGACCTACGAGTGGTACAGGAGAGAGTCCAAGGATGCGCTGTGGTGTGGTCGGACATGTTACAACGGAGGGTATGGGCCAACGCTCGACACCCAGGGCGAGTGGACCGGGTGAGAAAATGGGCAAACACCGAGATAGGTACTTGGCTACAGAGAAAAGGGGGAACAGTTATCAGTCACGAAGGTATCAATCATGACAAGGACGAGTTGTTTAGAAAGGAGGTGTTCACCTACCAGATACGGGTTGTAATCTTTACCTTGGGGTCCTAAAACGTCGGCTAGCTGAGATACTTGAAAGCACTGGTGGTGTGGAGGCGAACCAGCCAAGCAAAGCTGGCAGTTCTGGTGGCGGTGGGATGAGTTAAGGCCAATTGTTTAAGAAATTGTTGAATAAAGTTAAGTAGATAGTCTAGTAAGATTAGGAACATCTCCTTAAGTGATGGGTAAGGCCATGCATAGCCGCACAGTGCGGCCCACTGCATGGCCAGCCCAAGGGTGAGAGGCAAATGGCCGAACCCATTGGGCGGACTGTGTCCTAAACAGACGGTTACGGTGTTCTCACCCTTGTTGTTTAACCCCCCCAGCTCCAAGGGCGGGGGGTAGGTACGAACAACCCGCTCCGGCCCAGGGAAACCTGGTGATCGGGGCAGGGTGTAAATTAAAGAAGTTTACAAGGTAGGGCACAGGAGGATTCCCCTCGGGCTTAACCTGAGAACGTGGGGAAGAAGGGCGCCGGATGGACAGGGTGGCGCCCGGTAGGGGGTGGTGGGAACCTCCTGTGGTTGGGAAAACAGTTAGGGACAGTTATCAGGTAGGACCCCGGTTCAAAGGGGGGAAGCGGGAGGGGTACCCCTTCCCCCCTCTTCTGGAAACAATGAATAAAGAGTGCGGCCGTTAAAACCCATGGAGGTGTCCTCGTCTTCTTTGGGGGTGCGTCGACAAACTAGCGCTGCCTTGTAAAACCTCAATTATGTGGCTTTTACAAGGCGGCATTTCCAAGAAGTGCTAGTTTGCCGATGGCCACTGTTTCAAATGGTGGCTGCCCGACTTCTGATAGTGGCGGGGGAATGTCTAAACTCCCCTGTGCTAGTTTCTTTTCTTGAAGACTCTGAAATCCACAATAAGTGATGCTGCTTTAAGGCTTGTGTAAAAACAGGAGATTAACAGAGTTCCCAAATCAGAAGATGCTCCACAGCCATGCTGTGTTCAGACCCCAGAGCCATTTCTAGTTTCTCTACAAAACTGAGCTTGCTTAGCATGGCAAAAACTAAGGGCGCAATCCTGTCTTCATTGAAGTCACTGATTCAGCTCCCAAGAGGCGAGAATATCATCCTAATAATGGTTGTTTATGTGTGTTTTGTAGAAGTGCCAAGATGCATATTGAAGATCAGGGCCTCATCCGCCTAAGTACAATACAAATACAGAAAGTGAAAGGTGGGGTGGGGAGAGGACATACCATAGAAGGCAAGGCAATTAGGGTGGTGACTGGCACACACCTTAACAGAATCTGTGTTTGATTGTCTTGGCTGGGGATTTAAGTATGTAAGTGAATTCAGCATGCTTCATAGTTTTGCAGAGGCGGCTGGTGGGTTTTGAGGCTGGAGGGGCAGTAAGGCCAGCGAGCCTAGGGGCGGAGCCAGGGCAACGGTAGGCGGAGCCAGGGCAACGGTAGGCAGAGCCAGGACAATGGTAGGCGGCATAACCCAGCAGCAAGGAGTTCCCAGGGTTAACATACAAAACACAGTTGCATGCACATCAAGCTTAAAATAAATAATTTATAAACCCAAAACACAGGCACTCATCCTTGTAAAGCACCCAAGTCACAGCCTGAGTCCAGTAGTTCATGATACTGAGGAGGACTGACAATGCCATGCATTCTACATAACCATGCAAGATCATCATTGGTCCCATTTAAAACCACAGATTGAAACCCACCAGTCACCGTTTTTACACCAGATCAAGGATTGCAACAAAACATGTGGTTTCTGTGTGGGGTTTTTTTTTAAAAAAAAATGTGATTCATGGGACTTTAAAATTCCTCCCCAACACACACACACACACACACACAGCAAAAGGCAAGAATACTGCTTCAGAAAGAAGGGACTTGCTGCATGTGTGTTGGAGGGACCCCAATACCTGCTTCAGAAGTCCCTTCTGAAGCAGTATTCTTGCCCTCTGTTGCGTTGGGGGGGGGGATTTTAAGGCCCACGAATCACCAGACTAACAGTTACATCTCAGGATTTCAAAACCTCAATTTTATCACAAGCATCATATTTCCAGCATTTTAAAATCACCAGACTAACAGTTACATCTCAGGATTTCAAAACCTTAATTGAATCACGGGGCATTCAATACTCATTCCCCCTCACCCTCTGCTGCATGTGCATTGGGCGGGAAGTAGTATTTAACACTCCACATCATCAAGTGAACAAAACCCATATAAAAACCAGAAAACCATAAACCAAACTATTCCCACAAGGCTGCAAAGGTATCCACAGATCCC
>QEPC01002256.1:2262486-2317245 GCA_003113815.1 Sphenodon punctatus | reverse complement strand
CTCCCCCGTGTGCCCGCACTTGCCCCCTACCATGTGCCTCCCACTCCGTGTGCCCGCACTTGCCCCCCATGTGCCCCCATTCCCCCATGTGCCTGCACTCGCTCCCCATGTGCTCCTCCCTCCCGCCATGTGCCCCCACCCCGGGCCCCGCAATTTACTCACCACATCGGTAGGGCCAGCTCCTCTCCCCAACGCCGCCGCTGATATGCGTCCAGGGAGGGAGGGAGGAAGAGACAAAGAGCTGCTTAGTTCATACCGGGGGCACCTCTATTGGGTGCCCGGGTATGAACTTTAGCCCTGCCAGCCCCTGCAATGAAATAGTGCTCCCTGCAGCACTATTTCATTGCAGGGTTCCTTTATGTGGAATGGATGGCGCTTCTAGCCACCCATTCCGCATAAAGGGAGAACGTTTCTCTTTTATCCCTGAAGACTCCTTCGGTTTGCCGGGGATGCTTTCTTGGAGGTCCCCCTTGTTAAGCGGGGGCCACAATGGAGAGGGCATTCTCGGTGGCCGGGCCACGCCTTTGGAACTCCCTCCCAGAGGAAGCTCGCCTGGCCCCTAGCCTTTTGACATTTCGGTGAATTTGTAAGATATGGCTGTTCGCCCAGGCCTTTGGGGAGGGGGGTGGGGGGTTCCCCCACCCTTATTTATTTGTTGTTTTTATCCCAGTTTATTGTGTTTTTATGGATTGTTTATATTTTGTTTTAAAATTGTTTTTATGATGAAGTTGTTAGCCGCCCTGAGCTGTTCGCAGGAGGGGCGGGATACAAATTGAAATAAATAAATATTAAGATGACTCAAACAAGTGAGCTCTGCCCATGCTTCCAAGAGGAGGAAATCAACACCAACTCTGTGCCAAGGCTGTGTCCTTCGCCCTCTCCTCTTCTCTATCTACATCCTGGCCCTAGGCAAACTCATTGCCTCCCATGGCTTCCAATATCACCACTACGCTGATGACACTCAACTTTCTCTCTCTACTCCCTCTCTCTCTCTCCATCTGTTCAAGCTCGCCTCACCAGCTATTTCTCCGATATCTCTACCCGGATGTCTCAACATCAACTCAAACTCAATATGACTAAAACTAAACTCCTTATCTTCCCCCTCCATTCTTCCTCTCCCTCCTCTGTTTTTATCCTTATCGAATACATGCTTGAGGGGGTCACCATCCTTACCCTCCCCCAAGCCCGTAGCTTAGGCTTCATCTTTGACTCACCCCTTTCTTTTAAACCCTACATAGACTCTGTTGCCAAATCCTGTAAATTCTCCCTCCATAACATTGCTAAGATTCGCCCTTTTCTCTCTGTCTCCTCTGCCAAAACCCTTGTTCATGCTCTGGTCATTTCTCGCCTCGATTACTGTAACCTCCTTCTCACTGGCCTCCCCTGCTCTCCCCTTATCTCCGTCCAAAACTCTGCTGCCAGGGTCATCCACCTCGCCCGTCGCTTCGACCACATGCAGCCCCTCATCTCTTCACTGGCTCCCCCTTTCTGAACGAGTCCTGCACAAGCTCCTAGTCTTCACCTATAAAGCTCTTCACAACCTTGCTCCCCCCTACTGCTCTGCACTAATTTCCCTCCGTACTCCAGTTCATAAACTCCACTCCTCCTCTGTCCCCAATCTCGCCCTCCCACGCCTCCCCTGCTCGCCTAACCGCCTTCGTCCCTTCTCCCTAGCTGCCCCCATGCCTAGAACTCCCTCCCTGCCCACATCTGCCTTGCCCCCTGCCTTCGTACCTTCAAATCCCTCCTCAAGACCCACCTTTTCCACTCTGCTCTGCTCGACTTCTCGCTCCCATCTCCTAACTCCCGCTGATACCTACCATCCAATACAATCTGTTACCTGAGGTCTGTGTATTCATATCCTCATGACATGGACCAGCCATCCATCATTCTCGATGTAACCAAGCCAAGCACATGCACCTGAGACCTCGCATCTTCATGAATGTTACACCCCTCATCCCTCCTTCTGTTCCCCTTCCTTCATCTCCCCTTCCCACCCCTGTCTCTTAGATTGTAAGCCCTAGGGCAGGGACTGTGTCTATTTCATACTTTGTAAAGCACCAGGTACATTGCTGTCTCTATATAAATGCTTGCTAATAATAAGAATAATACCACCACCTGAGAGTCAACTGCCAATGGGCATTTTCAGACAAGACACTCTTCACTCACGACCCACCCACTATACATGTTGCAGGGCTGCAATGTTGCTCTAAGGTTGCCCTGTAACATGTATAGTGTGTGGAGAAACCCTCCTGGCTAAATTGCCCCTTAGGTTCCCCCAAGACAAGGGACTCTGCCAGACCATATAAGGATATACGCTCACCTTAGCCCATCTGACTGACCACACTTTACATACCTTACCAAAGAAGGAACCCTAGGTCAGATAACCTAACTGATTGGCCACCTTGAACAGGGTCACCTGTGGCTGTGAGCCAATAGCTGAGACGCTAGTGTTGCCTTTTAAAAAGAAGGCTAGTGAATTTCCAGAGACGCAGACCTCATGGCCAGTAGGTAGCTGTGCTGGACCAATCTGCAACACCCAGACTTCTCCATCCAGCTGGGAAAGAACCGAACCCTGCAGAGCTAAGACATCCACGCTTACCATGCAGAGAAAGATACTGTGAGTAACTCCATCTATGCAGAGACGCAGGGTTACGGACCACATAGGCTTAGATGCTCTCTAAACAGATTACCATACTTGCTTGTATTTGCCTGTGTTTGCTCACGAGTTCAATGCCTTTTCCCTACCTTTTTGTATTCTTGAAATTTGGTTAACTTAGCCAGTAAAAACTATAAATCTTGTTTTCTCTAATCAAGAGTGCCTGGTGTGTGTTCTGCGACCCAAAACGCTTCCCAAGTTTGGCTTACACTGGGAAAGCAATCTCTAATAAGGATCAGGGTTTGGGCTTCCAGAACAGCCCTTAACCCCAGACACTCGTAGCTCTGGTGGTGGCAGCAAAACCCGAGTGTTATGGTGATGGGCAGGCAGTGAGGGAGGGGGCTAGGAGTAGAGTACACACACCGCTACTGGACCCATTGCGCTACATACTGTGTGGGAGGTGGGTGGGCACTGGGTGGAGAGTGTCTTGTCTGAAAACACCTAATCTGATCTTGGAGAAAAATCCCAAATATGACAATCAGATACACCCGGAGCATGTGTGCAGGACCCACCAGTCAAACACCCAATTACACCAGAAAACGCCCATCAGTCCCACCTCCATTTGTGGGCATCTTTGATTTTTCAGGAACAGAGGTCCTTTTCAAATGGGCATGGGTGCAGGGGAGGGGGATGGGTTGGCAGCGCAGTCGGTGGGCAGTGCATGGGGGTGCATTCCCACGGACACCCACCTACCTCCATGCATGCAGCATCCAGCATTGGCACCCGCACCGCCTGTTGCTCCATGCATGGGAGTGGGCGATGGGTGGAGGTCAAAGATTTCACCCAATTTTCTCTCAAAACCATGCTGAGATTTGCTTCAGGAGGACGCAGTCGGCAGAACTCCACAGTTTGGAGTCAGTTTAGCTTTGAGTTTCTGGGTTTCTTTAAACCAGAAATACAAAGCAAGTCCTGCGGTATACAATCTCACACAATTCAAGACAAAAAGCAACAACAACAAAAGCTCTTTGAATTGAAAATCCAATCTCACACAGTTCTATTCATTCAAAAAGCCCAGTGATCTTTATTCCCCATGGACTTGAAGTATTAATTTATTCGGGGTGGGGTGGGGGGGACAGTTAAATCTTTCTGAAGCAGCATTTGAAAGGACTGACAAAAAGATTGTTTAACAGAAGGGGTTCACTAGCTAAGAACTATACTGGATACGTTTGGATACACTTCAGACACTATAAACACAGGATTCTGCGCATTTAAAGGCCAACAAAAGTACAGTAAATTGCTTGGTAAAAATATTTTTTTATTTGACTTAAAGGATATTTGTGGTGGGTTGTTTTGGGGTTTTTTCCTCATTGATTACACTTCTGGGGGATCACTGCCTAAGCATCTTCCGGAGGAGGTGTAAAACATTTTTATTTGAAAAACCATTTGGTGGATGGGGGTAGGGGTTGGTTGGGTTTTTAGGTAGGGTGGGAGTTTTGAGGGGAGGGTCAGAGTTTTTATTGCTTGAATTTTATTGTCATTGTTTTATGAATTGTGAGCCGCCCTGAGCCTCTACAGGAAGGGTGGTGTATAAAATTCCTGAGTGCATTCCTTCAAGCTGCATTCCTTAAGGTGTATAAAATTCCTTAGTGCATTCCCAGCTGCTATGCAGCCCTCAGAGCTTGTACTAATGTTCAAACCTGGGAAGAAAAAGGTTTCCCTTCCCTGACCTATAGTTTGGAACACAGAGGGTAAAAACAAGCATGAGAGCAGACTGGTTTGATCTACTGTGGCAGACTTGGGCATGGACCCCACCTGCATGCCAGATGTTGACCTGGGATATCCCAGGCCATGTTAGCAGCTAGCCCAGGCTCTCATCTTGGAAAACCTCAGAGGTCACAGCCTGGGTCTGCCAGATTGTGCCAGAGAAGGCCATCCCAGGGCTGCACGTATGTTCCCAGGTCAGCCATCCCAGGTTGGGTCCGCCATGACAGCCATCCATGGCTGACCATTATCGGCCGCCACGGCTGGTCATCATGGTGGGGCCGGGTAGCCGCACATTCATGCAGCTCCCAGCCAGATCCAGCCGCTGGCACATCTTGTGCCACCTGACCAAGTCCACATTTTGTCAATGGCAACATCCCGATACAGGTCATAGCAACAGTGTGCTGCTGTCATGTGTGGTTTTGCCCATGCAACTCATTTTGTAGTCTTTAGATTTTTAAACTGCAGTTCTTCATTTTGTCCACTAGATGGGTGTCCATATTAAAAAGGGAATTGGCTTTCAGCATATTCAGCGGAATTTGCATTTATATTTATAGGCCTCGATTGACTACCTCACATACGTAGATCATGGTATGGCCTCTGTGCAAGAATGAAAGTTCATGTGTGTGGAAAATGAAGTCTAGCTTCTGAGGGAAAAAATGTTGATGTAGAGAAGGTTTAAATGATACTGGCACATATAAACATTTTCTATAGTCCTGACATCACTGAGGAAATGTACATTTACTTTACTAACAATGTTTGTTTTACAAAGAAAACATTGAACTGTTTTCCTATGTACATGAGTGTATAGACAAAAATGCCTCTCTCAAAAGAAAATATATAACTTCTCTGGATGAAACACATTTTTAGAGAGACCCAACATCTCCCCAAAATGGAAGAAATAAAACCATATATGTAGATAACCATAATGAGCAAAATGATTTAGGATGAGGAAATGTTTTTTCTGCCATTATTGGCAACTTTGTAAATGAGATGGCTGGTCATTATTTCTTATAATTCAGCATGTCATTCCATATCTACTGAATATAAAACCTGAGCCAGGAAAGGGTTTTCTTTCCCTTCTGTATACCTGAGTGATGCTGGCACCACACCAAGTGGGTACAGCAACGACTGAGCCTGTTGGGCCCAACACTTAATTCAAGCTAGATCTCTGCATCTCTGCAGCAGGCGCCGGGATGTTAGAGAGAAGGCAAGCGTTGCAGGCCCCCGAGAGTCTCTGAACTGGGTGGCAGCAAAGTGGCTAATATGCCTGCACTCCTTCCTTGCTGTCTGCACTAGGGCTACCTCAAAGAGGGACACCCTGCATGCTTCCCCGATTTGCATAAATACATAAACATTAACATAAATAACTACTCACACAAGGCCACCAGCCAGTCCCCCCTTCTGCTTTCAACTGACACAGTCCCCTTCCCACACCCACAGAGGAGAGAGACACACACACACACGCATGTGTGCTCTCGCTCGCTCACTCTCTCTCCACACACACGTACTCTGGTGTAGGCTAGTCCATGCTTCATCCACTCAGAGCATGGAAGCAAGTCGTGATCCTCAACAGAGGATTGTGGGATAGCTGGAGGAGAGTGAATGGGTGGAAGTTTTGTCCACACAGTGGTCAGACATAGTCACTCTCCTCACTAGTTCATCATGGCATGGCAAAGGGAAGCTACTATGAAGTACTATCCCTCACATCACATTTTACTGATCCAGTGCTACAGCTATACGCCACATCTGAACAAGCCTGTTCTCAGCGTGGGCTCCAGCACTAACACAGATTTGACAATGAAACAGTCCCAGCAGTGCACAGCCCACCCAGAGAACCAGCTGTTCAAGCAGCAGTCCCTTCGTGGACACCTGCTCGTAATGGTGGGTTCCAAGAGGGATTCATCACAGCTGGCGACACGTTGGTGTCTTAGAGGCATTGTTAGGATGATACCTATAACATGAGCAGTGCACAGAGATAGTTAACAATCCAGTCCCTACTGTGATGAATGAATTTTCTATTTCTTCTACAACAGACTATCACAGGGGAGGGAAGCTTAGGCCTGGGAGACAAATGCAGTCTGTGGCTAGCTTTTTATATGGCCCCTTTCCAGTTCCTGGATCTGGACCCCGCATCCAGTTCCTACTGCCAAACACCAAAACACTGAGCTCAGGGTAAGGGAGCAGAGAGGAGGGCATGCACACAAGGGTACGGGATAGATCCATGGCACAGACCCATTATCTGGCCCCTTTCACTTCCTGATCACACCCCTGAAGCACACCCATCCCCAACCTCTATGTGGCCCTTGGAGCTTGTACTAATCTTCTCTAAGTGACCCCCTGGAAGGAAACAGTTCTCCACCCCTGCACCTTGTCAAGGCAAAAGGACCGTATCATTTTATTCCCCACTGTTTTATCACAAGTCTCCCAATTATCAAGTTTAATTAACCCCCGAAATCCTAACACTTTGACAAAATTGCAAGATCTGACATCTCTGTGTCAAAAATCACTCAGCCAAAGAAGCAGCAGCCACAATTACCGGGAAGGGATGTGTTGCTGACCATACTGGTGGAGGAACGCTTCCCCACCCACCTGCGCCAAACGCTATTTCCCAACGAAAAAGGGACACCTGGCAACCCTCATCTGCACTCCAGAGTAATGATGAGCATCAGGTCTAGCTCCACTCCATGATAGACTGTGGCAGGGGGCTAAACACCTGGCACTAACATGGATCAGAGACTTAAAAACAAGGGAGGGCAGATGGGGCACGTCCCACTCACCTTGAGCGTAGTACACAGTTCTCTCCTTTATTTCAGCCTCTGACTTTTGCAGCACTGTCAAATGGCCACCTCCCCAAGAACGTGAGGGGGCAAGGAGACAAAATTGAGATTTACTCCACACCAGTATCTGAATTGCCTGGTAGCGGACCGAGTGGGTGGATCTACTGCCCATTTCCCTTAGCCCCTGGGCAAATTCAAATGTCAGAATAAGTGATCGGAATTGCGCTCTCCCTTGTGGCAGCTGCAATAGCTTTGCTGCTAATGGCCATCAGTGACAGCAATGGTGGGTTCCACCATTGGGTCCCAGGGGCAAAGGGGTGTGTGTCTGTGTGCATATGAGAGAGAGGGTGAGAGTGTGATGGCATTTGATTTAACTTGGGCGAATGCTGTCATGAGATGGCAAAAGTCTGACCACGCTCTTTTCACAGTTGTTACTCTACTGCCTGATGGTGGAACTACCATGCTTAGCTCCTCCTAGCAATACAGACCCCTCTGTATCTACAACCAGCTTGGAACTCACACAGTTACTGGGTTTAACAGAAATCTGAATTCATTCATCTGTACAACACCTAGCTTGGAAGTATTATCCTGACAGGTACCTCCACAAGGATGAATGTTTTGTTCAAGACCCCATAGAAGCTCTGGGTGAAAACAGAAATGCACGTAACTCTGCATTTTCATGCATGTTGCAGGGCTGTATTGGTTCCCTATGCAGCCCTGCAACATGCATAAGAAATATTAAAGTGGAACGGAGTTAAGGTGCATGTCTTTTTTCACCCTCTGTGACAGAGGTGTCCGGAATGTCCTGGCACCCAGTTAGCACCTTACCTACAACCCCTTCCAGTGAAACAGTGCCTCTACAAAATACATCTTTTGTGAAAAATGAAGAAGGGGTTCTGGGGGGGTTCACTACACATTACAACCATTATCCAAGGATTTGTTTATCTAGAATTCTCTATTTTTTTGTTTAAAAAACAAACAAACCTGCAATCACACACAGTTATTTGCTAGACAGCACTTGGTTACTGTACTGTGCAAAATATGCAGCCAATGAATTACCAGCCCTTGCACTGGTACCTTTTCAACATCATATGGAAGAAAAAAAAATTCCCATTCAAAAGATATTCACAATCTTGTTGCATTGCTCTGCTATAAATGCAGATTATTTCAGCAGGATACACCTGTGCAGATGATACAGAAATCATGCGTTATTCAAATTTTTCATAGAAATTATTTGATATAGCGATATCAAATAATTGTAAGGTATTGCAACAAAGCTTTAACATAACATATATAGAGGCAGTATCCAAAACCAAGCCACAGGAGTAGGAAATGGAGAGAAATAAAAGAATGAGACAATTTCTTTCAAGGAAAAGAGAAAATAATGATTAGAAGTACATTTTCCTAGTAAAGTATTTTAATATGTGTTACCATGCAAATTAAGCAATTTCAATGAGAACACACAAGGCACAATTATAAAAAAAAATGGATCCCTGCATCTATCCAAGACATGTTTAAAATGGCAGTAGATTTTTAAAAACATGGTATCTTTGTGAAAATACTTGATTTTGTACACAAGAGTAAATAGAGATGGAACAAGGCTTCAGTATTTGGCAATTGTCTCTCTTTGGACACATTTTGATTTCCAAGTTAAACCCTTAACATTAAAATCCATAACCTGAAAGTTAATTTACATGTGGATTTTGAATCTGTGAAACTGTCACTATGCGATGCTCAATAATGATGAAAAGTAAGTTTTGTCTAGTTAATCAAAAAGAAGCAAACCCCTCACCTATTTGCTGTATCAACTTAAATGTTAAGAAATCAAACTGATTTTGTTAACCAGTATCTTCATTTACCAGAAAAACAACTGGGGAGTTTCTCAGCAGTTCCACCTCTGCACCTGACCTACAATTCTGTGCTGATTGTTATAAAGACATTAACTCTCTACAGTTGTTTCTCCAACTCAGAATCTTTTACATACATACATACATACATACATACATACATGCCCAGGACCCAGGTATAATAATGCTGTTTGCAAAACCATTGGAACTTCCCTCTAGAAATGTCACAATTAGCATACAGGGTGCAATCCTCAACTCATTGAAGTCAATGGCAAAACTCCCATCAACTTTCATGGTGGAGGATGTCCTGACCATGTGATTTTGAAGCTGTTTGTGCTGGCACTAGCCTTTGTACTAATGCAAGTTCCCCTTTCACTTCATTGGGACATACATTGTACAAAGAGCTAGTACGAGTACCAAGCAGCTTCAGGACAATTCTCACAATGAGGTATATGAAGAAAAAGTCAGAAAAGGAGGAGGAATCTCTCAGGACACTAAGGGGTTGGTCCATATCTGACTCCAAATTCTTCATTTACACCTGAAAGCATGAACAACTGCATGCAAACTGCAGAGAACAAGTGTCATGTGTTCCCCAAGATTAACCCTGCTGTTCTGCAAAGATTTTTGAGGATAGTGACTGTAAAGAGGAGATCACTGTAGAAATAAATCAGTCTGACAGTCACAAAGCATAGATTCCCATGTCAAGACTCTGTATCAGAAAGAAATTGAAATACCTTCAAAGTCTGGTCAAACACAATGGGTGTCTTCAGACGGACACAGGACTGACCACTCCCAGAGTTGCTCAGGGGGTGTGTCATGGAGAAACATAGGGTCACACACGTGTAACATGGGACTACATGTTTGGTAAACGTGTAGTGCAAAAGGGTTCACATGTATGTAATGTTACTGTACATGTACACTACGAGTCTGGTAAATATGTAATGCTGAAGGTTCCACATATTTGTAATGTTAAAAGTGAGAACTGTAAAACTCAGGACTCTGAGAACTGTACAACTCAAATTAGGGCTCTCACATGTCACTAGCCTACAGGAAATACAAAGAGATAACAAGATGTGTTTTGAGGGTCACTTGCCAGACAGCCTGTTGATATGTAGATTGACTTCCATGTTTACCTGGGTTGACTACGTGACCTGATACATGATTCCCCAAAAGCCGGAAATCCGAGACAAAGGAAGCTAAAGACTATTTAAATGAGCCAGTAAGGCACAAGAGGAGATTCTTGCAAAGCTTCTTCCCGAGAACATCTGCATGTGAAAGCCAGCCTGGCAACGGCAGGCTGGAGGAACATGAACTGAGAGACAGGATTTTGCTCTCTAAACCAGTGCCCAGTCATTTACCTTTATGACTGAGAAACCAGAACTTCTGGACCTTGCTAGGGTAAGATTAATTTAGGAACTCAATCAGCATAAGTTAGGAATGCATTGTTTACCTTTTATTTCTAGTTACCACTCTGTATCAACTATCTTGTTTATGTAATCAATAAACTTACTTCTTAACTTTATGAAGAAGTGGCGGTGTCTAATATTGGAACACAAGTGAGCTACAAGAGCCCCCAAGCTCTTGCGAACCCAGAGAGTAAAGAGTCTGTAAACGGGAAGGATTGGGCCCTTGTGTGACAAAGGAGTTTCATTGTGGCACACTTGAATTAGCCAGAGAGAGAACTGATTCAAGAGAACTGTGCACAAGGGAAACTGAGTCACTCAAACCCGGTAAAGTGGGGGTGCGGACCCCTAAACCCATGACAGTGGTGCCCCAACGAGTAAGGGTAAAGGCTCAGCTTGTGGACCAATGTGTAGAAAGTAGAGGAGTATACCCAGGTGACTGGACTCCTCTGAGGGGAGTAAATCCCAAAACTGCAGAGTCTGAAAGCCCCAGGATTCGGGAACTCAGCTCTGAGAAGGTGGAATAAGCAGATCCTTGAACAGAGCGTGTTAAGTTTGTTGTTTTAGTTTTAATTTCGGGCCAGGGAAAGTGACAAAATTGGGCTACCAAAGCACTTTCACCACCTGAGAAGGGCAGAGCTGAGCAGGGAAGCTCAGAAAAGAGGTCTCGAAGCAGAAGGGAAAACTAAGCAGCAGCTGATACAGGAGTTTGAAATGAGCACGGATAGGAATGGGGCGGTGGCAGGAAATTCCCCCCCACCAAATCCTCCTCCAACCGACCAGCAACCAGGAGATGGAAATACACTGGCAAATGTGCCCCCAACCCCCCTCCAACTGACAGCAGCCAGGGGGACAAGGTTCAAACCCTGAACTCGAGATGGCCAGAATAAGAATAGACAAAGAGCTCAAATTCGAGCAAATGAGAGCAGACGAAAAGGAAAAAGAACGATGAATGCAGTTTGAACTGGAGAAAATAAAACAGGAAGAACAAGAGAGGGAAAGACAAGAACAAGAGAGGGAAAGACAGAGAGAGAGAGAACATCAACTCGCTCTCCTCAAAATGCAGATAGAAGCAGGAATGAACCCTCCACTCCCTCCACTAGGCAACGCGGGAAACAACGCAGAAGGCAGAATTCGAGACTACGCCACATTGATCCCACAATGCGAGAGAAATTAAGGCATAGAAGACTACTTCACAACCATACATCATGTTTTTCTTCAAGAACAGATCCCGAAGGGGATGTGGCTCAAATTAGTGTTACCTAAACTCCCAGTGAAGGCAAAACAAGTTTTCAACACAGAAAAGGAGGAATCACCAGGACTGACTTTTGATGCTTTCAAACAGGCAGTTCTTGAAGCCTACAGAATCACTCCAGAAACTTTTCGCCAAAAATTACGCAGCTTCAAGAAGGCAGAGGGTATGTCATATTCAGATGTTTGTAATTCTTTGAAACATTATGGTGTAAAGTGGCTAGATCCAGGTGGGAATGCCACTAAGGAACAAATTATTAACTCTGTATTGCTTTAACAGTTCTATACTGTATGCAGCCCAAATTTAAAAGCACACCTGCTGAAAAAGGAGATCACAAATCTCAAAGAGGCAGGGACAAGTGCTGATGCATTCACCGAAAATGCTATCTTAGCTTATGGGGAAAGAAAGTCACATAATGGGGAAAAATCCAAACAAGGGTTTTACCATAAGCAGAATGGATACAATCCACAATCTGAACAAGTAAACTTAACCCAGAACAAACCAAACAAGAATGGGGGTGGGGGGGAGACAGGGATCACCCAGACTCCAAACAGCACACACCTTCCAATCCCCTACTAATGATCCAAGACAATGTTATAATTGTAAACAAACAGGGCATGTGGTAAGAGAATGCCCCCCAAAAAGAGTTTCATAGCCCTAAAAGAGAGGCTGATGAGATTATTGGGACTGTCAGTGCAAATTTTGTGTCTGTACTTCAACCAGTCCCCAGAAGGGTTAATGATTGCTATACCATTCCTAACCCACGCACAGCAGATCAGTTACTATGAAAACCTGCCAAGATTAACGGAGTAAACTGTATGGGGAGACTAGATAATGGTGCACAAATTGTGATGGTGCGAGAAGATTTGATCCCAAAACATAAAATAAACACTCATAGAAAGGTTGTGGTCTCACTGGCAATGGGGATCACAGATATTTTGCCCACTGCCACTGTAGAATTGGAGTGGCAAGGTACAAAAGCACCAATCCAAGTCGTTGTCCTCCCAAGGAAAGCACAAAATGAAATGTTGGTGAGGAATGATATAAACAAATGGATGCAGAAACACAGGGAGCTAAAGAGCAACCCGGTAAGGGAGGGGGAGGGACAACAAGACTCAGGGAACCCTGAACAAGTTGCACCTCTACCCCTAAACCATGGGGAGACACAGAACAACCCTAGTGGAGGGGAAGGGTTACAGGAAGGCTTTACAGTTCCTGTACCCCACCTGGTGAACTCCACTCAGGGGCAGGAAAACCCCAAACAGAAGTCCCCAAACCAGCCAGAAGGCAGGGGAGGACAAGACTCGGGGAGTGAACTGCAAGTCTCTGTCTCACATGGGGAACTGCAGGAAGTGAAGCAAATGGATCAAACTGATTCTGAAGCCCATGACTTGGCACCCTACCTTACACAGGAGGGACCCATACCTGTAGAATCAAACTGAGTAACCACCGCAGGGGGAGAGTTAGAGGCTGCAAATGCCCCTACTCAAACCAGGGGGTTGCAGAATGACCCAGATGTTTGTTGTCCTACCTTAAGAGAAGGTAGGAAGCGGCTACCTGAACCCAAGCGGAGACAGGCAAGCCGGGAGGTGGAGGATTCTACCTCAGGAGGAAGAGGGAAGGTACAGGAAACTTTTCCCGGGATGGAGGGGGGAACGAGGGACATCTCTTCCCCAGGGATAGACATGCAACACCCTGTAATCCTACAGAGCCAGGGGCAACAGTCTAAGAGTGAACTGTGTACCTCTGCCTTACCTAAGCAGGAGCAGGGAAACGCTGCTGAA
This sequence comes from Sphenodon punctatus, assembly GCA_003113815.1. NCBI lineage: Eukaryota > Metazoa > Chordata > Lepidosauria > Sphenodontia > Sphenodontidae > Sphenodon > Sphenodon punctatus. The sequence goes on along the minus strand of QEPC01002256.1, from coordinate 2,303,819 downwards.
GTAGAAACTGGAGGTGAGGAAATGGTTAACAGTGTCCAGAGTCACACCTCTACACTTGGTAAACTAACTCCTCCGGAGTTTGATGTAGAGAGGTCTGAGGGGACAGTGGGGGGTTCTCACACCCATGTCACAAAGTCAGACTCCCCAAAAGGAGAAAGACATGGTTATACAGACCCAAGGGATCCTGGAGCTACAAACAAAAGTTGGGGGCAGGGCACAAGAGTGGCTGGTGACAAACGCCCCTCCACAGACACTGTTTTTGGCTGGGTGATTCAGTTGAATGCAAAGACATCAACGCACAGCATCACAGCCAAAGGGGAAATACGAATGCCACCAGGGCCAGCCCCAGGGTTTGTGAGGCCATGTGCGAAGTCTTGGTGCGGGGCCTAATTTGCATAATTAGGTCCCACCTAATTATGCAAATGTATAAATTTACATAAAACTTACTCCCTCTGGACAGCAAGGATTCCCATTCTCCACCCCTCTGAGCAACCATGGAGAAGCATGGGCTCCCAATGCTTCCTCCCCTCCCCAGCCGAGTGTCTACCACCACTCCCCAGGAGTGGTTCCACTGCAGGGGCAGCCAGGCAGGCAGTGAGGCAGGCACAGAGAGACTGACTGCATCCACTGACTTACTGGGGGAGGGGAGTGAGCTTAGCTAGTCTGGCCTCCAGGGCCTGTTGCTTCTTGCTGCCGGTGCCGCCTGTGCCTTGTGCATGCATGCAGTGCGACCAGTCCAGAGGTGCTGCTATCACACACACAAGACACCCAAAATGCAGCCAGCTTATTATGTCATGAAAAGAGACATATAACCAGTTCAGTTGTGCCCCCATAATCAGTTCATGCTGCCCCCACCCGATAACCAGTTCATTTGCATCCCGCCCCCTTATAATCAATTCACGCTGCCCCCACCCATAACCATTTAATTTGTGCCCACGGGCAGCGTGAATTGATTATATGGGGGGCGCAAATGAACTGGTTATGGGGTGCGGGTTTAAAAACAGTATTCCTGTTAACAATAATTTCTTTGAGAAGAGTTAGTGAAATAGCAGCCATAATAATCTCAGAACCATATTTGCAGATTTATTTTCCAAGACAGAATAGATATTGCTTTACATCCTAAATTCCTACCTAAGATAGTATAAGTAAGACAGTTGTGAGAATGTGGCCCTTTTTACACGGGTCTCTCCTCCCAGCCGTAAACACGCAGATTTCTGTGTGTTCATGGGTGGGGGAACCCCATGTGAATGACGTGGTGCACGCGCCCATGGTGAGTGGGGGTGCGTGCGCGCTCGCCTAACACGCATCCCCACTCACCCCCCCACTCATCCCCACGCACGGAGCAACCGGGGGAAATGGTGGTTACTATGTGGGTGTGGATGAGTGGTGGGTGAGTGGGGATGTGTGTGCAGCTGTGTGCATGCCCCATCCATGCACTGGCGCGCCCACGGACTCCCCACCCGGCGGAGCCATGTAAAAATATCATGTGAGGAGCCACTCGAAGAAGAACAGAAGGTTGCTACCTTGCAAACAAGGTTCTTTGAGATGGCTCCGAACATTCTCACAACACCCACCCTTCCAGCCCCGCATGGAATTATTTTCTTATATTTCTAGAAAGGGTTGAAAGGAACTGTCATTCAGAGGGGGAGGGTTCTTTTTATACTAGAGGAGCTCGAGACCATCATGTGGTCTATTATTTGAATAGGGTGAGCGCGCACAACCCAGTTGTGAGAATGTTGGGAGCCATCTCGAAGAACCTTCTTTACAAGGTAGCAACCTTCTGATCAGCACATGGGGAGGAGCTGTTTGTAAACAAACAGCCTTATCTCCCAGCCCGATCGCGTGGTTGCTACTCCTGCTGCTGCTGCTGCACTTCTAGGAGGCAGAGGCAGGTGAGGGATGGGATCTGGAGCCAGGGAGGGGAGGAAGAATCACTTATTGGGGGAGAAGCTGGCTGCAGCCTGCTGCCCAGCCAGGCAAGTGCGGGGCTCCAGCTGGCCGCGGGGCCATGTGCGGCTGCACATGTGGCACATGCCTGGGGTCAGCCCTGAATGCCACATGGTAACACTGGGAATTACAGCCTTACTCCTGGTGAAAAGTGTTTGGAAATGCACAATTACACAGACAACAGAGGCAGGGTGCTCAGTAGTGTAAAAATTACTCCACACTTCCTCTTTTGTATCCTAATAATACTTCTGATGAGAACAGACATACAGCCAGAAAAAAACAGGCTGCCAGAATATCTGGAAACATGGCCAAAGTTTGTGAATGGGGAACAAAGGTTGTTAACATGGCGTTCCCACCTGTTTGTCACAGACTTATGCAAACAGTTACTGATGTACCTTGCAGAGTATGGTTCACAGGATTACTCCACTACAACATGGTGGAAAACACATGAATATGATAGCCCCACACGGCTGACACAGGGTTTGGAAAACCAAAGGTCTAACTTAAACAGAATTCAAACACATGGAAATGAGGTAGAGGGGTTGCATATCCCTACACACACCAGAAAGGCACGTCAATCTCAGCATGTTATGGGACCCTGTCAGGGCCAACTGCACGATGCAATCTTACATGGGGGGCTGTCACGGAGAAACATAGGGTCACACACGTGTAACATGGGACTACATGTTTGGTAAATGTGTAGTGCAAAAGGGTTCACATGTATGTAATGTTACTGTACATGTACATTGCGAGTCTGGTAAATATGTAATGCCAAAGGTTCCACATGTTTGTAATGGTAAAAGTGAGAACTGTAAAACTCAGGACTCTGAGAACTGTACAACTCAAATTAGGGCTCTCACACGTCACTAGCCTACAGGAAATACAAAGAGATAATAAGATGTGTTTTGAGGGACACTTGCAAGACAGCCTGTTGATATGTAGATTGACTTCCATGTTTACCTGGGTTGACTACGTGATCTGATACATGATTTCCCAAAGGCGGGAAATCCAAGACAAAGGAAGCTAAAGACTATTTAAATGAGCCAGTAAGGCACAAGAGGAGATTCTTGCAAAGCTTCTTCCAGATAACATCTACATGTGAAAGCCAGCCTGGCAACAGCAGGCTGGAGGAACATGAACTGAGAGACAGGATTTTGCTCTCTAAGCCAGTGCCCAGTCATTTACCTTTATGACTGAGAAACCAGGACTTCTGGACCTTGCTAGGGTAAGATTAATTTAGGAACTCAACTAGCATAAGTTAGGAATGCGTTATGTTTACCTTTTATTTCTAGTTACCACTCTGTATCAACTATCTTGTTTATGTAATCAATAAACTTACTTCTTAACTTTATGAAGAAGTGACAGTGTCTAATATTGGAACACAAGTGAGCTACAAGAGCCCCAAGCTCTTGCGAACCCAGAGAATAAAGAGTCTGTAAACGGGAAGGATTGGGCCCTTGTGTGGCAAGGGTTTAATTGTGGTACACTTGAATTAGCCAGAGAGAGAAACTGATTCAAGAGAGCTGTGCGCAAGGAAAACTGAGTCACTCAAACCCGGTAAAGTGAGGGTGCGGGCCCCCAAACCCATGACAGGGTGCACCCCCACATCTGCCTATGTCCACTCCTGCCTCGGTTCGTTTTAAACAGATCCGGCAGCTGCCGCAGCCCAAATTCCACCTGCATGGCACCCAACCCCCACAAAAGAGAGTTCTGGACTACTGCCCACAACTCCATGGTGTTGCCTCGGGCATCCCCCAGCCAAGAGTGGAGCTGCAATGGCCATCCAATGAGCAGACAGACAGCAGCTCCACCTTGGGCTAGGCCAGCCCACTCAGTGGACGGTACTCCAGGATATTCCAGAGCGCTGCCATCCTGGAGCAGGCCCTGCCTCTGCTCTGCCAGCATGTCTGGCCTTTAGAGGGACGGGCAACTCGGGGGTGAGGTGGAGCAAAGGTGGGGCTGCCATCCTTCTGAAAACACCAAATGATAAAAGCGTGACAATGACAGTATCCATTATCACTCTTTACCATGTGTTTGACATCACATACAATCATACAGTCATCACTTAATAACCAGGCGTAGAGTCAGACAGAGCCCATTTATGGTAAACTGAGAGCACCCTTCCACCAATGACTCCCCTACAGTACTCCATCATTTTCCCCGTATCATCTGGCATCGGCCACTCTTTCATCTGTATTGAATTTCAAGCAATCTTCACTTCTCACAGATAGTGTATCGGCTAGGAACTGGGACAGCAGGCAAACAGTATAATTCAGGTTGAAAGAGAGATCAGGCACAATGGGTGCTCTTAGACAGACAGGCTGCCCCAGTGCTGGCCACGCCAGCCAATTTCAGCCACAGGTGGCCCGTCCATATAAAGGTGCCCCATCAGAGCTGCAGACTGAGCAGACATGGAGCAGGCTATGCCTGCTCCAGGACAGCCCCACCAGCGGTGCTTTGCGACATCCTGAAGCACTGCCGACAGAGCGGGCTGGCCAAACCCACAGCACTGTCCCAGAGCAGAGCAGCAGGCTGTCTGATGCGTGGATCCATGCTGCTGTTCTGCTTCCAGCCAGCTGTTGTTCAGCAAAATACCATAACGTTGTGGATGCTCTAGCCCGCAACTCTATGGTGTGGGGAGGTCACTGCATGAACAGACTGTGGGCTGGGGAGACCACCAGGTCCGTCTGCTCCAGACCCAGACAGGGCTGGGAACAGGTGGACATAGGGGTGCATCCCTGGAGAAGCTCTGGGGTTGGGCAGCTTCACATCCATCTGAAAATACCCATTCTGTTTAGCAATTATAAAACTGATAATAGCACAGCAACCCAAACAGTCTCAAAGATGTCACCCATATACATAAGTTTATTATTTATTTAGTTTCATAAGCATATGGGGCACTTTACAGAGAAATACAAGATAAAAATGCTTCCTCAAGGTTCATATACTCTTTTGCAGGTTTAATAAAACAGGCCAGAGTAAGCAGTTTGTGGACTTCAGCCAACCAGGTGTCGAGTCAGACAGAACCACAGAGCCTGTTTACGGTAAATTGAGAGCACCTTCCCACCAATAACTCCTCTACAATACTAGATTTGGTGATACTCCTCATCTCTCTCTGGAGACAGACAAGAAATTACGCACTATATTGTAGCATAGTAACTCCCAATCATTTGTCTATTAACTAGCGTTGGTCCAAGACCAAGCTTCTGCTGGTCCACAGGTGGAGCAGGCCGAGAACAGCCCCTCAGCAAAATGTATGCTGTTCCCCATGGCACTCATTAAATTTATCATAAGGCCATATTTCTATATTCACTTGAGCACTGGAAATTCTGTCTGCAAATCTAACATATACAAACAGCATCCTTAAAAGGGAAGCAAAAAGGTCATGATCCTGGCTTGGGAGGAGGTCAATAACAGTACTGCAGGTGCATGTGTTCACACTTTAGAATATTATGGGCTTCAAATATTTTGAAGCACATCCACTGAATACTAGTTGTCCAATATATTTGGCAGTTCCAATAAGTCCAGTAAAAATTAAAAGCAACAATTTTGGATCTCTTTTGCTCTTATCCTGCATGTATACTAAAGACAAAATTTGCCAGTAGCTATTAGAATAAGTAAATATGTTTAACAAATGTCAAATTAGATTAGTTTCATTAGTACATTTCTCAAGAACTTTCTCTTTCTTTCTTTCTTTCTTTCTTTCTTTCTTTCTTTCTACAATTTTTACCCTGCCCTGCAGCTCATGACAGCTAACATAAAAAACTAAACACAAATATAAATCATAAGACAGCTAAAACAAACATACACACAATAAATATCATAAACATAAATAAATATCAGTAGAGCTAAAACACCCCAAACACCCCAGGATCCTAAACGGATTCCGGTCCGTTGTCCAGCGTGGTGGGCCTCCAGGCCCGGTAAGTCTGAAATTACCCCAAGTTATTCAGAGTAGTCAGAACACGAGCAGACTGTGAGGAGCTGCAGCAAGAACTTACAAGACTGGGTGACTGGGCATCTAAATGGCAGATGAGATTTAATGTGGACAAGTGCAAAGTGATGCACATAGGGAAAAATAAACCAAAATATGAGTACACAATACTGGGTACTAAGCTAGGAGTTACCAATCAGGAAAAGCATCTGGGAGTGATTGTGGATAATACACTGAAATCCTCAGCCCAGAGTGCCGCAGTGGTCCAAAAAGCAAATAGAATGTTAGGAATTATTTGCAAGGGAATAAAGAATAAAACTGAGGATGTTATAATGCCTCTATACAAATCAATGGTGCAACTGCACCTTGAATGCTGTGTGCAGTTCTCGTCGTTCCATCTCAAAAAAGTCATAGCGGAACCAGAAAAGGTACAGAGAAGGGCAACAAAAATAATCCAGGGTATGGAACAGCACCCATATGAGGAGAGGCTTGGCAGGTTGGGGCTCTTCAGCTTGGAAAAGAGACGACTAAGAGGAGATATGATAGAGGTCTATAAAATCATGAGTGGTGTGGAACTTGTAAACAGGGAACGGTTATTTACCCTCTCAACTAGTACTAAAACTAGGGGACACTCCATGGAACTCACAGGTGGCAGAGTAAGAACAAACATAAGAAAGTATTTTTTCACTCAGCATACAATTAGGTTGTGGAATTTACTGCCAGAGGAGGTGGTCAAGGCCAGCAGTATAGCTGAGTTTAAAAGAGATTGGGACAAGTTTCTGGAAGATAGTTCCATTAGCAGGTATTAGCCAGATAGGATTGGGGAACAAAACCCTTTACTGCCGGGAGCCTGGGGATGACACACAGGGAACGGATAGCATGGTGACCTGTTGGGTGCTTCTCCCAGTCACCCATGATTGGCCACTGTCCGAGACAGGATGCTGGACTCGATGGACTGTTGGTCTGATCCAGTATGGCACTTCTTATGTTCTTATGCCTTACATTGTCATCAGAAGGAGGGAAGGTACGGGGACAGACAAACCTCAACTGGGAGTTCCACAGCCTCAGAGTGGCCACCAAGAATGTCCTCCGCATCATGTCCACCTGGGACACCTGGGGAACCTCGAGAAGGGCACTCCCAGTTGACTGCAGGGGCCGATCTAGAACCCAGGGAGTGAGACGGTCCCACAGGTAGGCTGGGCCCAGACTGTTAAGGACTTTCTAGGTTAAAATCAACACCATGAATTGGGCATGGAAGACTAGAGGCAGCCAGTGCAAAGAACGGTGCACTGGTACTATGTATTCTCAGCGACCCGTCTTGATAAGGAGATGAGCCGCCGTGTTCTGCACCAGCTGCAGTCTACGAACCATTATCAAGGGTAGCCCCATGTAGAGTGCGTTGCATTAGTGTTGTCTTGAGGTGATGATGGCACGGATGATAGTGTCCAGGTCAGAGTCTGAGATATACGGCCAAAGCCACTGTATCAGATGTAGTTGACCAAAGATGCTCCTCGCCAGAGCCACCACCTAGGCATCCAGGCAGATCTGCACATCAAGGAGCAGCCCAAGACTCCGAACCTGGGAGGCCAGTGCAGGGCGGATCCCATCAATGATGGGAGATACAAACTCCCTAGCCCCACCCACCAGCATCACCTCCGTCTTGTCAATATTCCACTTTAGACGGCTCACCCTCATCCAGTCCCCACAACTACCAGACACCGAGTAAGCACCAAGACTGCTGGGTCTGGGTCAGCTGAAAAAGAGAGGTACAGTTGGGTGTCATCAGCTTACTGATGACACTGAACATCAAACCCTGTCACGGCCGGGGTCAGATTGGGGAAATAACCATATGTGACCCGGGGAGCCGTCCCGACCCTGCCTCCATGCTGTACCCAGAGCCCCGCCCCTTGCCATGACAGGCTGCCATGGTGGCCAATCATGAACGGCCATGGCAGCCCTGAGCCAGGATGGGTCACGGCAGGTCAGAACATATGTTCTAACCCTCTGTAGCTCATTTTGCCCCAGACTGACCTTGGTGGTGGTGGTGGTGGTGGGGTGGTGATGGTGGGGCAGTAGTCCAGGCTGTGACTTCAGCACTTTGCCGAGTAACGGCCCAGGCCAGCCGCCGACAAACATGGGGTGAGTCCAGACAAACATCTGGCCCTGATCACAAACATGACAGTGACCTGTGGGCCACAATGGGACAAAGCTGGCTAGAACGGGTCACTGTCAGATTTGTTTTTACCCCATGGCTCCGTTTCATTGTGTTTATCAAATAAATTTTATTTGCTACGTATTTAACAGACCTTTAGGATAATGCAGAACATCTTTCCTTTTAGAAATCCTGACAGCAATAATAACTTAAACACATTTTAATTTAAATCCCCATTTCCATTTATTTGATAAGAACTCTGCTAACAATTAAATAATCACAATCTGCATGTGCTATTTATTTAATTTATTTATGTGTTTACGCTTGTACCAGCGATAATGTCAGATTCACAGAGAGAAAAAGCCACAAATGTAGTTTAGCTATTTATAAAAGGAGGGAATCATAATCTAAGCATTCAACAACCTAATTTTCTTGAACATACTGCAGCATAGGCTGCAATATTTCAAGAGCCAGTCCCAAATGACCTGAAGATGAGATAAAACAGAGCACTAGATGTTTTAATTCTCTCAAGCTAACCACAGAACAGACTAGGTCTTGCCAAATTAAAGGTCTTTTTCCATTGAGAAATATAGCTGCAGAATTACTATTTCATCTTCCTTATTAAAAGGACACCTGTGAGAATGGTAGTAGAATTACCTTAAAGGTAGTCTTATAAACTGAACCTCAGCTTTCTTAAATGAATTGGTTAGTAGAAACTGCTGAACTGCATAGTAGTTTAATGCACAGTGTCCCCAAACTGCATTCTTCCTGTAATAAACTGGCTCTTTATTAAGAGAACTATTAAATGCTGGCTGCCTGCAAGCTTCTGTTGCACATCTTCCCAACTGTTTCTCTCTGCAAATTCTGTCCCAAACTTCAAATTTCACTAAAAAATGTTACAGTCATCAAGGATTAAGAAAACTGAAGTTTCAAAAGAGGCAATGTTAAAAAGAGATTTTAAGGAAGGAAGAATATTTCTGAAGCAGGTGAATAAAACAGGAACCGAACAAATACATTTGACAGTAAATATAGGAAACTAACAAATCAGTACAACCACATCTGGAAAACAAATGAGTGTCTTATTCAGTGCACTCCCTTCCACCAGAGAGATTTAACTAAGCATTACAGCACCTAGATTTAACTAGATTTACAGTACACACTGTCACAAAACAGAAAAATATTTGTGTGCAAAATACACACAAATCCAGGGCCTCTTTCTTCCACTTCAATGGGAAGACTGGATGTGGAGAGATCTGTTATACCTAACAAGGATTTGGGCAGGGCAGAGGTAGACTGGTGAATATAGGAGTATGCCAGAGGTGGGCAAATGATGGCTCAGAACACATATGTGGCACTCTCCAGCAGTGACTGGCTGTGTCTGGGTCAAGCCACTACTTCCACTGTTGGAGCCTTCTGGGGGCTGGGGGATCAGGGGGAATATGCACTGCACCACTAATGCTGTTTTCCTGGCCGTTCAGACTGCATGGAAGCTACAGCTTTAATGTGAGGGGGGATTTTGGGTAAGCCGTACCGCCCAATCCCAGGGGAAGCCTTGATTGATGCAATGTGCCTAGTGGTTCATGGTAACATGAGAATTTTTGTATAAGGCTTTTGGGAACTTTGCCCACCCCTAGACTATGCTATGCAGCTAGCTTCACCCTACATTCAGTACCGCAGCACACAGCCTCCACTGCTCACTGCTCGGAGCAAAGGAAGTACTCTCTTTCCACAGCCCCCAAAGATGTCCCTTGAAAGCACGTGGGCTATTTCAAGACAAGAAAATATGACCATATGGCTGTTATCTCAGGGCCACATTCCACTACTCTGAATGATATTGAATAGACTATCCTGCTCTGTAAGTATGGTTGTGACTGGGTTATAATATTGCAATGAAATATTGTGAGTTCTGCTGTTCCTTGTAATGCTAAACAGTCAGCATGTAAAATCACAAACCCAGGCATGGGTGGTTGCTATGCAAAGGATTAAATTATCCTCCCTGAGAAGGTATCACAGAGACCTTAAGATAAAGAAGATCTGGCTACTCCTGTCCACCTAGTCTCAGCATAATATAGCAACATGGAAAAAACAGGATTAAATGGACAAATGGAGGGATGATGAAATGTGCGCTTGAGGAGAGAGTATGGTAGCCATGTTGGTCCCAGTCCTAATGCAACTTGAGATGGAGAAAAAGAAGTTCAGGTTCTCTCTTTTATTGGACCAATTATTGTTGGTGAGAGTATCAAGCTTTTGGGCCACTCAGGGCTCTTCCCCAGGCATGTAACAAGTCAGAACTAAGATTGCAGAAGCAGTTTAAAGTTTGCTGAAGGAGAAGCTGCAGAAAGACACTGGAGTTAGTAACTGCTAAAAAAGGAGGAGTTGGGGGACTCTAGGATTGTGAGATATTAGGTGCAGTCACACGAGCTGCGAGGGCCCAAGCCCCGCATGGAGGGCAAATGGAGCCACCACACTGCAGGGCCAGGGCAGGGGGGGCCAAAGCGCTGGCCACATGAGCGGGCACCTGGTCCTTCCCCGCCTCCCTCCCACGGCTCAACCAAATTCCTACCCTGGCTGTGACAGTGTGCATTGGGTGTCTGCGCCCGCCACTCATGGTGAGAGGGACCCTGGCACAAGGGCAGTCACCCCTTGGGCAGCCTTACCCCAAGGCTGGTATACAACACATCTTCAGACTTTTCCCAAGGACGCAGCATGCAGCAGTCACCAACTCACCCCAAAGCGGCAGCTTGTATCTTGTGGCCCGGCTGCCTAGCCTGGCAAGGTCTGGTAGCCTTTCCAGGGTGTCTCATGTGTTTGCACCCTATGGTGTGCACATTTGACTGATTTGTTCGGGAGGGAAGGGGGGCACAGCACAGCTTATGCTGATTGCTGCTTCCCATCCATTCCTCTTCAACGTGTACATTTGTAAACAGAGCTCTACAAAACACCACAAAACGCCAGCTCTTTCTCCTCAGAAGGAAAGCACCCCGGAAAGACTCCCTAACACTTCCCATCATTAAGGGAAGAGGGAGCAACAGTACTCTCATTAAAATCAATGAAAGGAAATTGTTACTCATCTTTAGTAAGGACAACAGTATCATTAATTTGCATGGTTATTTTAAAATGCAACTTATTCAAGTATGTTGTCTTTTCACATACCAGTTAGTATTGAAAAATCAAAGAGTGAAGACTTGCATCACTGTACCAAGAGTAGGACTAAATCAAGCTAAGACTGGACAATTAACTTTCAAGAAAGTTGCACATCTATCTTTTATTCATTCTGTACATAAAAGATAATTGGTGCTTAATTCCAGGAGTCTTATTTTCTTGATGCAGATGCCATTAAGAGCAGTGGGAATGAATATGCCGAATTTTCTGGCACCAACAAGGTAATTGTATTATCCTATAGTTATAAAATATCTTTCATGTGATAGCTCAGTCCAATCAAAGGCTGTGGGGAAATAGCATCATTTATTTACTTATTTCAGATATTTTTAACCCACCCATTCTGCCACAGGCAGCTCTGGGCGGCGCACAATATCAAATATTAGGAATATTAAAACAAACAACTTTAAAATACACAACAAAGGGAGGAATAAAAATCCCTTACCACCCACCATCCAAACCCATTCCCCCCACCCTACCCATCCTCCCCCCACAAAAGCCAAATGGAACAGTCATGTCTTGCAACAGCATTGAAACAAGGGGAGATCCGGGGACAAACAGGCATCCACTGGCAGGGAGTTCCACAGCTGTAGGGCAGCCACCGAGAAGGCCCTCCCCATCGTGGCCCCCCGCATACTTGGGGGACCTCCAGGAGGACACCCCCCGATTACTGCAGGGGCCAATCCAGAACCGGGGGGGGTGAGGCGGTCCAGCAAATAGGCTGGGTTGAGGTCGGTTACGGCTTTACAGGTAAGCACCGACACGTTTAATCGAGACCGGAAGACTACAGGCAGCCAGTGCAGAGACCGAAGAATATGTTCCCAGCAGCCCAATCCCACCAGGAGACAGGTCACCACGTTCTGCACCAGCTGCAGTCTCCATACCGTCACCAAAGGTAGCCCCACATAGAGCACGTTATAGTAGTCAAGCCTAGAGGTGATGAAGGCATGGATGACGGTGGCCAGGTCAGAGTCCGAAACGTACAGCCAAAGCAGACGCACCAGATATAATTGGCGGAAGGCACTCCTTGCCACAGCCTCCACCTGAGCATCCAAGCCATGTTGCGAGTCAAAGAGCACCGCCAGACTCCGCACCTGGGAAACCAGCGGAGGGTAGACCCCATAAATGATGGGGGCTGTTACCCCCGCTGCCTTACCCACCAACATCACCTTCGTCTTGTCGGGATTCAGCCGCAGTCGGTTTACCCTCAGCCAATCCTCCACAGCTACAAGGCACCCGTTAAGCACCGAGACTGCCGGGCCTGGATCTGATGAAAAGGAGAGGTAAAGCTGGGTGTCATCAGCATATTGATGACACCGCACGTCAAACCTCCTGACCACCTCGCCAAGCGGTTGCATATACATGTTGAACAGGAGAGGAGACAAGACAGAACCCTGCGGGACTCCACACGAGAGGTCTCGGTGTGATGAAAAATAATCACCGAGTACCACTCGCTGAGTTCTTCTGGCCAAGAAGGAGAGGAACCAGTCCAGAACTGTACCGTCCACCCCTGCATGGTCCCGCAGGCGCGTCACCAACATCTCATGATCAACGATATCAAACACCGCTGACAGATCTAATAGAATCAACAGGGCTGAATGGCCCTGATCTAATTCTCAGCGAAGATCATCAACCAACTCCACAAGTGCAGTGTCGGTGCCATATCCTGGGCAAAACCCCAACTGCGAGGGATCAAGAAAACCGACATGATCCAGATGCTCCTGCAACTGCCAGGCCACCACCTGCTCAATAACCTTCCCTAAAAAGGGGAGTTTAGAGACCGGCCTATAACTGGCCGGGGAGTCAATGTCAAGTGATAGTTTCTTGAGCAGGGGTTGCACCACTGCCTCTTTAAGGCAGCCTGGTACCCTGCCCTCCCTAAGGGAGGCATTGACCACCCCCGCCAGCAACAGCCCCATCGACTCCCGGCAGGCCTTAACCAGCCAGGACGGGCAACGGTCCAGTTCACAACAGGTAGCCCTGACAGCCCCAAGAACATCCTCCGCATCAGCAGGAGTCACCAACTGAAACTGATCCCACAAACAAGGACAAGGCAGGGCTTTCCATAACCTTCAATTGCCCTACTGCAGAAAGTGCAGCGTCAAAGCCATGGTGAATCCAAGCAATTTTATCCGCAAAATAATCCACAAACAAATCACAGCGGGCACTAGATGACTCCACTTCAAGGTGGAGGGAAACCGGACCGTCCAGCCCCCGCACCACCCAGAACAGCTCCGCTGGACGGGATTTAGCGGATGCTATAAGGGCAGCAAAGAACTCTTTCTTTGCTGTCCGCATAGCAACTGCATAGGCTCGTAAACTCGCTCTGTGCCACAACCTGTCGGCTTCAGCATGTGAACGACGCCACCGTCACTTCCAACCGCCTTCCCTCCTGCTTCAGCACCCGTAGCCCCTCCAAAAACCAGGGAGGCCTTCAGTGCGGTCACCTGGGAAGCGGACACCTTGGAACTATCCAATCAATGGCCTCCATCAGCAAAACGTTCCACCGCTCGACGAGGCCATCGATGGGACAGTCGTCCAGGTCAGAGGGTATATTCCCCAAAGCCTCCCGGAACCACTGTAGTTCCATCTGTCTATGGGGCTGGACCATTCGAATAGGTTCCATGCCCCTCTGGGGGCAAACGTGCCAGGAGAGGGACCTGCAGGAGGTAATGGTCCATCCATGACAAGGGCACAGCTGATATCTCCCCCACCAATGGACTCCCCTGCCTCAAGGCCGGTGCAAAACACAAGGTCTAAGGTATGTCCCCCCTGGTGTGTCAGGCCGCTGACACTCTGGGATAGGTCCATGGTTGCCATGGCGGCCATGAACTCATGCTCCGCACCCCCAAGATCGGCGTCGGTGTGGATGTTGAAGTCCCGCAAGACTATCGTCTTCGGGGATTGCAACACCTCTCCCAACACCATTTCCGCTAGAGCATGCATGGAGGCTGTATAGGTGGGTGCACAGTATACAAGCAGCACTCCCAAACTGTCCCCTGCCACATCAAACAACAGATGGGAGACCCTCAACCCCCATTACGGATTGCACCGGATACCTTCGAACAGCCCAACCCTCTCTAAAAATCATGGCTACACTACCACCCCATCTCTCTGACCGCGGTTGATGCTGCACGGAATACCCGGCTGGAACAACGTCAGCCAAGATAGGCCCTGACTCCGTATTCAGCCAGGTTTCCGTGATACACACGAAGTCGGTTGCATGGTCCAGGATCAATTCATGGACCGTTATTGCTTTATTTGCTACCGACCTCACATTCACCAGCATCAACACATGGTCAGGGGCCCTCTGATCCAGAACCACCTGCCCCATTGCTAGTGGGGTGGTGCGGGGAACAGATATTAAACACCTGTCCCGCCGCCCAGCTCAAACATACCCCCCATATGGACCATACCTTCCACGTCCCATCACGACCCCAATGGCTGTGTCCTCCCCCACACACACACCTGGCCCCAGCCCCCCTCTGGCTACCCTGCCCCACTCAAGGGGAGGATTCCCACCCACCCATCCATTCCCAAACTGAACCCTCACACCCCAATCCAATTCCCATCTATATTCCCCATCCCCCCTGTGGCTACCCTGCCCCACTCGAGGGGAGGATTCCCACCCACCCATCCATTCCCAAACTGAACCCTCATGCCCCAATCCAATTCCCGTCTATATTCCCCATCCCCTTACCACCCCACTATAAAATAAAGAAACCCCCCCACCTCCCACCAATCACTTCCCCCATCCATAATCCATCACCAATGGGTACACTTGAATAGTGACTACCATTACTACTTTGTTTAGAACTTATTTTTGCTGAGACATAGCCATCTGTGTTCTCAGTAGAACTGATGCTTTTGTGAATGGTAGATTTACTATTTTCAGAGACTTTTCAGCAAAATTCAACAAAGACCTCTGAAGATCTCGAATGTCGATCATATAAGGCCACATAAATACAATTTCTCAGGCACCCCTAACTGTGTGCAAGTGGTATTGGTTATGAACACTATTCCTGCTAACCTATTATTTCTGCACACTATGGTACTGTAGTATCTCCAATGATTTAGCAATTTTTGACAAGACATATTATGTTTCAAACCCATAAAATTTTGCAAAAAGGTAGGTCAAAATGTTTGTCAAACCTCAGAAATGTTGATGGTTTGTTTTCCTCCATTTGTTTCACTGAATGCAACAGAATGAATGATCTCCCATTTAATTTGTTTTACTTCCTCATTTCCACCCAACCATTTCTCTTTTTGTTATTCTATCTTTTTTGAACTTTGTTCACTTTATAGAACTTATAGGGTAACCAAAAGAAGCATTGAACAAGAACATAAACAAGGGGGGAAATCCACAAAGGGGAAAAAAATGCAAAAAGGACAGAAAGAGGGGACTCCAGAAATTTGGAAGTAAAGAAGTTTCTCAAATTGTTTCATGAAATATTTTGAAAAATCATTTCGTTTTGAAATTAAAAACGATTTCCTTTTTTAAAAACCCAAACAAAAAACTGCAAAAGGACCCTTAAACTCAGGGACCGCCTCACCCTCTGCATCCCAGAGCGGCTCCTTCGGTCTGCCAGGGGTACCTTCTTGGAGGTCCCTCGTGTTAAGCGGGGGGCCACAATGGAGAGGGCATTCTTGGTGGCAGGGCAGCATCTTTGGAATTCCTTCTCGGAGGAAGCTCGCCTGGCCCCAAGCCTTTTAATATTCCGGCAGGCTTGTAAAACCTGGCTGTTTGCCCAGGCCTTTGGGGAGGGTGGGTTAGGGTTTTTAGCTCTACCCTACCCTTATTTTTATTTTTACTTATTTTTCCTGTTGAGGTTTTAAATTGTGTGGTGTTTTTTAAAAAATTGTTTTATTTTTATGAATGTTTTTATTTAGCTGTACGTCGCCCCCAGATGCCGTAGGCATATGGGGCGACTAATAAATGTTTTAAATAAGTAAATATAATATAAATTAAACTAGCAAAGGGTACTTTCTAGTACCAGGCTTTTAAAATTAATTTTAAAAGGCAAACTTAAATACAATTTCTTGTTGTGCTGATGCATTATGCAAGAACAGAATAAGTATTAAAATGTAGCAATTCTATGCAGCAGATATAAAATCCATACAGGGCTAAATGATTCACAATAGTGAACACTGGCACTTAGGTCTTTAGCCTCATAAAACTGTAGTATTGCCCAGAAAGACTAGAACTAAGGGTAAAAACACATGTGACGGCGGCAGTGGCCCGACACGGCCCAGGAAGGAAAACCGCACGGAAGACACAATTCAGGCCATGTTGGGGTGCCAAACAACCATAGCCATGGCTGTTGTGGAGGGCAGGGAGAAGCACGAACATGCGGCCAGCTGCCCGGCCCTGCCTCTGTGCCCAGCACTCCACCCCCTGCCATGATGAGCAACCATGGCAGATCCAACCAGGGCAGTGTTGGCAGCCCTGAACAGGCATCATAGCCTGCTGTGGCCCGGTTGGGCGGGCCTTAGCCCGGGCTGTGACCAACTTGTGTAGGTGAGGTCCAGGACAAAGTGGGGTACAGCATTCCACTACCACGTCTGTGTTTACCTTAAGAACCATTTGTCCATATGACACAGAGTGTAGCTAAACAAGTGATTACAGATAAGACTTAAGTGATATATCTGTTTCCTACTTCCAGAACTTAAAGGATAGAGGATGGGGGGTTTGGGGTAGGATTGTGAGGGGAGGGGTTGGATGTGGGAAATGGGGTGGTGGTGTTGGGTGGGTTTTGTGGGGGATTGTATGAGGTTTGGGGGGGTTGGGGGGTTGTACAAGGCTTGGGAGGTTTTGGGGTTGTTTTTGTATTTTTATACGTTGTAAGCCGCCCTAATCCTTCCTTAGGGAAGGGTGGGATAAAAAATTATATAAACAAGCAAACAAACAAGGCTGCTGAAACTACTGCTGCTTGTTTTCTTCTTGTATCTTTTTATAGCTCTAGTGCTCAAGCAAAAAGCAGCAAATGTAATTTCAAGGAAGCTGTCCCTAACAAATGATGTTAAACAGACAAAAGTGGCAGAAAGTGTTTCTGTTACTGAAATCAAAAGAAATAAGTATAAACTTGATTATCTGTTATGTGGTTATTCAGTTTAAAAAATTGCTACCAGAATGTGACATGTATTTTTGTATGGAACTTAATTAAAATTCCTCAGGCAGTATTTCAAGTAGAAAGGAAAAGTGGTTGCACATTTATTTATGTTTCAATTACTAAACTCTATACATTCACTGACATGAGAAATTGGCATAATAATATGCTTTTTAAAAAAAAAAAAAAAAATCCTTTAAAGAATATATTTTTTTATTATTATTATTTTTTATTTTCCTACCCTGCCCCTCCTGCCACAGGCAGCTCGGGGCGGCTTACAATTCGCAAAACATTAAAACAAAACAACTAAAAGGAGGACAAAAAGAAAAATAACCCCTACCCAACAACCCACCCCCTCACCCATCTCCCCCGCCAAATGCCTGGTGGAACAGCCAGGTCTTACAACTTCTCCGAAAAGAAGGACGATCCGGGGCCAACCGGGCCTCCACCAGAAGGGAGTTCCACAGTCATGGAGCGGCCACCGAGAACACCCTCCTCTGNTGCCCCACTCAAGGGGAGGATTCCCACCCACCCATCCATTCCCAAACTGAACCCTCACACCCCAATCCAATTCCCATCTATATTCCCCATCCCCCCTGTGGCTACCCTGCCCCACTCGAGGGGAGGATTCCCACCCACCCATCCATTCCCAAACTGAACCCTCATGCCCCAATCCAATTCCCGTCTATATTCCCCATCCCCTTACCACCCCACTATAAAATAAAGAAACCCCCCCACCTCCCACCAATCACTTCCCCCATCCATAATCCATCACCAATGGGTACACTTGAATAGTGACTACCATTACTACTTTGTTTAGAACTTATTTTTGCTGAGACATAGCCATCTGTGTTCTCAGTAGAACTGATGCTTTTGTGAATGGTAGATTTACTATTTTGAGAGACTTTTCAGCAAAATTCAACAAAGACCTCTGAAGATCTCGAATGTCGATCATATAAGGCCACATAAATACAATTTCTCAGGCACCCCTAACTGTGTGCAAGTGGTATTGGTTATGAACACTATTACTGCTAACCTATTATTTCTGCACACTATGGTACTGTAGTATCTCCAATGATTTAGCAATTTTTGACAAGACATATTATGTTTCAAACCCATAAAATTTTGCAAAAAGGTAGGTCAAAATGTTTGTCAAACCTCAGAAATGTTGATGGTTTGTTTTCCTCCATTTGTTTCACTGAATGCAACAGAATGAATGATCTCCCATTTAATTTGTTTTACTTCCTCATTTCCACCCAACCATTTCTCTTTTTGTTATTCTATCTTTTTTGAACTTTGTTCACTTTATAGAACTTATAGGGTAACCAAAAGAAGCATTGAACAAGAACATAAACAAGGGGGGAAATCCACAAAGGGGAAAAAAATGCAAAAAGGACAGAAAGAGGGGACTCCAGAAATTTGGAAGTAAAGAAGTTTCTCAAATTGTTTCATGAAATATTTTGAAAAATCATTTCGTTTTGAAATTAAAAACGATTTCCTTTTTTAAAAACCCAAACAAAAAACTGCAAAAGGACCCTTAAACTCAGGGACCGCCTCACCCTCTGCATCCCAGAGCGGCTCCTTCGGTCTGCCAGGGGTACCTTCTTGGAGGTCCCTCGTGTTAAGCGGGGGGCCACAATGGAGAGGGCATTCTTGGTGGCAGGGCAGCATCTTTGGAATTCCTTCTCGGAGGAAGCTCGCCTGGCCCCAAGCCTTTTAATATTCCGGCAGGCTTGTAAAACCTGGCTGTTTGCCCAGGCCTTTGGGGAGGGTGGGTTAGGGTTTTTAGCTCTACCCTACCCTTATTTTTATTTTTACTTATTTTTCCTGTTGAGGTTTTAAATTGTGTGGTGTTTTTTAAAAAATTGTTTTATTTTTATGAATGTTTTTATTTAGCTGTACGTCGCCCCCAGATGCCGTAGGCATATGGGGCGACTAATAAATGTTTTAAATAAGTAAATATAATATAAATTAAACTAGCAAAGGGTACTTTCTAGTACCAGGCTTTTAAAATTAATTTTAAAAGGCAAACTTAAATACAATTTCTTGTTGTGCTGATGCATTATGCAAGAACAGAATAAGTATTAAAATGTAGCAATTCTATGCAGCAGATATAAAATCCATACAGGGCTAAATGATTCACAATAGTGAACACTGGCACTTAGGTCTTTAGCCTCATAAAACTGTAGTATTGCCCAGAAAGACTAGAACTAAGGGTAAAAACACATGTGACGGCGGCAGTGGCCCGACACGGCCCAGGAAGGAAAACCGCACGGAAGACACAATTCAGGCCATGTTGGGGTGCCAAACAACCATAGCCATGGCTGTTGTGGAGGGCAGGGAGAAGCACGAACATGCGGCCAGCTGCCCGGCCCTGCCTCTGTGCCCAGCACTCCACCCCCTGCCATGATGAGCAACCATGGCAGATCCAACCAGGGCAGTGTTGGCAGCCCTGAACAGGCATCATAGCCTGCTGTGGCCCGGTTGGGCGGGCCTTAGCCCGGGCTGTGACCAACTTGTGTAGGTGAGGTCCAGGACAAAGTGGGGTACAGCATTCCACTACCACGTCTGTGTTTACCTTAAGAACCATTTGTCCATATGACACAGAGTGTAGCTAAACAAGTGATTACAGATAAGACTTAAGTGATATATCTGTTTCCTACTTCCAGAACTTAAAGGATAGAGGATGGGGGGTTTGGGGTAGGATTGTGAGGGGAGGGGTTGGATGTGGGAAATGGGGTGGTGGTGTTGGGTGGGTTTTGTGGGGGATTGTATGAGGTTTGGGGGGGTTGGGGGGTTGTACAAGGCTTGGGAGGTTTTGGGGTTGTTTTTGTATTTTTATACGTTGTAAGCCGCCCTAATCCTTCCTTAGGGAAGGGTGGGATAAAAAATTATATAAACAAGCAAACAAACAAGGCTGCTGAAACTACTGCTGCTTGTTTTCTTCTTGTATCTTTTTATAGCTCTAGTGCTCAAGCAAAAAGCAGCAAATGTAATTTCAAGGAAGCTGTCCCTAACAAATGATGTTAAACAGACAAAAGTGGCAGAAAGTGTTTCTGTTACTGAAATCAAAAGAAATAAGTATAAACTTGATTATCTGTTATGTGGTTATTCAGTTTAAAAAATTGCTACCAGAATGTGACATGTATTTTTGTATGGAACTTAATTAAAATTCCTCAGGCAGTATTTCAAGTAGAAAGGAAAAGTGGTTGCACATTTATTTATGTTTCAATTACTAAACTCTATACATTCACTGACATGAGAAATTGGCATAATAATATGCTTTTTAAAAAAAAAAAAAAAAATCCTTTAAAGAATATATTTTTTTATTATTATTATTTTTTATTTTCCTACCCTGCCCCTCCTGCCACAGGCAGCTCGGGGCGGCTTACAATTCGCAAAACATTAAAACAAAACAACTAAAAGGAGGACAAAAAGAAAAATAACCCCTACCCAACAACCCACCCCCTCACCCATCTCCCCCGCCAAATGCCTGGTGGAACAGCCAGGTCTTACAACTTCTCCGAAAAGAAGGACGATCCGGGGCCAACCGGGCCTCCACCAGAAGGGAGTTCCACAGTCATGGAGCGGCCACCGAGAACACCCTCCTCTGCGTGGCCCCCCAGAAGATTCGGGGGACCTCAAGCAGGGCGCCCCCCGATGACCGCAGGGGTCGGTCCAACACCTGGGGAGTGAGGCGGTCCCGCAGATAGGTACTTCCCTGGAGTGCGTGTGATACAGACCAGGAGGCCCCGTCCCTTCCCCCTTCCTTTCCCTCCTACCCCTTCCCTTCCCCTATTCTCGTGACACCTAGGTTGTTTAGGGCTTTATAGGCCAAAACCAACACCTTGAATCAGGCCCGGAAAACCACTGGCAGCCAGTGCAGAGAGCAAAGCACTGGTGTAATGTGCTCCAGTCCTACCAGAAGACGGGCCAGCGCATTGTGTACCAGCTGTAGTTTCCGAGTCATCACCATGGGTAGCCCCACGTAGAGTGCATTACAATAGTCTAATCTAGAGGTGATGAAAGCATGGATGATGGTGGCCAGGTCAGAGCCTGAAACAAACGGCCGAAGCTGATGTTTGTGATTATTTTTACATGCCAACTTGTGCCAGATTCAGTTTAGTTTGAGCCAATAGCAATGAGAGAATGCATTGCATTAGAAGAATAAGCAGACTTTTCTAAGAACTGCCCTCAGCCTCTTAAAAATATTAACTACTACTAAACCAAATCGCAAGAAATATGAGAACCTCTGATTTGCTTCCCAGCATCCTTAATTTGAGTCAGGTCAGATAATTGTACTTAATATTGAATAGAATTTATTTAATAAAACCAAATCTGAATTAAAAAGAGACAAAGCACTGCCAGAACTAAAACTCTAAACCCAGGCCCCTAAAAACAGACTTTTAAAATGGGGAAATGGGAGAGAGGTTATAGAAGTTCAGAGTCCAAACCAGATATTTTTATAATAATTGTTATTCTAGTAGCATCCAAAATATCCTTGACATTGTTCATATTTATATAGTGCCAGAAATGTATGTGGCACTGTACAATCAGTAGTTAAGAGACAGGTCCCTACCAAAAGGGGCTTACAATCAAGTAATGATGAGAGGAGAAAAAGGAGAGGGGAAGACAGGGAGAGACAAGAATACATTCATGGAGTTGATGCACATGTTCCTTTCCTGTAGATTTTGGGATAAACTTTCAAAAGAGCCTTTGACAGCCATGCCTACTGTGTACTGGTGCGTGCAGTTGGGCTGCTGCAGGAGCCAAGCCCTTAATGACACACCTTAGGCCCTGTAGCATATGAGTCAAGTGTTTTTCCCTTTTAATGAGACTTTTAAAAAAACCAAAAAACAATTCTCTAACTGGGGAGAACTACAGACAAAAAGCTGTAACTTACCTGGGTTGTATGCACTTGCAGACTCCTTGACAGTGCCCAAGGGCTTGATCCTCAAAATGCTCTACTAGTGGCACAGTGCAACCTCCAGCAAAGTGGTTTGAAAATCAAGCTAAATCTCATTTTTAAAATCGACTTTCAATAAGATTTATGATCCTATGTTGCTTAAGTCTTTTTTGGCAATGGAACTTTGGCACATTGAAAATGTTACCACTCAGAAATGACTGGCAGCATAAAAAGGGTGGGGAAGAGGAATGTGAAAGTCCCAATCGTGGCAAACATTTAGATACATATAGGAGTAACTTTAGGCAAAAGTGGCTCTACTAAGCATGACACAAACATACACTCCACTGGGGCTCATCTGTGCAAATGTAACCCATGCTTACTGCCACTGTACAGACATACCTTATTTTGCCAACAGAGGGCAAGGCAGCTAGTCATCCTTTCCCCCCTTCAATCCCATTGTCTTCTGGCTCCAGCTAGACGGATCCAGTCTGAAGCATAAGAAAACTCTGAGCATACTCAGTTGGTCATTTCTAGGAAGGGAGTCTGATTCCCTCCTTGCGTATAAGGGTAGGTTTAGAATGTTCTACTCATCTCATCCAGGCCCTGCAAAAGGATAGACACAGTAGGGGAAGACAAAGGCTTATGCCCAGAAGATGGTGCTCACAGGTCTGCTTTGACTGATTGCAGGACCCAACAGCTCGGAAGGATTTTGTCCTCCGTCTCCAGCAAGAATAGCAAGAAAGAAGAAGGGAAACAGCCTCTCAAGGAACTATATTTATTGTTTATTCAGTTCAGAACAGGTATGGTAACGTTAGTAGCAGAACAGTGGTATATGTATACATTTCCCCCTCTTGGCCTGTGCATCCTGTTTGAGTACTGAATTAAGCTGTATACTGGAATTAGTCCCCTTCGCCGCCGAAATGGCGGCGACGGGGCAATTGTCGAGCCCCCCCCCCCTCCCTCAGGGAATGAGCACGGAAGCGGGGGAAGTGTTCTGAAAGCCGCTGCTGGTGAGCGTGCTAGAACGCTCACCAGCACCATGCCCCTGTTGCTGGGCAGAAGAGTGCAGCCAAGGCAAGGCTGGAGACGTGACTCCTCCCACTCTAGGCTGGGAGGGGTCACGAGGGCCATTGAGCCAGCATTCGGCTGGGCACGAGGAAAGAGTCAGCCCCACCCAACCCACCCTCTAGTACTGTGGTCAAAAGACTGGTTGCCGATAGAGGGGCCGAGGAGGAATTTTGGTGATTAACCCAATTATGGGATCACGGTTTTTGCCTCCTGGACAGTGCTGAGTAGGGCTGATGCGGCAGCAGCTGTTACCGCGCCGCAATTCCGTTCTGCCATTTCGGAATTGCCCACGCCACACCGCGACTTTTCTGCGGATATTCCGCTAATTCCGCCGGAATTCTGCAAATCACGGAATTGCGGAAAAATTGCGGAAAACCGCTATTCCGCTATTTTGTGGCGCTGGCGGAATTGCGGAAATAGCAAAAATGTCATGTTTCCACGATTCCACTAAGTAGCGGAATTAAATAAGCGGAACCGCGGAACGAAACTAGCAGAATGAAAGCCTCTGCCATGCCGTTCCACTAATTGCGGAAACACTGTTTCCGCTGGAAATAGCTACCGCTGCGATATTCCGCTACAGCCCTAGTGCTGAGTAGGTTAAATAGGTTGTTTCGTTAATTGGTGTTTTATAATTCAACAATCCAATTGATATTAATAATTTAAATGAGAAGTAGGGAATAATTGAAATGAGTAATACAATAATTAAGATTCGGATAATTGGAATGAATAAGGTGATGAGAACAAGAATGATAAAACGTCGCATTCTGCAGGGGTCCAGTATGCGATTGTAGGTAAATAGGATAAGTAGGATAGGATGAGACATCTCCTAAGAGATGAGGAAGTGATACCCAGCGTGATGCATGGCACAGCAGACGCTGGGGTCATGACCCTAGGAGGAGTGGTTTTCCAAGGCTGGAAAGGGCATGCGCTGTCCACCAGACTGGGAAGCCACTTAACTTCTGGCTCGTGCCCAGAGTTGGGCTTGTTCCCCCGGTTTTCGGCCAGAGCCTTGGTGTTGTCGAAGGGGGAACTGTTTAGAAATGGCATTGACTCTGGAGGGCACATCCACGCCAGTGACCAAGTTAAATAAGGTTGTTCATTAGCTAGCATACTGGACCCGGAATTGCCGGGCAATTTACCCACCAGCCTCTCTGGTTGTTATGAATAAAGAATGCGGCCAGCAATTTAACCAAGTAATGTCTCTGTCTCATTGGGTGAACCAACAAGTGGGTCTTTATTCATTTGTGAAAGAACTTGCTATATTATGGGGCCACAGGACTAGCTCTATAGTTAAGGTCAGCTTGCATCCTTCACTTTAATGCATATATATTCTACTGCTAATCAAATCGGCACATTTATCTGGGTACAATCTCCAAATTTCATGCATTTTATTTTTCAAAATCTGTTTGGTATTTTTAAAGTTATAGGGTATTGAATATCCCATTTTAGTCAATGGAGTGTTGTTAACATCATGCATGCACAGTTGAAGTGTCTCCTGCTACTCTTCCCCATCTTATCCTTCCCTACCACGGGTCCTGGTTAGCTATGGGGGGGGAGGGGGATGTCTCCCTCAATCATGCTAGGTGAGGCAGGAAGGATATTATTATTATTAACAAACATTTATATAGCACCAGCAGTGTACCTGGCACTTTACAAAGTAATAAAATAGACACGGTCCCTGCCCCTAGGGCTTACAATCTGAGAGACAGGAGCTGGGGGAGAGACTTAGGAAGGGGAACAGAGGGAGAGACAAGGGGTCTAACATTCATGAAGATGCGAGGTCTCAAGTGCACGTACTTGGCTTGGTTACGATGAGAATGACAGCAGGCAGGTCCATGTTGCAAGGATAAGGGTAAACCGATCGTAGGTATAGGAATAGTGGCTCAGCAGGATAAAGAGTCAGACAGAGCAGAGCGAAAGAGGTGAGTTTTAAGGAGAGATTTGAAGGTATGAAGGGAGGGGGCAAGGCGGATGTGGACAGGGAGGGAGTTCCAGGCATGGGGGGCAGCAAGTGAGAAGGGACGAAGGCGCTTAGGGGAGCAGGGAAGGCGTGGAAGGGTGAGAGAAGGGACAGAGGAGGAGCGAAGTGCACGGGCTGGAGTATGGAGGGCGATAAGTGCAGAGAGGTAGGGGGGAGCAAGGTTGTGAAGAGCTTTATAGGTGAAGACTAGGAGCTTGTGCAGGATTCGTTCAGGAAGGGGAAGCCAGTGAAGCGAAGAGAGGAGGGGCTGCACATGGTCGAAGCGACTGGCGAGGTAGATGACCCTGGCAGCAGAGTTTTGGACAGAGATGAGGGGAGAAAGGTGAGACCGGGGAAGGCCAGTGAGAAGGAGGTTACAGTAATTGAGGCGAGAGATGACCAGAGCATGAACAAGAGTTTTGGCAGACGAGACAGAGAGAAAAGGGCGAATCTTAGCAATGTTATGGAGGGAGAAGCGACAGGATTTAGCAACAGAGTCAATGTAGGGTTTAAAAGAAAGGGCTGAGTCAAAGATGAAGCCTAGGCTACGGGCTTGGGGGACAGGCAGGATGGTGACTCCATCAATAGTTATTGACAGTGAGGAAGGAGAGGAAGGATGAGGGGGGAAGATAAGGAGTTCAGTTTTAGCCATGTTGAGTTTGAGTTGACGTTGAGACATCCAGGTAGAGATGTCAGAGAGACAGTTGATGAGACGAGCTTGAACAGAGGGAGAGAGAGAGGGAGTAGAGAGATAGAGTTGAGTGTCATCAGCATAGAGGTGGTATTGGAAGCCATGGGAGGCAATGAGTTTGCCTAAGGATGAGGTATAGATCGAGAAGAGGAGAGGGCCAAGAACAGAGCCTTGAGGAACACCAACTGAGAGGGGGAAGGAGGAGGAGGTGGAGTTGGAGAGAGACACATTAAAGGAGCGGTCAGAGAGGTAGGAGGAGAACCAGTTATGGACAGAGCCACAAAAGCCAAGGGAGTGAAGGGAATCCAGCAAGAGTGAGTGGTCAACAGTATCGAAGGCAGCAGAGAGATCAAGGAGGACAAGAATGGAATAGAGACGTTTAGATTTAGCCACCAGAAGATCGTTGGTGATCTTAGCGAGAGCAGTTTCAGTAGAATGAAGGGGGCGGAAGCCAGATTGGAGGGGGTCAAGGGAGGAGTTGGAGGATAGGAAGTCAAGGCAGCGGGAGTAGACAACACGTTCAAGCAGCTTGGAAGCAAAAGGAAGGAGTGAGACAGGACGATAGCTAGAAGGGTCAGAGGGGTCAAGAGTGGACTTTTTGAGAATAGGAGAGACTGTGGCATGTTTGAAGGCAGAAGGGAAAGAGCCAGTAGAGAGGGAGAGGTTGATGATGTGCAGGAAGGAAGGGGCGACAGTGGGAGTAATGGAGGTGAGGAGGCGGGAAGGAATGGGATCAAGGGGGCAAGTGGAAGGGTTGGAGGAGGAGAGCAGAGAGGAGATTTCCTTAAGGGAGGCAGGGGAGAAGGAGGACATGAGAGAAGGAGGGGGAGGAGGGAGAGGGGTGGGAGTGGGAAGAGAGGAGTGGGAAGCGATGTCGAGGCGGATCTTGTCTATCTTGGAGGTGAAGAAGGAGGCAAGATCCTGAGCAGAAAGGGAAGAAGGAGGGGGAGGACAGGGAGGCTTGCGGAGGGAGTCAAAGGTAGAGAACAGGCGGCGAGGGTCCCGAGAACAAGACTCAAAGCGGGAGGCATAGTAGTGTTGTCTAGCAAGGGACAGGGCTGTTCCTAGCTAGATATGGGGCTTTGCTTGGGAAGGTTAAGCTGCTTTCTTTCTCTCTGCTTCCCTGGGCAGTGGGGCCTGTTCCTACTCCCTGCACCCAGCCCAGGTGGGGACTGGCTCAGTCTGGGGAAACTCCAGGCTCTGAAGCCAGCAACTCCCAAGACCCCTGCAAGGGCAGGAGGGAGGGGACTCAGGACTGAAAGAGAAGTAGGGACTGGGTCCCCCAGGCAGAGGGGAGGGAGAGGCTGTGAGGGGCGGGGAGAAGAATGGATGGGGAGAGGTTCCCAGCCCTGTCCAGCTCCATCCCCTGCCTCCCCCTCCCCCTGTGCAGAGATTTCCCCAGGCACGGTGCGCCCTCTAGGAAATATGGGGCAATGCCTCTCCTGGCCCCAGGACTCCCCTGATCACGCTGCTGCATTCTGTTTTTTGTTTGTTTGTTTGTTTGTTTGTTAAATTCTGCTGCTGCCTTCTGGCTGAACCCGTGTACAGAAGGTTGCTACCTTCTAAACACGGTTCTGCGAGATGGCTCCAACCATTCTCACAACTGGGTGGGGCATAGATGCGCACGTGCAATGCAACCCAGTTGTGAGAATGTGAGGAGCCTCTCAAAGAAGAACCACAGCGGTGAGCCTACCCTGAGGAGCTGGAGTTCGCCTCTGAGTCTGGGGCACACAGTGGCTGGCTCCTCCTATTGGCTCAGCAGGGCCAACAGAAGGAACCAGTCACCCCCCTAAGGAAGCCTTCAGGGACAAAAGTGAGGCATCCCACCCAATATGCGGTGTGGACAGCTAGAAGCGCCATCCATACCGCATAAAGGGAAAACAGCAATGATTTAATAGTGCCGCTTGGGGCACTATTTCATTGCGGGGATAGTGTCCGTGCTACAATCCATGCCTGGGCGGCACAGTAGGTGCCCAGGCCACAGAATTTCCCTCACACACTAACTGCAGTTGTGCGGTGTGGGAGGGGGAGCCTGGGAGCTGTTGCGAAGTTCCTAGGCTCCCCTCCCCCGCCCCCCCCAGAGGGGGGAGCCTAGGAGCTGCATGGCATCAGCGCTGCCTGCCAGAGTCACGAGCCAGGGCCTGCTTGAGCTGGCTCCTCACCTCACTCCAGTGTTCCTGCCTCCTGCCGGCTGACTGCCTGGCCTTCCTCCCTCCTTCCATCCAATGCTTCTGCCTGCCTTCCTTCTTTGCTCCTTCCTGAGTGACACCATGCTGGTGAGTGACCTGTCTTGGGGCGACTTTTGTTCCTGAGGTTCTTGGAGCCCAGGGGGATGGGATTGACTGGGAGCAGAATGGGGCCCTGGGGGTGGGATTGGGTGCGAGTGGGTAGAATGGGGACTCTTGGGGGGGATGTGGGCACTGAATAGGGGCTCAGGTGGTGGGACTGAAGGACACTGTACAATTGAAGGGGGAAATGGAAAGCACTGGAATACTGGAACACTACATTATACAGAATGTAAAGGCAAAAATACGTTTCTATAATGTAACTGTACATCACGTAAACATTCAAAACCATGTTAAAAGCTTCCAGAACCCCGAAGCAATGAGGTTTTTAATATAGTAGATTTAAGCTGGTGGTCTTTACAAAGAATGCAGCCCGTTATTTCTTTATTGACTGACTTCTGTGCTTAGCTTATTTGCAATTCAGATGCTAGATACATTCATATGCCAACAGTTCATCTTTTGTTTAGTGTTTTAAAATTTCTGCAGATAAGGGCACATAGAATATGTACACTGAGCTTTGCTTTTCAATCACTGACACCAAGTAAGCAATGTTCAAGCTGATACTAGAAGATATCATGATTGCTTTATAGCTTATGGATGGAATAGTGAATTACTAGGCTTGTTATCTTCTGGATGAAGTAGTGAATTGCTAGGCATACAATGTAAAATAAGTAAAAAAGATGCATTGTATTGGTTCAAAACCAAAGGCTATATGAAACTTATATTTGAATTGGTTGGGTAACAGTTACATGTGTGTTCTATTTTATAATAAGTATAAAGTTCCTTAACAAATCTATCATGCTGGTGTAAGCCTTCAACTGTGTATTGAGTGAGAGATTTTTAAAACTATATTTATTTAAACGCCCCAGTAATGCTGAACACTGTGGTGATATACCCTGCATTGTTTTGGTATATTAACTATGAATTTCTTATTGAAATTTCTTCCTTTATTCTCCTATGCTTTGAGCCTGTGATGAAATTAATAAAGCCATTATGAACTAGCTATTCAGCCGGTGTAAATGCTTTATGCTAGCAGGGAACCTGGCCCATTAATTTTAGGGATCAGTTAAAGGTGTTTTTAGATGACACAGTACTTTGTAGGTGCTTCTGCTGGAGTCCATGAGTGATAATCATGGTGTCTGAAAAAGCACGCCTAAGTTTTTATTACAGGTTTGTGTTGTGTTCATGATTATTATTATTATTATTATTATTAAACATTTATAAAGCGCCAGTAACAACCTGGCGCTGTACAGAACATATAATCAGCTGCGGTCCCTACCTGTGGCTTACAATCTAAAAGACAAGGAGGGGGAGACAAGGAGAGGGGACAGCGGGAGAGACATGGGAGAAGACAAACAAACATTCAGGCGGATGCGAAGTCTCAGGTGCGTGTACTTGGCTTGGTTACAAGGTGGTCGGTAGCAGCAGTCAGCAGAGGAGGGCTGACAGTAAGAGCAAGGGGAAAGACTAGAGGGCATTGGGAAAGGCAGCATGGAAAAGGTGGGTCTTGAGGAGGGATTTGAAGGAGCGGAGGGAGGAGGCGAGGCGGACGTCGGCAGGGAGGGAGTTCCAGGCATGCGGGGCAGCGAGGGAGAAGGGACGAAGGCGGTTGGGCGAGCAGGAGAAGCGAGGGAGAGCGAGGGAGGGGACAGCGGAAGAGCGGAGAGCGCGCGCAGGAGCGCGTAGGGCGATTAGGTCCGAGAGGTAAGGGGGAGCTTGGTCATGGAGCGATTTGAACGTGAAAACCAGGAGTTTGAACAGGATACGTTCAGGAAGGGGGAGCCAGTGAAGGGAGAGGAGGAGAGGCGTCACATGGTCGAAGCGACGGGCAGAGTGAATGACCTTGGCGGCAGAGTTTTGGATCGCCACAAGGGGGGACAGGTGGGAGCGAGGGAGGCCAGCAAGGAGGAGGTTGCAGTAGTCGAGGCGAGAGATAACCATGGCATGAACAAGGATTTTGGCCGAGGAGACAGATAGAAAGGGGCGAATGCGGGCAATGTTGAGGAGAGCGAATCGGCAGGATTTGGCCACAGAGTCAATGTAAGGTTTAAAGGAGAGGTGCGTGTCAAAAATGAAGCCCAAGCTGCGGGCACGGAGAACAGGACGGATGGTGACCCCATCAATGCAGACGGTCAGGTCAGAGGGAGAGGAGGGGGAGGGAGGAAAAATGAGGAGTTCAGTCTTGGCCATGTTCAGTTTGAGTTGGCGTCGGGACATCCAGGCGGAGATATCAGAGAGGCAGTCGACGAGGCGTGAGCGGACAGAGGAGGAGAGAGAGGGGGTAGAGAGATAGAGTTGGGTGTCATCAGCATAGAGATGGTATTGGAACCCGTGGGAGGCAATAATTTCACCAAGGGACCGGGTGTAGATAGAGAAGAGGAGAGGGCCAAGGACAGAACCTTGGGGAACCCCAACCGAGAGGGGAAGGGAGGGGGAGGTCGACTCGGGGAGGGAGACATTGAAGGAGCGGTCAGAGAGGTAGGAGGAGAACCAGTCAAAGACAGAGCCACGGAAGCCCAAAGAGTAAAGCGAGTCCAAGAGGAGCGAGTGGTCGACAGTGTCAAAGGCAGCGGAGAGGTCAAGGAGGACAAGGACGGAGTAGTGGCGCTTCGATTTAGCGACAAGTAGATCATCGGCGATCTTGGCCAGGGCAGTTTCAGTAGAGTGGAGGGGGCGGAAGCCGGACTGGAGAGGGTGATTGCAAAGATACTAGTCATACCTTTTTTAGGCTAAACTTTTTCATCCATTGAGCATTTTTATACACACCTTAAAGTGCTCATCTTTCAATCTTCTGAGTTTACAAGTCCACAAGTAAGTTCCAGATGCATATTCTTCACACAAACACTGCCCTGAGGCAGCCTAAAGTAGCCACAGGTGTAAATGTGACAGGCTGCCATGGAAACCAAGTGACCACAGTTGCCTGGAGCAAAGCAGTTTACCAGGAGAACTTTTACACACAAAAGTTCTGGGAGACATTCTATGCAGAAGTTCAAAGAGCCAGATGTTCAAGATCTGGGTGAGTGATTTAGACACACAGAAAGTTCAGGATATAACAGCAAACACGTAAGAGAAATGTGTGTGTTAAAACATCCATTATCTTCAGGCCTAGGTTAATATTCTTTGGTTAATAGTGCTTTTCCTGCATTTTGGTGTGTCTTTCGTTGAATGCCACATGGTGAGTGCTTCCTGCCCTCTCCTGAACTGTGCATGCCCCTTCTTCCTTTGTAAAACTCTATGCAGCATTTATGGTGTGCCGTTTAGGATTTCACATAATCCTGTTGGCCTTTGCAGCATTTTCTGTGCATTGTAGTTGTGACCATGATGTTTGTGCATTTCAAAAGGGCCTGTTTGTTTGGACAGGCATTTGGATGCTGGGGATACAGCGTAGGTAGGTACTAGGGATGCTGGTCTGGATGGGGCTGGTTTGGTGGCAACGCAGACCTGAAATTGGCCAAGCTTTTTAAAAAGGGCTGTTGGCCAGGTCCCACCTCTAGGACCGCCGGCCAGGCTCCGCTGCAGGCCTGAAACTGACCAAACTTTTTAAAAAGGGCCGTTGGCCAGGCTCTGCCCCTAGGCCCACCGGCGGCACCCACTGCCCCATCAGCCTCAAAACCCACCAGCTGCCACTGGGTTTTCCTGGCACCCAGGGAAGTGGCAGAGAAAGATAAACGCATATTCCTGTCTCTGGGAGTGAGGTGAGAAGGATAAATTGCCGCCCTCCCCAGGAAGTTCCCCCAAAGCAGCTCCTTCCCCACATTCTACCCCTGGGAGCCTGGTTACAGTCTGGGGAAGGGTATTAGGCCTGAGGGAAGGGGCTGTAGCTGTACTGTGATAAAGAGACTGAGTGGTTTCCTAGCTGGGCAGATGGAGTTGCATGGGGATGACCCTGCTTTTGGGAGGAGAGATAGGAGAGAATGGGGGCGCTGAATTTGGGCAGGGGAATGAAGCCATGCCTTTAGTTACCCTACCAGAAAAAGCCAGAAGGAACTTACAAAATAGTTCAGATCTCTTCTACTGAACTAACTTCTCTTGGTGAGAGTACACAAGCTTTTCAGCCACACAGGGCCCTTTCTATGGCAAGTAAAAAGATAACTATAGAGTGAACAAATGCAGGACAAATCCGTGTGTGTGTGTGTGTCTGTTTTCAATTGAATGTTTTCAATTCGACTAAAAAAGGAGTGGGGAAACTTTTTCCCTCCTGAAATAAGGGACGCCTATTAGGCTCTAAAGGGCTTTGGAGGGTCTAAAATAACAGATGTCAATTATGTTCCTTGGGGTGGTGGAACTTTCACATAACATTTTTATTTAGTCAGGCATTTGAGAAGCAGAGATAGGGCTTGGGGAGGCTTGGGATGAGGGACTTTAATTAATTATGATTTTGTGTGCTGTAACCTGTTCTGAGCCCTCAGGATAAGGTGGGATAATAAATTCAAATAAAGAAATAACAGCCATTCCCTTAAAATTCAAACAGTGTCCTTAAAATAATGCACAGACCCACACTGCTGCTCCACTTCCAGCTAGCAGTTTGCCCCTGGGCAACACCCTAGAGTTGCAGGCACCAGACTAGAGCGTTGGGTGATTGCCTGCAACTCTGTGGTGTGTGGGGAGGTGCTGTGTGGGTGGACCGTGGGCTAGGGAACCCGCCGGATACTTCTGAACCTGACCCAGGTGGGGCTGGGAGCAGGCAGACACAGGGGTGCATCTCTGGAGCAGCTTCAGGGTTGGGCAGCCCCACGTTCGCCTGAAAACACCCTGTGGCCAGGTCTGAACCTCCTCTGTAGGAGCAGTCCCTTAGGGAATTAGATCACCCATACCACACTCAAACCCTCAACAGGGCCGTCTCCAGAGCCAGCATTAATTCCTTAGGGAATTTAATTGAGATCAGGCCTCCTCCAATTCCCCTTATAGACCGCCACTTTAAAACCTTCAGATAAGGGCTTCTCTGAAATAAGGTGGGTCCCCAAAACATAAACAGGTTAATATAAATATAATCCCTCCCGGGACAAGGCCTCTGTGCCCTGGCCTGGCCTCTATGCAATAAACACAGTCTTTGGCCAGGCCCAGGAACCTGGATTCCTCCTGGTTAAACAATACTGTAAAGTCTCTGGCTTGCTGTGAGCCTTAACACTGGAGCAGCCCACCTTTAGATCCCACATTGTCTGTCCTTCCAGCTGGATCAGGTGTCTCCTCTGCACTGGAAGGCTTGCTCCGTGCAAGCAGAGATGCTTCTATGACGAGAGGACTAGTAGCTCACAAGCCAGTTGAGCAGCCAGCAGCTCAGTCCCAAGCCTCTAACCACATACAGGCTCTGATGCTTTCACCTTCCACTTCTACTCCCTCTGGTAACTCCCCTGCTAACTGCAAGGGATGCCATCTTTTTGCTCCTCCCACTCACAATTGACTGGAGCCATCCTCGATGCTTAGCCCTGCTTCACCTGTACTGGTAGTCTAGCAACTAACAAAGGCCCTTTTCACACACGGGGTGGGTATCGGTGTATGACACGGTATGACATGTGCGGGGTATGACATGTGCGGTGAGTGGGGGGATGGTGTAGATGGGCGCACACCCATCCATCAACACGCACAGAGCACACACACGCACATCCACCAGCCCACCCAGCCGCCGCGGGATTTACACGGGTGGTACCTTCTGGGTGTTGATGCGTGGGTGCTGTCCATGTAAAAAGGACCTAGGCTAATTGCTTCCTTAATTGCTCAGAGCCCTTCTGAGCTGGAGCTTTCATGTCAGGCTGCCTGCTGGCTAGAGCCACTCTGTTACACACCCTTTGTCATGGCATTCCTCCTGTCACTCCACCCAGCTCCTTACTGCTGCACCCTATCCCTGTTCCTTCCTGTTGTTCCACCTCACTCTCCCTGCTGCCTTCCTCATTATTCCACACCATCTTGCCCCCCCTCCTGAAAATGCAGCTCCATTGTATTCTTTCACAGCCACGTAATGGGATCTGTGAATGACAATAAGATTTATTTCCAAATTGGCATGGCTGTTGCCTCTATTCCTTCCAAAATGGGCATTCCATGTTGGTAATTTCAATATGTACCCAACTTTAAATTCTTATTAAACATTTATACAACACTGTCTCCAGCTTCAGTTTTGCTCCCAACCTGCAGAGGAAGAGGATTGGGGCTGAAAGACGAAGGCAAACTGTGGGTGCATGGGTCCTAAGTTCTACGTGAGCACAACATGTGAGACTGTACAATGTCTTTACTGCTTACATGGCACGGAAGTTAACGTGGGAGCCTAACTTTGCAATTTCCATGCTTTTTGGAGCATGACTGAATTTGTAAGGGTCTTAACTTCTCTCTTAAACTGAATTTTTGTGAAGTATAGAATTTTTATTGAGACCAGAATGCATTTGAATTCCTGAGGAATATTATTATTACTACCTATAACTGTTTTGTTTCCTACATAAAGTTTTCTTTGTTTTAGAAACTTAATCACCTTCAATATATTGTTTGCTCTCTTTCTTGCTTTCTGGAGTAGCTCATATCCTTAGAAGTGCAAATCTGAAAATTCGATTGTGTGTGTCTTCCATCAGAAGTTGGAAGATCCATTGTCAAGACAGACTGAATCCACTCACTCTTTTTGCTCACTCAAACTGGAACGTGTATTT
This sequence comes from Sphenodon punctatus, assembly GCA_003113815.1. Taxonomy (NCBI): domain Eukaryota; kingdom Metazoa; phylum Chordata; class Lepidosauria; order Sphenodontia; family Sphenodontidae; genus Sphenodon; species Sphenodon punctatus. The sequence continues at coordinate 2,268,978 of QEPC01002256.1, read as the reverse complement.
ATGTAATCAAGTTAAGTGAGTTACACAAACGTTTTGAGGATTGAAGAGTTCACTGTGTAACAATGTGCCATGGTTGGAGATGAGGGTGTTCTTTCCAGATACAGCTGTCAATCAGCATAATGTATGCCAGCATGTTAAGACACAAAAGATTATATCTTTTATTAGACCAACTTCTGCTGGTTATAGTGTTCAAGCTTTTGAGCTACATACATACTAATAAGTTAACTGTATATAATCTTCTCAATGAAAGTATTCAAAATTGAAAACAAAGCCTACATGCCTCAGTGGTATCTTCCAGCAATGAATTCAGAACAGGAAAATGTGTTTTTTTTAAAAATCATGCAGCTCTTCTAAATGCTAAGGGTTTTTGGTGCTAAATTAAAAACAAGAAATTGATCATTTTAAAAATAAAATATGCTGTATGTACAGCCTAAATACTAGAGACTATTGCACCAGAAATGTATACATTAGATCAGCCTGAGCAATATTAGACCCTTCCAGCAATCTAGAAGTGCAAACAGGCTCAACATAGTATAGTTACAGGGACAACTGATCCACAAATGTTGCACCCCAACACCATACTTGACAACACAAGATCAGAATGGGTGAAAATGAATAAACTTCAGCAAATTTGGGGAAATACATGTCTACCTTCACACCAAAATGCTACTACTGTGTCAGCTGATGTTGTAATATAACATTGTCATTTACCCAAACTAGTTACAATAACAATTCTGCATAATCAGTGAACTAATACTACCAGATGGGGATCGGTTTATAGATGTGGGAGGTGTGTCTCTGTCTGGAAAGGGGAAATTGCTGACAATGAGATCAAAAGCAGTGCTAGTTATAGGGTACATAATTTCTTAGTTATTCATTGTTGACATTTTCCAAAAGGAATAAGAAACACAGCTGTAAAACTCTGGCTTGCCAAAATACGATTATAATCAGTGTCTAAACATCACAGATAAATGATGGCTTTGCCAATAAATAAGAGTAGTGAGTTGGATCCATAGAGCTAAATGTCAGAGTTTTTCTCCTGGGGACACAGGAGGTATGCATTTTTTGACATCAACACAATGTATTATAAACCTCGCCAAAGCGTTAAGGAATGTAGCAATAAGAGATAAAGTCACTTTATTTGGCGGCAGCAATATTTGCACTGACAAAGCTTTAAAGTATTTCTGAAATTCCTAACACCATCACCAGGGACATAAATAGTCCTTCAGTTTTTTCCATCCAAAACTCCTGACCCTTGAAAGCTTGAATAAATGTCAGCATGGAGTACAGTAACTGCCATTTTGCCAGACAATAGTCAGTTCCTGTGGTAATACCACTGACAAAGCCTCTTCTTTGCATGCTTGTGCACAATACGCAGAACATGAATGGCATCTAACTCATGTGACTACTGATGTCATACACTAAACTGGGCTAGCTTGTTTCTCAGCTGAACAGCATAGATTTCAGCATACGTGGTGTGAAGCACAGAGAACCACAGAACGGAAGGATCATATATTTGATCACTAATGCAGATGCCAAGATACACAATGGTTAAAGCCACAATTTTCAAAATGGTAATTAAAGAAAATAAACTTCTGCAAACTAAGATTGGGAAAAATTGGAGAATCCTTCCTGTGAGAACAAGGGGAGCATGCAATTTGTTTTCATTTTGTTAAGTTATGAAGACCCATTCATTTTAGTAACTAGGAAACAAAAACACATGAATTAGGAAATGAATGAATGAAACTGAAAATGAATGAACTTTTAAAAACAAAAATGAAAGGGCAAACGAAAACAAATGAGGTCCCTTCTGCACCCGACTGCTGCTCCTCTGCCCGCCTCTTGCTGCTGCCACTGTCTAAATGTGTTCCTCTCTCACGCATATCTCCTGCCCCCCGGGGTGATCTCTGCAAGCTGATGCCCTGCCACACTTTGGGATGTCTGCTTATGCCAAAGCCAGTGCCTGCTGCTCCTCTGCCCTGTATGTGTGATGATTGTGTGTGTGTGTCTTTCTATCTGATATCTTCTCCCTCCTAGGGCATTCTCTGCAAGTTGAAGCCCAATATACTTTGGACAGCATGTCTTCTTTGTCAGCTCCTGCTGCTTCTCAGTGCCTGCTGGCTGCCTGCCAGTCTCTGTCTGATATTCTGCCTCCTGGGGCATTCTGTGCCACTGGAAGCCTTGTCAGACTTGGGGTATCACTGTCTCCTCCTGTGCTAGTGCTTGCAGCTTGAGTGCCTGGTACCCACTGCCTGCCAGTGTCTGCTCTGTCCTCTGCCTGCCTGCTATGTGCCACTCTGTCTCTGATATTTCTGCCCCTTGAGGGCAGTCTGTGCAAGTTTGGGGGAAGGGAAAGTGAACGACAGTAAAACTGCCATTGAAAGGCATGGAAGCCCTGCCAAGTGATTCCCATTAATTCCAATAGGAAACAAATTTTAAAAGAAAACAAATGAGCTGGTGGTTGTTTTTTAAAAGGGAAACAAATGAATTTTTGAAAATGAAAACGAATAAGGTCCCTTTTGCACACTCCTCGATTTGAGACATCAGGCTCTCAGAATATTAGGAAAGAGGATTTGGGTATTTTCAGACGTGACGGGCCCAGAGGCCCACCACACTGAACCTCGGACTGGGATCTCTCTCAGATCCCGGTCCGTCTGTCCTTCAGATGTGCTGGCTCCATCACTGTGGGGAATCGAGGAGGGGGCGGAGCTGTGCAGCACGATGTGTGACTGCATGACCCCTCCCTCCGCACGCTCCCTCGGCCACCCGCCCTTGGGGAGACGGGTGGGCGTAGCGGCCAATGAGACCACTGTGTCCTACCCGATCCCATGGTGGGGGCCTGATTCTAGGACTGGGCTGGCGATCAGACGTGCAGCGCGGCCATTGCCAGCCCCATCCCGGGTCATGGCCACTCTAACCACAGTTCTCGACCTCTGGCGGGCCAGAGGTCGAGAACCGTGATTAGCTTTGACCCCCGCCAGAGATTCACTATGGTGAACATCTGGCGGGGGTCAAACAGACTTTTTGGGGAACGCCGCCACCACAGGGGATCCACCGTGGTCCACTGTGGTGAAAGGCGTCTTCGTAACGTCTGAAATTACCCTTTGTCTAGTTCGTTTAAAATCACAACTGGATGGCATGTGGGACAGAGTAAATGATTAGCCAAGACGGCAATTTTTTAACAATATATTTTTTTTAAAGGTGTGAAGGCTGCAAAGCCAGTCAAATGAAAACCAAAGGTAAACAAGTTCTAGAATCAAAACTACATCTCTAACTTGTACATTTGCATTATGATACACTGTGTTTAGAGGCCACAAATCTTTTCTCCCTACAGCATCCCTTCCTTGTTGACTGCAAAGGAATAGTGCAAGAATGGGTATTGCTCAGGCAATGAGGCCAGCTGCTTAATATTTCTTCCTAGCTTTGTCATTCAGTGTGTGGTCCCAGGCCTCAACTATATGACCTTCTTTTCCCTTCTTGGAGTCTTCTTTCTCTTTCACTGAACACCTTCCAATTTCTGCAACAAATAACTCAGAGACTACGGAAAATAGCTTAATTTTCTACAGAACCCTGACTCTGTCCTGCCTGTTTACTGAATAAGATAAGGATTCAATGTAATTAGAAAATGGTACCCAATCATATAATTAAACACTATAATAGGGTAATTTTAGACGTGACGGTCCTTTTGGCCCACCACGCTGAATCCTGGACCGGGATCTCACTCAGATCCCAGTTTGTGATGAAGCCGGCCATCCTTTCGATATGCCAGCTCCATCATGCTGGGGAATCTCGGCGGGGGCAGGGCTGCGCAGCGTGACGTGCGGCTGCACAGCCCCACTCCCCCGTGCTCCCTCGGCCGTCCACCCTTGGGGAGACGGGTGGGCGCAGCGGCCAATGCGGCCGCTGCACTTGATCCCATACCATGGTCGGGGCCACGATCCAGGATGGGCCAAGGTAACAGATGTTACTTTTGGCCCATCCCGGATCGTGGCCAATCTAACCATGGTTCTGGACCTCGGGCTGGCTGGAGGTCCAGAACTGTGGTCAGATGTGATCTGTGGTGAACATCTGGCAAGGATCATTCAGATGTTACCACGATCACAGCCACCACAGGGAATCCACTGAGATTCACTGTGGTTGACTGTGATCTCGTAACGTCTGAAATAACCCTTAGGATGCATTGTTCTTTGTAGGTGATGAATCAGAAGAGCTGTCACAAATCTACATGACTCTGAAAAAAGTTCTAGAGCAAATTGACAAACCAAATAGTAACAAATCACAGGGACCAAAATGGTATACACCACAGAGTTCTGAAGGAACATTACTCAAACATGAAGTTGCAGACCTACTACTCGGAATCTGCCACTATACCCGAGGACTGGAGGGTAGCAAATGTAACACCAATATTTCAAAAGAGCTCCAGAAGCGATTCTAGAAACTACAGACCGGTGAGCTTGATGTCTGTGCCAGGCAAAATGGTTGAAACTATTATTAAAAACAGAATTACAGGGTATATTGATAAACATGGCTCAATAGGGAAGAGTCAACATGGATTCAGCAAAGGGAAGTTGTGCCTCACTAATTTATTGGAATTTTTGAGGGTGTGAATAAGCATGTGGATATGGTGAGCCAGTTGATATAGTGTATCTGGATTTACAGAAAGCATTTGATAAGGTCCCTCATGAGAGACTCTTGAGGAAATTAAAATCTCATGGGATAGGAGGCAGTGTCCTATTTGGATTAGTAACTGGTTAAAGGATAGGAAACAAAGAGTAGGACTGAGGCTGCTTCCCCACAGGCTTATTTTGCACCGTGGGAGAATGTGCTATTCAAATCTAGCACAGCTCCTGTCTCATGGGAAAGTAGGAATTGTGGTTCTCACGCCAGCAGGCTCGCGCAACAGACAGGGTAGGATTTCCCCCGCTCATGGGAAAGCGATCTAAATTGTCAATTTTCACAGTGGAGAGAAGTAAATAGTGGAGTGTCCCATGGATCTGTACTGGGACCAGTGTTGTTTAATGTATTCCTTAACGGTCTCAAACAAGGAATAAGGAGTGAGGTGATCAGATTTGCAGATGACACAAAGTTATTCAAGGTAGTTAAAACACAATCGGACTGTGAAGAATTGCAGGAGGATCTTGCAAGATTGAGTGACTGGGCATCTAATGGCAGATGAAATTTAATATGGTCAAGGTAAAGTGATGCACATAGGAAAAACAATCCAAACTTTATGTACACAATGCGGAGTTGTAAATTAGCAGTTACCACTCAGGAAAAGGACCTTGGAGTCACTGTGGACAATACATTGAAATCCTTAGCTCAGTGTGTGGCAGCCATCAAAAAAGCAAACAGAATGTTAGGAATCATTCATAAGGGGATAGAGAATAAAACTGAAAATGACTATTATTTTAATATTATGTGCAGTTCTGGTTGCCCCATCTCAAGAAAGATATGGTAGAAATAGAAAATGTACTTGCTTGCTTCTCAACCCTCTCCCTCCCCCATTTCCTTCCCTGCTATTCCCCTCTTGCCTCTCTTCTCTTCTCCTTCTCCCTGGTTTCCCTTGATGAGGTCACATCCCTCCTCTCTTCATCTAACCTCTCCACCTTTCCCCTTGGCCCCATCTCCTCTCACCTCCTAACAGTGATTGCCCCTACTGCTGTGCCTTCTCTGTGCCATCATAAATCACTCCCTCTCTACTGGGTCATTTCCATTGGCTTTCAAACACGCCACCATCTCCCCTATTCTTAAGAAGGCCACTCTTGACCCCTCTGACCCTTCCAACTACCGCCCCCATTCGCTCCTACTCTTCGTTTCCAAACTCCTGGAACGGGCTGTCTACATGCGCTGTCTTGATATCCTCTCTTCTGATTCCTTCCTTGACCCTCTTCAATTGGGCTTCCACCCTCGCCACTCAACTGAGACTACTCTCACCAAGCTCACCAATGACCTTCTCTTAGCTAAGTCTAAGGGCCTCTACTCCATTCTTGTTCTCCTCAATTTCTCTGACGCCCTTGACACTATTGACCTGGATTTGCTACACTCCCTGGTTTCTGGGACTCTGTTCTTCACTGGTTCTCTTTGTATCTCTAAAACCACTTCTTCAATGTTTCTTTTGCTGGTACTTCCTCCATGTCGCTTCCCCTCTCTGTGGGAGCTCCCCAAGGCTCTGTCCTGGGCCCTCTTCTCCCTTTACACTCTTTCTCCGGGTAAACTCATTGAATCTCATCGATTCCAGTATCACCTGTATGCTGATGACATGCAACTCACTCTCTCTCTACTCCCACACTCTGTTCCTCCATCCAGGCTGAAAACAGACATGATGCTAACCACTAGGGGTGGGAAACCGGTAGAATCCGGTATCCGATAATGCCGGTATCGGGCGTACCGGCATTATCGGATTCGGCCTGGTAATCCGGACCCGGTACCGGATTTCGGGGTACCGGTTTTTTTACATTGCAGCCATTTAAAAATGGCTGCAATGTAAAAAAA
>QEPC01002256.1:2199831-2256929 GCA_003113815.1 Sphenodon punctatus | reverse complement strand
CAAGCCTTTTGACATTTCGGCGGAACTGTAAGACCTGGCTGTTTGCCCAGGCCTTTGGGAGGGAGGGAGGGGGAGGGTGATTTTAATCCCCTGCCCATTTATCTATTTATTATTGTTCCTAACCCTGTTTTTTGATGTTTTATATTTATATTTATATTTATATTTTAACTGTTTTAATTGTTTTTATTATTGTTGTAAGCCGCCCCGAGCTGCATTGCAGGAGGGGGCGGGATATAAGTCTGAAAAATAAAATAAATAAATAAATAAAATGGTGGCAAGAACAGAGCCCGAAATATATGGTCGAAGGTGTCGGACCAGATGTAATTTACCAAATGCATTCCTGGCCACAGCTGCCACCTGGTCATCCAGGCGGAGCTGTGAATCGAGGAGAACTCCAAGGCTCTGAACCTGAGGAACCAAGGAGGGATGAACCCCATCAATGATGGGGGCCTCCACTCCCTCGCTCCTACCCACCAACATCACTTCCATCTTGTGGGGATTCAGTTTCAGATGGCTCGTCCTCATCCAATCCCCCACCACAGCCAGGCACCGGGTAAACATCAGGACTGCTTTTCAAGTACATATTACAAGTTTATACATTTATGTAATTAATACATTTAACTTCCTTGAAAAGACAGAGTTTAAGACAGTGTTATAATGTTGTTGCTGAGTTGGTGTGGGGGGCCCATGCAAACGCTGTGGCAATTATGAGTAGGGATGGGCGAACAGAACTGAGTTCGGAAATACGATTTGGTTCGGAAATTTGGTTCGGTCAACTGAACTATTTGAGTTCGGTTCGAACTCTGAACTTCTGAACAAAATTCGGAAATTCAAACCCCATTGAACTAAATGGAATATTATTTATTTTTATTTATTTATTTTCTAGATTTCTACCCCGCCCCTCCTGAGAACAGCTCGGGGCGGCTTCCAACAATAAATAGATATATAAAATACATATAAAACAATTTAAAACACATCAAAAATACAATATAAGGTATTAAAACAGGGCCCGGGAAAACATTAAAACAATAAATAGGGTAGGGGAGATAAAAACCCACTAACCCAACCTCCCCCACTCCCCAAAGGCCTGGACGAACAGCCAGGTTTTACAACTTCACCGGAATGTCAACAGGCTTGGGGCCAGGCGAGCTTCCTCCGGAAGGGTGTTCCTAAGGCGTGGCGCGGCCACCGAGAATGCCCTCTCCATTGTGGCCCCCCGCTTAACGCGGGGGACCTCCAGGAAGGCACCCCCGGCAGACCGAAGGAGCCGCTCTGGGGCACGGAGGACGAGATGGTCCCTGAGGTACGAGGGGCCCAGACCATGAAGGGCTTTATAGATCAACACCAAAACCTTGAACCTAGCTTGGCACGCTATTGGCAACCAGTGCAGAGTCCGGAGCACAGGCGTAATGTGCTCCCGACGACCCATCCCCAAAAGGAGATGGGCCACCGCATTCTGCACTAGCTGCAGCCTCCGAACCAGGAACAAGGGAAGCCCCATGTAGGGCGCGTTGCAGTAGTCCAGCCTCGAGGTGACGAAGGCATGGATGAGGGAGACCAGGTCCGGGCCGGAGACAAACGGACGCAGCCTGTGCACCAGATGCAACTGGCAGAAAGCAGCCTTTGTGACTGCCTCCACCTGCCACTCCAGGCGGAGATCCGCGTCCAATATCACCCCCAGACTCCGGACCTGCTGAGCTACAGGAGGGCGAACCCCCACAATCAGGGGGGCCACTACCTCCCTCGCTCTCCCCACCAACATCACCTCCGTCTTATCGGGGTTGAGCTTCAGTCTGCTCTGCCACATCCATTCCGCCACGGCCTCCAAACACTGGGATAGCAACGAGACAACAGGGTCTGGGTCAGTTGAAAAAGAGAGATACAGCTGAGTATCATCAGCATATTGGTGACATCGCACCCCGAATCCTCTCACAACCTTCCCCAAGGGCTGCATATATACATTAAATAATAATGGAGACAGAATGGAACCCTTATTGATAAAGCGCGGGGGCAAGATGTCTCATCCCCCAGCACCACCCACTGGCTTCTCCCCGAGAGGAATGAACAGAACCATTTGAGAACAGTCCCATCCAGACCCCCCAGGTCACGCAGCCTTCTCAACAGCAGCCCATGGTCCACGGTGTCAAAAGTGTCCGAGAGAGCTAGCAGGATGGGAAATGTTGAACATCCTGCATCCATCTCCCGGTGGGGGTCGTCGACCAAGGCCACCAAGGCCGTCTCAGTGCCATAGCCGGGGCAGAACCCAGATTGAAACAGGCCCAGGAAACCGATGCTATCTAGATGCACCTGGAACTGGAGTGCCACCGCCCGCTCAATAACCTTCCCTAAAAAGGGAAGGTTAGAGACAGGTCGGTAACTGGTGAGTGCATCCACGTCCAAAGATGGTTTCTTCAGCAGGGGGTGCACCACAGCCTCCTTGAGGCTGGGTGACAACCTCCCCTGCTGCAAGGACACGTTCACTACCCTCGCCAGCACCGTCCCCAATGTCTCCCTGGAGACTTTCACCAGCCAGGATGGGCATGGATCGAGTTTGCAACAGGTGGCCCTCACAGACCCCAAGACATCCACCGCATCAGCCAGCATCACTTCACTTATCTTTTAGGGATGGGTCAACAGAGCTGAGTTCGGAAATTCGGTTCGGTTCGAAAATCGAGTTCGGTTCGGAAGTTCAGTTCAATTGACCAAACTGGTTGAGTTTAGGTCCGAACTCCGAACTTCCAAACCGTGTTCGCCCATCCGTAGTTACGGGGTGGGTGGATGCCCGTGGGAACACAGTGGGCAGGAGTGTGTGCGTGCTCCCATGCTCCAGTCACCTCCACCCATCACCCAGGCACGGAGCAACTAGCGCCAAAGCCCGATGGTCTGTGCGCAGAGATGGGTTAAGGTTGGTGGGGTCCGTGGGAACACACCCCCATGCACCGCCCACCCATCCATCCCCACACCCACCGCAGCCCATGTGAAAAAGGCCTTAGCCTGAAAATGGGGTCATACAGGCAAAGAGGATTGGAAACTACCTGTCTAAGAAACTTGTAAAAAAATGTTTCTTCAGGTCACAGGTGTGAATTCAAGTTCTTTTTTTAAAATGATGTATCCATCAGTGCAGGCTAAAGCTGGAAATAGGCCTTTTGGTCCCTCTCCCTCCCCAACTTAGCCATGAACAGATATTGGATCTGTATATTTCTGCTCCTGGATGGGGCTCTGTCTGGTCCCATCCTTCTTCTCTTGACAGGCTGTGTGCAGGGTGTGGCTTGAGTGTCTGCTTGTAGCAGAAGGGTTGCTGGGAATATAGGCTCCCAGCCGCTTGGGGCCAGGTTATCAGAAGAGCAGAGGTTGGGTCTGCACCCACCCAGTAGTGGGGAAAGGGCACTCGATGGCTGTGCGTAGAAACCTGTCAATGCCACCAGGTGGGCAACAGCACAGTGTGGATCTCTGAAAGGCGTCAGCCCCATCGGTAGCAGTACTGCCAAGCTACAGCCCCTGTTGTCCTGAGCTTTCCACCCCATTGCTCAGAGCAGGGGCAATTCCCCTCTCCAGATTTGTGCCCCTCCCCTTGTCCATGATGAACAAGGGGGAGCCTGCACCTACTGGGAGAAGAGTGCTGTCATATTCTCTCCATAGAGTTCTTTAGTAAGGAGGAGGTGAGGGGGACGGGGGAGCAGTGCCCAGAGAGGTGTTTGCCCTGAGCTGGCCCCACCATTGCACTCCTGGGGGTGCAGGGTCCTACACATTTTGTCCCAAACCGCGCTTTATTGCTGGATGGGATTGTTACCCAGAATCTTCCTTGCTTTCTGGCATTTGACACTGGCTTGTGTTTCAGTCAAGCCCGCTTTTTCAAAGTAGGTTTAAATTAGAGACGAGAAATTAGATGTATTAGATCTGTTTTCTATCTTTGTATGCATGCCCTCATTTTTGGTCCCTTACACTGAGCTCAGTCTTTTAGTGCTTGAGGGTGAGATTTGGAGCTAGGGGTGAGATCTAGGAACTGGACATGCGTGAAATACTAGCCAGCTGCAGGCACTGTGTGAGTATGTGTGTCCATATGTATGTCTGTGTATGTGTGTTTGTGTGCATGTGTATGTATGTCTATGTATCAGTGGTTATATGTGTGTGTGTGTGTGTGTGTGCATGTCAGTATGCATGGGTGTATGTATGCGTGCCTGTGTGAGTGAGTGAGTGTGTGTGTGTGCGCGTGTCTGCTTGTGTGTCTATGTCTGTGTGTTTTGTACCTTGCGAGTGCAGAATTAGCCACCGAAGGCTTCCTGCCCCAATTCCAGGCCTGGATTTTCCAGAGGAAAACTTAGTTATTTCTCAGACAAGAAAAAATGATCAGTACCTAGTGTTCATAGGATTGTGAAGTAGTCGCTTTCTAATATTTAGGGAGGTATGTTATACAGAGGATTCTAAAACCCTCCTTAGACAACAATGGCGTATGTAATTAGGGTGGTTAAGTTGCTGAAACAGACACCTACCATGTTATAGCAGAAGAGCACTTTTCTGACTGATTTTACACACACTGACAAAGAAATGAGGTTGTTGTTGTGTTAACGTGGGGAGGGGAGCCCAGATTCCAGTTGATCCCGAGCATAGACAACCATCCTCGCTCTAGGAAAGGGAAGGGTTAATCTTTAAAAGTTGCACCAGGGGCTGTTAAAAGAGGGTCTCCTTTAAATAAGTACATTCATGATGTAACAAAATAAGATTAGGTTTTGGGGGTTTTTTCCTCAAGAGTTTCTGTCATTCCCATCCCAATAAAAGGTGGAGCTTTGGGATTTTAGGAGTCCAGCTAAAATCCCTGAGTTTGAAAAATGTGTTTACTTTTTCTTTTTTTGGTCTGCATTAAAAATAAAGCCAGGCTTGAAGATGACTAACACATAAATGTTTCTGATCTATTAACCCCGGGCAGTACTGGTTCCCTTTTCTGTCTGTCAGATGAGAGCCACCTTTTGTCTCTTGTCCTGCACTTAGATTGTAATCTCTCTATGGCTGAGATTCTCAACTTGGTGCTTGGGAGCACTAGAGTGCTTGGGGAATGTGTGAACATGCCCCTTAAGCCAGCTGTCAGTAGTACTCGGGAGCACTTTCACACAGGTGAGGCATCAAACTGAATTAAACTGGGAGACTTAACCGATGCAGATTTATGCAAATCATTCATGCAAATTATGCCGTGCTTCCAAGTAGTCACATACATCACTCCAGTGCTTCTGACTGAAAAAAGATTGAGAATCTCTGCTCTACGGCAACAGGAGGCATTTCTTTGTTCTGTCTCTATACCCAACCTAGTACAGAGGTTCGGCTGGTAGAGTTTGTAAATGCAGCCTTTCCCTTTAACATGGGCAGTGCAGGTCAAGACTGGCAGGGACTAACGGCTGCAGCGGGGGTGAACGCCAGGGTGCTGGGCAAACCTGAACGCCTCAAGCAGCAGTTTCAGCTATTTCAGCTTCAGTGGCAGGCTATTTCCACTGACAGGTGGGGTCCTCTCCTTTCCTGGGCGAGCTGCCTGGATGTGAACCCTGAGAGCTCATCAGCCACAGGACCGTGGGCTTAGTGGGGCAGGGAAAATGCTTTGGCAAGTTCCCAACCTGGCCCAACTGAGCCCTGCTGAGGTCGGGGTGAAGGATCTCTCTCCCTCAAGGCTCAGCGCTTTACGGAGCAGAGCTGGGCGCTTCTGCCCAACAGCGGAGCTGAGCTGGGCACTTGCCAAAGGGTTTTCCATGGGGTGGGGGGAGGGGAAGTGGTCTCAAATGTTCCACTGCCCACCAGCCACCTGGCAGTTCCTGGCAGCACTGAGGCTTTGAAACCAGGTACTGGCTTTGGAGGGAGTGTAAGCCTGCAGGGCAGCCCCGTGCCCCCTTCAGTTCCCCAGACTTTTTCTGTACCCTCTCCTCTCAGTCCCATTTACCACCACCTCCTCCCAGCCCTGGGCCTTCTAGGTCCTGACATTAAACTGCTCATCATCATCCTGGCTCCTGTGTCACTGTAGATGTGTGGGCACAGGAGAGGGAAGCCATGGCAGGGAGTCTAAAGTGCCAGTGGGCTGTGCGTAGGGTGGCCATTTGTCTGGATTTATCCTGGTCAGCCCACTTTTTCTGACAATTTGGACAGTCTGGGTTGGAACAGAAACCAGACCATGTGCTGTCCAGAACTTTTTCTCTGTTCCCAGCTGCGCTCATGTATTGCCTTCTCAGACAGCAGCTGAGCGCTGCTGTAACTTTAAAAAATCAATCACCTCCCTGCCCCCATCCTCAGAAGCAGCCTGGGTGGGGGGATGAGGGGGAGGAACTTCCACTGCCCCCTCCACCCACCTGCCAGGGTGCCCCGGGCCCTGCTATCTACCTCCAATCGCTGCAGCACTGCTCATCACCCGACCTCGACCTTGTGGATCAGAAGGTTGCTACCTTGTAAACAAGGTTCTTTGGGATGGCTCTGACCATTCTCGCATTCAGAGCCATCTGAAGAGCCTTGTTTACAAGGTTGCAGCCTTCTGTTCTTCGAGATAGCTCTGACCAGTCTCACCACTGGGTGTTGCGAGAATGGGAGGAGCCACTCAAAGAAGAACCTGCTGCTGGCTGGCCAAGCCAAAGAAGCGTGTGAGCAACTGAGTGAATGGGTGTGTGTGTGTGTGTTTGAATAGGTGTGACCATGTAAATGAGAGAAAGAGAGAAAGCGAGAGAGAGAGAGAACTTGAACGGGTGCGTGTGTGTGAGAAAATCTGTGTGTATGTGTGTGTGAGAGAGAGAGTGTCTATGTATGTGAGAGAGAGATCAGAGAGTGTGTGTGTGTGTAAGAGAGTGTGTTTGTGTGTCAGTGAGTGCGTGTTTGTCTAAGTATGTGAGTCTATGTGAGAACAGAAGGATTGTGTGTCAGTGTGTGTGAGAGATCAGAGAGTGTGTGTAAGATAAAGTGTGTGTGTGTGTGTGTACATCTGTCAATATATGTGTGTCTGTGAGAGGAAGTGTGTGTGTGTGGCTGTCTATGTGTGTGAGAGATCAGAGAGTATGTGCAAGACTGAGAGTGTGTGTGTGTGTGTGTGTGTGTGTGTGTGTGTGTGTGTGCCTGTATGCAAGTGTCAAAGTGTGTCTGTCTATGTAAGTGTCTGTGTGTGTGTAAGAGAGAGAGAGAGAGATGCTCCCTTCCCGCCCCATGCCCCCTCCTTCCAGTCTCCCCCTGTGCCCCCACCTCTCCCCATGAGGCTGTCCTCTTGGCTCCCTTCAACAGCACCATATGATGGACAGTGGACTAAGCAGGCGCACAATCTTTCCCCACTATGGTGAGTTATACAGTAATTTCTATTTTAATTATAAGAAATTTGCATAAATGAATATAAATTAGCATATGCAAATGTTATGAAAACTGTTGTCCTCTATTCTGGTGATGCATCAGTAGTCACCTTAACTGTGGGACCCTAGTATCTCTTTCCCCCTTGTGCTTGGCTAGATGATCCCCTTTGGAATGATGGTGTTGGGGGGGGGGGGGGNTCCAGTCTCCCCCTGTGCCCCCACCTCTCCCCATGAGGCTGTCCTCTTGGCTCCCTTCAACAGCACCATATGATGGACAGTGGACTAAGCAGGCGCCCTTTTTTTGGACTAAACATGCATTTACACCTGCTACATCTTGAGACCTAAAGCTTTCACATGTTAAAAACGGGGGGGGGGGGGGGGGGGAGAAGACGGGAAGAGTTGGGAGCTGAATCCAGGCACCCCCTACATGTCTGGGCTAGGAACAGGGTAACTAATTATGTGCAGAAGGGGCTGTGTCTCTACAGCCATGTCAATTTCATCTAGACTGTGTTTTTTAGTAATGTCAATTTCATCTCAACTGTGTTTTGCAGTCATGTCTATTTCAAGGCAGCTCTGCCACTTCTCTCTGCAGGAGAAAGAGCCTCACCACTGGCTCCTTGTCCCCTCTGGTCTTACCTCCCCACCCCCTCACATTCCCCCCCTAAACTGACTCCCTCACCCCACTCCTCCCTCTCACACACACACCCCATGCAGCTTCCCTGCCCCAATAAAGTGATGTTTGCAACCTGTCTCTGTTTGACAGCAGGTGGCAGAGAGGAAAACCCAGAATCTCTGCATCCAGCCACAGATTCTGCCTTCCCTGCAGGACAGCTGCAGCGGGGGATCATCCCCTGCCATGGCCGGAGGAACGTTTTAACCTCTGGACCAGCTTTCTGACTAGCTGTCCCCCCCACCCTGCTAGGGCCACCTCTACCCACAGCAAGGGTCTGCCTGGCTGGATCTCCCACCCCCAGTCATGCACCCATGAACGAGCCATGAATCAGTGAAGGAGGGGTCAGCAGCTGGAGTGTCCTGCCGCTCAGCTGAAGCCAGCTTGAGGGGACACATTTTGACAGATTTGTGACTCTCCAATTCAAAGTCCCTCCAATGCAAAGTCCCTCACCCCCATCTAAACAACTCAAGCTGAACTGACTCTCTGGAGCCACGGCTGCTTGTTTTAAAGTCTCTGTTTGTTTGGGAGATCTTCATCCCAGTTCCTGCAGCTCTGCCTGGTTGTTTACAGTTATGTGAATTTCATCTTGCTGTGTTTTTACAGCCATGTCTATTTCAAGGCGCCCCACTGCTTGCCTCTGCAGAAGAAAGTGCCTCACTGCTGCTGGCTCTAGCAGGGAGAAAGGAACCCTGCTCACTTCCGGCAACAGCTGTGCATGCTCGCAACAATTAAGAATAACATTTTAGACTTTAATTTGTTTTCCACTTCACTGATCACTGCCCCTCCATTGCAAGCTACTGCTAGACTTCTCCGGCTATTTCCATGTCAATTTTCCAGACATAACTCTGTAAAATAAGAAAGAAATCAGCCCGCAAAAAAATCATCTGATTCTGGCAAAATTACATGACGCAATTAACCTGAAATTCTTCATAACTTTATATTAGCTCACTGGATCCACTTCAAATTTTGCATATACCACCCTACCCCCTAAAACAACACACAGTACAATTTTGAGATGACTACTTCAAGCCATTTCTTTGTAGGGTCATTTCATAATTTCAGTCTATAACATGGAACTGTCGCCTACCTTTAACCATTCACCCCTTCCCAGGGGTGAATAATTTTGTTTATTTTCTTATCATGTACTGTTAATCTGTACTGTTTGTTGTGGATAAACTGTTTTGTTTAAAAACAAATAGAGCCCAGCTGTATGGTGTGCGGGAAAGTTTCCATGCTGAAGAAAGCCCATACTTCAATAACAACCCCACTACAGATTCCTTAGTTAACCAATGGTAATGGGGAGAGGTATGAAACTCATAGTACACAATCTGCTAGTGAACCATAAGTTTAGGTTGTTTCTATAAGAAGAGCTTTTTAACATGGACAGGTTGTTAGCTTAACTAAAGGCATTTTTTAAGGGCAGCTTACCACCACAGGACAATGATGAGCAACCTCTTTTACCCATTGGTGGGGAATTTTCTGTCGGAATTACCTCCTCTTAGATGGTTGCCACCCTGGTTCAGATCTGTGGCACCTGAGGGAATAGAGCCCAGGTCTGCCACATGCTAAAGGACGAGCCCTAGCCTTGTTGTCACAACTCCATACTGATGAAAAAGGTACATTACAATCGTTACTACACCCCTACCTGAGTGCCTTTTCTGAACTGGCCGGACGGGGGCCACCCCTGATTGGCCCCTATTTAACTTATTGAGTCAGCTCCAGGAAATTTTCTGAGCAACCAGAGGGCTTGCTGACCTGGTACTACAGAGAACCTCTGCCATTTGAATGTCAGCCTTACTCCATGCCTTGCCTGTTCCTCCCGCCTAGTCAGAGCTCCTCCACATCACTTCCTGCTGTGCCTACCTCCATCCCTACCTTGTATCTATCCTATGCCTGCGGGTTTCCCTTGCTAAAGTCCCAATAATGCAGTCTCCATAAACAGTTTCCCCTGCAAATTAAATTAATCTATTAACTTATTTCCTCACACCCTTTTCCTGCCACAAATCTCAACCTGAGCAAACAGTTGCTTAAAAACTAAAGTCAAAGTTAGTGCCCTAAAGGTTGGATGCATCCCCTCTGTGCCTCCTATAATTATGCTCATTCTTAACAGACACTGATTCCGATTTTAAAAGCTACATTTCATATCCATACTTTTCAACTACATTTATATTAAATATATATATGTATACGATTTCTTTCAAATTGGATTCGAATGGTGATTAGAAATCAATAACAGAGTCACAATTTTATTGTGTGATAATTATAATATGTAGGGTATTTAAATAGGTGACGACTCTTAGAGCCGCCATGCATCGATCCTGCCTGTGGTAAGAGCCCTCACCATGGGTACTATCAGGCCTGGCCACCGAACAAACGTGCCTGTGGCTGGAGCTGGGGAGGGAACGGGGGATGTGTGGACATGGGTCCGTACAGCTCCCCCCTGCTACTCAGTGTGGCCCCACCTCTTCCTTGATGGACAGGCGTGGCGGCCTCATAGGCCGCCGCACCTCCACAGAACTGCTCCAGCCACTGGCTGGAGTTAGGTAGAGAGGGCCATGAGATGTGATGGCCCGCTCTACCGCGGTCCGGGGTTGCCTTCCCCGCACCGTGGCAGGGCTAACTCTGGGATATGTGCTGGCAGGGAGCCCGGTGCACATCCCAAAATTAGCCCTGCAACGGTCCGGGGTAAACTCTGCTCCTGCCCACAGCAAACATCTGGTGGACAAGAGCAGACATGACACCACCATGGGTGGCCATGCTGGAGTAACATCACGTTTGAAAATACCTGCAGTATATTGCAATTTGTGTTTTAATTGTTTTGAACAACAGTTGCTTCTTGGGCCCAAGCCCCAAATTGTTTCAGTACCTAGCAACACCTCTGTTGTGAGGAACTAAATGAAAGAACAGGATGAGCTACTGCAGCATTCTTGAGACTGAATAATGTTTGGAAAAGCTCAGAGATTCATCCTGGATTCTAGGCTCTACATGAACCAGTATAAAGATGACTGATGACATCTTTGTTGTATGCCTTTCAGATGTGGCAGATTTTATTTATTTTTTGTGGAGGGTTCAAAACATGATTTTTGAATTACATATTGTAAGCTGTTCTGAGTCCTTCAGGAAAAGGGAGGAACAAAAAATGTAAATAACAGGAGCAGTCCAGAACTCACGCCCATGTGGCTTTTGTGTGATTTCTGTGCAGTTTGCACATGCACCACAGTCCCTTCAATGGGGAGTGCACACAAGTTGCACACGCGCACTTGCACGCAGGGCTTGGGATCAACCCCCAACAACAACAACAACATTTGTGACAACCAGGGATTTAAGGTTTTTCAATAAATTTGTCTTAGAAGGATTATTAGGTCTACTGAGGGGAATCATGCAGATGTTACAATGTTACAATTGTATTACAGTGCTATAGCATGTGTTACAGTGCTAACCTGAGCATTGTAACACATTGTAATGTGTTACAACGCACAGGTTAGCAGTTTGCCGTTAGAGATACTACAGAAGAGACTGCAGTGGTTTGGCCATACAATCTAATGCTCTGTGAGAGAAATGCAAGACATGGGGTGATTTCAGACGTTACGGGGCCCTTTGGCCCCGTACCGAAAGCACCCTATTAATTCCCCACCGGGATCACCCCGTAACGCCATATCAGACGTGTCGGGGGGATCCCGGCGGGGAATCTGGGAGGGAGCGGGGCCGCACGGCGCAACGTGCAGCCGCACAGCCCCGCCCCCTCCACGCACCCCGCCGCCCGCCCTTCGGAGAGACGGGCGGGCAGTGGGGCCACTGAGGCCGCCGCGTCGGGCCGGATGCGCCGTGGCCCGGGATCCTGCCGGTGATCCCGGGCCGTGGCGCCCGACCAGACGATACGCCGGCGTTCACCCCGGCGTGGGATTGCATTCAACACGCGGCGGCCGGCGGTCCCTCCGCTTCGGCCGCTCGCGTGGTGAATGCAATTCCACGCCGCGGTAACATCTGGGGGGAAACATCCGTTTCCCCCAACAGACGTTAGGAGATCACAGCCACCACGCGGAATTGAGCGTGGTTGACTGTGATCTCGTAACGTCTGAAAATACCCATGCTTGGGGTTAGGTACTGAATGGTGAGAAATGGGAGCAGGATAGAGCTGTAACAGGTAGCTCATGTCTACCTGGGGGTAATAGCCACATTTCCAAGTACTGCATTGGGTACTCGACAGGCTACCTGATTTAACTGGGTAACTAACTACCTGAAAAATTGTTAATTCCTGGTCCTGATTTTCCAATAACTGATCAGTATATTGGAAGTGAAAGCCAAAAATTCAGGACAGAAAACCAAAAAATCAGGATGGGAAGTCAACATACGTAGGGGTGTGCATGTCGTTTTCATTATTACAATAACGATAACAAAAATTGTCCTTTCAGATATTGCAATAACAGAAATGACAATTGATAATGATAACGATAATGAAAACATGTTATCGTTGTCATTATTAGTGCTGTGACAGTTGGGTTTTGGAGGGAAAATGTGGAGAGGGGAGGAGGAAGCAGACATCTCGGTGTCCTAAACAGGGTTGAACTCTTGAACTGTACCTGTGTTGGGAGGGGCAAGCAGCTCAGCAGTATCTGATGGATGTATTGCTGGCCAATGAGCAGCACAAGCAGGCCCCAGCAGTCTCATGGCACTCTGTGATTGCTCAATGCCTGCTGCCTCCCACAACCAATCAAGGGGGTTCTGGGGGAGGGTGCTGTCACCCTTTCTAATGGGAGGGCCAGGCTTTTTCTCTCCATTCTGTGAGAGCTCTGCTTGTCAGGTTGCATTTACAGAACTGTGGTGCTTGCACACAAAAAATCCTCCCTAGCCCGGTGCCAGCGAGTGGGGGCCATGGTGGGATAGGAACCTGGACCGTGCAAGGGTAACGCACCCCCCATCCATTCCCCAACAGGTGCACACCTGCTCCAGCACACGGGTCAGCCAGGCAAGGGGGAATGTGGGGAACAGCCGCAGCAGCAGCAGGTGGAGCAAGGTGAGCAACCAGGGCAGGGGAGGTCACCAAATGCGGGTGCACTGAGGACACGGTCGGCCGGGTGAGGCACTGACCCAACCCCCGCCCTGGTAGAGCACGCCCCATGTCTCAGGGCGGGACAGGGGGATGGGCAGGGCACAGGGGGCCCCCCAGGGGGAGGACCAAGCCCGCCCACACGCTAGGGGCGCACCACGGCCACCCCCAGCACAGCTCCGGGACAGGTGGTATATGACCGAGTCCAAGTAACCATCACCAATTGTTCCCCCAGCAGGACAACAGGCAGTGCCCCCACCAGTCAAGCCCGTCCCCCGGCACAGTGGCTGTGGGAGCACAGGGCATGGGTACAGCGCCGGAAGGAGGATCTGGTGGAGGAGATAGTCCAGACCAGCACATAGCATGGGGAGTGGATGATCGCTGCCATCGACCGCATGGAGGTGGCCACAGACAGGGCCCTGCAGCATGCGGAGGCCAAGGACTGGCAGCTGGTGGCGGAAATGCACCAGGAATGGAGGCGGGAGCGAAGGGAGCACATGAGGCAGATGGAGGCGTTGGAGCGGCTAAACCAGACCATCGAGCATCTGGGTATGGAGCACACCTGGATGACGGACAGGTCCCTGGACATTGGCACCTCACTGATGTTGCATGCAGGAACCATGAGTGCCTACAGCATGGCAGCCGCTCTGCCCAGCACCATACCAGCTCCAGCGTCTCAGCAGCCTTCCGCGGTGCTCCCATCACCACCATCGCCACAGCTGCTGGCATGGCCTCTGGGCCCGCGCATCTGCCTCCCAGTCCCACCAGGCCTCCAGGGACAGCAGCCACCCAGGGGGGCCCCTCTGGCACCACCCCCACCCCCGCTGCACAGAGCGGTCCAGACCCGGAGGCAGCCCAGGACATGGTTGGGGATACGGACAGCGGGGGTGAGGAGAGCTCCCAGAGCTCCATGACGTCTGCTAGGCGGCCGAGGGGGCAACCCAGGAAGCAGCAGGGTCGGGGAACAGGGGATGGGGGAAGGGAAGGTAGGGTGGGCCAGGGAGCAGGAAGGGGGGAAGGGAGAGGGCACAGGGGGCACTGTATGGACAATAAACACATAGGTTAGCAACTACAACAGCTTTATTATCTGCTTCATGGTACCAAGAAGGGGGCACGGGAGCGGCTCCGCTGCGGCTCGATGACAGGTGGGACCTGCCGTGGGGACGCCCTGACACAGCTGTGGGTGGGCACAGGTGCCGGGATGGCTGGTGCTGAGATCCGCCTGTGCAGACGGGGCGGGGACCCAGGGACCAGGGGTGTCCTGTGGCAGCCCATGGGGGGCCCCGGGGCTGGGCCGGCGTGCTCAGGCCCCAGGCTCACTGGCTATATGCCTCGCCAGGCAGCACAGATTCGCTTGGCATAGCGGTATTCCCATGGGTTCTCAGCATTCACATAGAGTGGCACGGGTCCTGGTGGCCGCTGGGGCATGGGGAACACCAAGGTGGCCCCATCGGTCTCGCATATGTGGTGCAGGACACAGCAGGCACTGATAATGAGGGCCGAGGTCTCCACGGCGAAGTCCAGTTGACCTGCAAGGTACTTCCAGCGCTGCTTGAGAGCACCGAAGGCCCTCTCGACCACGGTTCTCGAGGCGCATAGCCGGGAGTTGAACAGCGCCTCCACAGGGGTCCTGGGGTGTGCCTTCATGAGCCAGCAGAGGAGCAGCTAGGCCGGGTCCCCCAGGATGCAGGGGGTCATCAACACAGCCGTGATCCTGGTCATCTCCATGGCGGCAAAGTCCCCCCGGTACATCCAGGCATAGAGGGGAGAGATGGTGAGGATCCAGGCATTGTGGCCACGACTGGAGTGGCCGGTGAAGATGTCCGTGAACCGGCCCCGGAGGTCCACAACTGCCTGGAGCTGCAAGGAATGGTACTCGTGCCTGTTGATGTACTCGCCAGCATCCCCATTGGGGGGCCGGAGGATCTCGATGTGGGTACCATCCACAGCACCCAGACAGTTGGGGAACCCACCAGCCTCAAAGTCAGCCACCACAGCCTCCTGGTCCACCAGCTGGATCACTTGTTCGAGGAGCATGCCCTCACAGAAGTCCAGGAGGATGCCCGTGACGGTGCTCAGTCCGACACCGAAGTGCTGCGCCATGGACCGGCAGGAATCCAGTATTGCCAGTGCCCAGACTGCTATAGCCACGCGCTGGACCACAGGTATGGGAGAGCACATGGGGGTGCGTAGCCGCTCCAGCCAGGGTGCCAACAGCTCTGTGAGCTGCAGGAGGGGCCGCCTGTCCATGCAGAAGTGTGCCCTCCACGCTGCATCGTCCCACCATGCCAGGGGCCCTGGTCCACCATTCCTGTGCCCGGTCCGTGACCCAGAGCTGCCTTTGCGTGGGCATGACGAACATTACCGTGCTCCCCATGGCAGCCCTGCGCCAGCTGTGTCATCTGGCTGCCTCTCAGAGGACAGCGGGGCGCCCTCGGGCAAGGCGCAGGGCCCGTTGGTATGGCCCAGATGCCTGCAGAGCCCTGAGCCTGACCTGGGAGCTCCTGCACCCGTGGTGGGCATGTCGGGCGGCCACAGCAGTCCTTGCAAGGCACCCCCGGATGTGGGCGCTCAGGTGGAGCAGGTTCATGGCGAGCCGCTGGAGGTTGGTGTGCTGCAGGTGCCACTCCACAGTTAGGTTCAGGAACAGGCAACATGCGGCCCTCTGGCCCGTGTCCATGATGGAGGGTGCCCATGGTGCAGTCCGGTGCACGGCTCTAGTGCACTGGTCCTGGGCCCGCCCCAGCTCCGAGCCCCACCCGTGCAGCTGTGGGGCAGGCCCCGGTGCACCATTATTATGATTATATTATAAACATTTGTATAGCACCAGCCATGTACCTGGTGCTTTACAGAACAAAGATAAAGACGCAGTCCCTGCCTACAGCTTACTCACCCGGCCGCCCCACCGCCAGCTGGTCGGGGGCCGCTCAGATGTGCTGGTGAGGCCTTCCCTGGTCTCTTCATACCGGTTGCACTTGTCTGCCGGCTAGTGTGTGGCAGCAGACGGCGCCCCTCCCCTGGGTGCACCTGTATTCCTGTTCTGGGGGCTCGTGCCCCAGGCCCGCATGCGCCCGTCAATGTGGTCCGCAGTTTGTTGCCTGTTGTCATCACCTCCCTGCTATCAGTGCTTGCTGGATATCCCATGCGCTTGGTTCCTGCAGTTCTGCTGGGTCCACTCCCCATGCATCACTCACTAGCTCAGACCCTTTGCCCGCTGGACCATGGCCAGCAGTGCTGTCCCTGGGCTTCCGCGCCCCGGATCGCCTGGCGCCCCCCATAGCCGGACCGTCCGGGAGACCATGGCCCTATGTGACTTGTGGCATTCCTTGGCTGTGCAACTGCTCCTGTGCTGCCCGGATACCCTCTTTGGTGCCTATGCGAGTCTGAGCTCCAGCCTTCACTGCTTAGGCTATGAGGCGAGTGGTAGCATGTGTTGGCTCCATGTGGAGGCGCTGGGCCTCCGTCCCTTTCCTGATGGGCACGTTCCGGAGATGAGGTGCTTGCATGTGGCATGGTCCATGGTGGAGACGGTATCTGCCCTCTCGGTCTGTGGCCTGGCCAGGTTAACTACCTGTCTGGAGGAGGGGGGCCCTTCCCTGGCTGTTTCTTTCTTCTGCTGCGTTCATGGGGCCCGTGGCTACCAGTGGTCGTGTGGGGAAGCGTATTACTGCCTGTTGGAGCTCGGGCACCTGCCAGAGCTTGGGCACCTGCCTGGGCCCCCTGCTGGAGCTCGGGCACCTGCCAGAGCTTGGGCACCTGCCTTGGCCCCCTGCTGCTGACTATTCCTTGTCGGAGCCCACCGGACTGGAGCTGGCAGCGCTGGCAGCTGTGTGGACCCATGCTGATTTCCAGGTGGGGCTGGCCAGCCTGGATCCATTTAAGGCCTACTGCCTCATTGCCCACCAAATAGCATGCTTGGGCTACTGCCGGGGCATGCTTCAGTGGCCTCACTAGGTGCATCTGGTGGGCCAACCCGTACCGGCCCCCTTCGTGACCCCATACAGCTGGATGTGAGGCCCCCTGTGTCTTTGGTGTCATGGATGACAGCCCCACCGTGTGCTCCCTGCACCTCCCTGCCGACTCAGGGCATTGGCCGCTCGCTCCTTGACGTTCCGCCCTCGCAGCTGTTCTGGCTGGGTCAGTTGCCTCCATTCCGCTTGCCTGTGTCGCTTTGCCCCCTCCATGGGCACCCCCTGTCCTTCGCTGCCTGTGGTGTTCCTCTTCATGCCCGGCCCCCCTTTGGCTGGTTCCTGCTGCTTGTGACCTCTCCCGGCTCTTCCCGTGGTGTGGTCCTCTCTTGCACGGCTGCCTAGTCACCTGTGTCCATGCCCAGCCCCACACAGCCCCGTGGGTGCCTCCATGACTGTGTGGGTCTTGGGGCCCCTGGACAGCGCTTCCCGGCTTCCTCCGGGGGGGAGGGGGCTGTGTGTGCAGTGCACAGGATCCAGCTGGCATCTGTCCCCACCCGTGCTTCTGCATCAGTGAGGGGGATCCTTGCCGTATGGACCTTCCTGGGACCACTCCAGTGCCTTCTTCTGTTTGGTTGCCCTCCCTATAACCCTGCTCTGTCCCTGTGGGGACCTCCATGACTTGGGCTGCCTGTGTTGCTGTTGGATGGCCCGTGCCGCCTGTGCTGTCCGTGGGGTTCTGGGTGCCTTTCCCCATGTCCCGGCCTGTTCCTGGGCCAGTCCCCTCCCCTCCCTGGCCCGTGGCTCCCACCCCCTGTCCGTGGTGCTGTGTGTGTTGACTTTCCCAGAGTGCTGTCCCCCTTGTCCCCCCTTCCATGTCGCTGCTCCTGGCTGTGCGCAGTGGTTGGTGTGCGTGTTCCTTACTGGGTGTCTGCCATTCCCTGCCCTGTGTTGTTATTTCCCTGTGTGCCCCGGTGGGCTCCCCCCTTCCTTCCGTTCCCGTTTGGGTGTGTTTGCGCCCGGCCATGTGTGTGTGTGTGCTTTGTGTCCTGCTGTGTCCTTGGCTTCCCTGTCCCTGTTGCGTGTGCCGCCTCAGCTCCTCTTCTCCCTCCCTTCCCGTTTCCCTTGTGTGGCCGTTGCCTTTTGGCGCTTTTGGCTTCATTTGCCCTCGGTCGGCCATGGCTGCCTCCTGCCACGACCCAGTGGCTTCTGGGTGTTCTAACCACGGTCCGGAATCGGTGTAACGTCTGCTGTAATGCCCCGGGTCGTGATCCAGCCAGCCATTTTTTTGCTGTGGTCCCGCTCCCGTCACATCTGTTCGGGGCTGTCCTGGACCACGGGAGGGGGTTCGCTGACTCGCCATGGTTGGGAATCCACTGTGGTGAACCGGGAGCACATGACAACTGAAATCACCCTATGATGGGGATAGCAGTGTATTTATGCATTTAAATTTGTACCTCATCCTTCCCCTTAGGCTCAGGGTGGTTTACAGAAAACACAATACACATTAGAATTCCTAAAAAATAAATAAACCCCACCCTCACCCTTAAACTCATCCACCCCAGCCCCTATTCCCACCACCTGCTAAAGGCTTTGCAAAAGATTTTACCCTACCTCTGTTTTAAATAACCTGCATTCCATAATATGATGCCATCTGGCCATTAAGGTGGGCAATTTTAGAGTAAAAGGCCAAACATTCAGAACCATATGATTATGCTAAGTTCAAAATCGAGTATAATGTACCTGATTAAATTAACCAAGAACTGTTTTTGTTTTAAGGTTAATATTCCCAACTGGAATAGAATTTCTCTTTCAGTTTTTAGGCTATAACACCTCCAGGTACTTCTTTGTATTCCTTTAATGGCTGTCACGTCACTGAGCATGGCTACAAGAAAATGTAGGCCTTTCTACAGTGCAGGGGGGGCAAGGAAAGAGTTACTCTTCAGCACAAGAGAAGGGATCCCTTGAGGGCCTCAATTCCATTTTTTAACACTGCATTTTTTCCCTCTCCATTGCTGACTGTCTTAGGTCACATTTTATTCTGCTTCATTTTTGGTTTTCCAAAAATGTACACATGTGAGCAAAAGAGAAATGACTAATACTGCTGGAAAATTTATAATTCACATTATAACTTGAACATCTACATGCAGAGACACAGCAAAAAGTATTATCTTGACATTTTCATTTGTCAGAAATATATAGGCCCAATTTCAGTATTATTGCATCTGTGAACAAAAACACATTTTCGCCTATAACCTTTTTGTTTCTTATTCAATTTTGATTAACCTTGGGGAGCTTGTCCGCCAATGAAGGATATTCTGCGTACCTAACTTCAGAAAGATTGGATACAGGGAACCGATTTTATAAGTAATTGAATTTTCTGATTTTAAGAAAGGCAACATATACATTCCTGGCTACAACTTGTCTTCTTTCCAATTTGCATGGATCTTGGTTAGATTATGCCCCTCCCCAAGGTTATCATCTCTGCCAAATTTCAAAAAGATTGGATAAAGGGTCCTGATGTTATAAGCCATTTACTTGAAAATGCATTTCTGGCTGTAAAAGTTTTATGTTCCACCTAGTTTACATGAAATATGGCAGGATTGTTTCTCACACCTTCACTGTCATCTCTGCCACATTTCAGGACGATTTGATAAAGGGCCCCTCTTTTATAAGCAATTTGAAGTTTCCCCCTTGAAGACCATTATTCAGATATATAGCAGCACATGCAGTGCCAGACAGAGCAGAGGCAGGAAAAACAGTCATGGAAGGGGGAAGGAACCTGTAGGAGGGAGGAGGAGGAGCAACCCAACAGACTGGCAGATTTCACTGGCCAATTACTGCATGCTTCCAGCTTTACAGGACCAATCGGTGGTGGCTTCGAGGTGGGCATAGAGGGCAGATATAAGCTGGTGTTCTTTGGGGCTGCTCTTTGTGGTTAGTTCTGGCT
The DNA here is from genome assembly GCA_003113815.1 of Sphenodon punctatus. Lineage (NCBI taxonomy): Eukaryota > Metazoa > Chordata > Lepidosauria > Sphenodontia > Sphenodontidae > Sphenodon > Sphenodon punctatus. The sequence goes on along the minus strand of QEPC01002256.1, from coordinate 2,237,053 downwards.
TTGGTCAGAGCTGTTTTCTCAGACTTTGCTGGCAGACTCGTGTGTGTGTGTGCTTTGCAGCCTCACTGCAAGAGTTTAGCTAGATATATAGCAATCCCTCCCTTATTCCATTACCCCTCCCAATCTATATTTTCTGTGTTTCCTTCCCAGTACCTCCCCCTCCTTAAATCCTTTCTCCCTTGTGTTTTTTATTTAGCCCCCATCATTTCACTTAAATTATTTGTCTTGTCTGTGTCTTGTGTCCTCAGACTTTGTCCTTTATTGTCTTGTGTGTGTCTCTGTGTCTGTCTGTGTTGGATTGGGCACTAGAAGCAGCACATAACAAACACATCACTGTTAGTGCAGCACAGCAGTACAAGCCGCAGCAGCACTAGGTGGTGGCGCAGCCTGTGGATGGAGGAGGATGAGAGCCTTGCTGTTCCTTCTCCTCCACTTGTCCCCTTGGATGAAACGGCAGCAGCCCCCAGTGTGGGCAGGGGCAAGAAGAAGATGGGAAAGCCCAGGACATCTCCTTGGTGGGTGCATTTCACCCAGGGGGAAGAGGATTCCCTTGTGGTGGTGTGCAACCATTGTGGGGTGCAGATAAGACAGGGTATGCAAACAGGGAACATCTCAAGGGTGGACATGAAGTGGCACATGGAGAAGAAACATCATGCCCTGCTGCTGCGAGAGGAGGCAGGCCAAGCAGCAGTGGCAGGTGGCATTCCCGCAGCTCCTCTGGCTAAGGGCAAAGGCAGGGGCAGGCCAGAGGGAGAGGAGGCGTCATCTCAACCCCCCTCCTCCCGTGGGCAGCAGGTGATGCTGGAGGAGCTGGGTTGGGACACGATGTTACAGGGAAAATGTCAGACAGTGGCAAAGTGCATTACTTGCCGTATCGGTGAGATGATAGTGCTTGATGACCAGTCCTTCTCAGTGGTGGATAATACAGGTTTTAGGAGGTGGCTGTTGCTGGCATTTCCCCAGTACCAGATCCCTTCCCGCACCACATTTAGCAGGCAAGTGGTGCTGTCCCTGTACTGGGCAGCCAGGCAGAAGGTGAAGGAGCATCTGGCAAGGGCAGAGGGGGCTGCTGTGCACTTTACGGCGGCTATCTGGAGCAGCAGGGGTGCACAGCATGCCCACCTCTCTCTCCCTGCTCACTGGTGGGATTTGGGGGAGGCAGGAGCAGCAGTTGGTAGCCGTCCGGGGCAGGGTACAGGTGGGCCTTGCTTCAGGCTGAGGTAATGGAACAGAGCCACATGGCCGCCAACATTTTGCAGCTCTTAAACAGGATGGTGGAGGGGTGGCTAAGCGGAGAAACAGGAGACGGCACCAGGGGGTTCATTGTGATGGATAATGGACCCAATATGAAGCGGGCAGTGAGAGATGGCAACTTTGTGGGCATCCTGTATTTTGCCCACACGTTGCACCTGGTGGTGAGTGATGGTCTGGGCCTTACAGAGGAACAGCCAAGTTGTTCCTTTGAGACCTGGTAGAGTTGGGCAGGATGATCGTGGTGCACTTCAGCCAGAGCCTCAAGGGCAGGCAGATTATGTGGAAGAAGCAGGTGGAGCTGGGTGGAGCAGAGCACTGCCTCATCCAGGATGTGTACACCCGGTGGAATTCCACTTATCTGATGTTGGAACATCTGGTGGAGCAGCAGTGCATCCTACATCAGATGGCCCTGGATGGGGACATTGGCATGGAGCAGGCACCTATGTGGGCACAGTGGCGGACAATGGCCCAGATCGTGCACGTCCTAAAACTATTTAAGGAGGCGACGGAGACCATGAGTGCTGCCAATGCCACATCATCTCCATGGCACGGTTCCTGAGCCAGACCTTAGCTGGCTTCTTGAGGATGCAGGCAGGGTTGCCAGAAGAGAAGTGTGTCTTACTAGAAGTGGTGGGCCTGGGAAAGAAGCTGTAGGTGTCAATGAAGACAAGGCTGGACCCCCCTGACCAAAAAGGAAGAGTATGTCCTGGCAACACTCTGTGACACCCAGGTGAAGGGAAGTGTGACGAGATACTCTGCTACCTTCACCATCTATAAGGAGCAGCTGATAGAGAGGGTGCACAGAGCAGAGAGGGCCTTACTCCAGGAAGAAGGGAGTGATGCCAGGGGAAGCAGAATGTTGGAGGTGGCAGAGAGTATCCCTAGTGCCAGTAGCAACAGCAGTGTGATCACCCTCTGCAGGAGAACCCCTGGGCAGGTTCTCTGGGCATGGGTTCTTGGGGTGGTAGCGCAAGACAGCACTGTCCAAACCCCCAGGCCTGAGAGTGATGAATCAGTGGTGGCCCGATACTTGGAGGAGGAAGTGGAGGATCCCAGCAGCGATCCGTTGCCCTACTCGGACCACAAAGGCCGGGTGTGGCAGGCCCTGGCCAAGGTGGCCCAGGAGTTACTAAGCTGTCCACCAACCAGTGTGCCAAGAGAGCGGATCTTCTCAATGATGGGCATTGTGAGCCTGCATTGCTCGCATCTGTCACCTGAGTTGATGGAGCAGCTGGTATTTATAAAGGTGAACTTGCTGCTACTGGTATTCCTCGAGCTGCTGTATGAGACGGAGTGAGGGGCACACTGCTGTCTCCATGGGCAGCTCATTATGTGTGGACCAAGAGAGACAATTTGTGCCTGAAAACATGCCAGCTCCTGCAATGAGAGAGAGAGAGAGAGAGAGACAGCCATGGCCCCCTAGGTGTTTGCGGCAAGTTGACAAACCCTTTCACATCTAGGGGTGCCACACCATGCCCCTCCCGGGGCACAAACACACTGCAAGTTGACAATTCCTTTCATGCTTTGGGGGTTCCATGCCATGCCCTCCTGGGGTGTTTGCTGCAAGTTGATGACCCTTCATGCTTTGGGGATGCCCCCTATGTCACACCACATGAGGTGCCCCACAACCTGCCACCACCTCCTACTGCTGTTCCTCTGACCTCTGCCTACTGTCTACCCACCCACCTGTGTATGTGACTCTCTAAGTCTCTCTCTCTTGCACACACAGCCACCTGCTGCTGCTCCCCTAGGGTGCTCTCTGCAAGCTGCTCCCCCTTCATGCTTTGGGGGTGACATGCCATACCACGTCATGCCACAAACCACAACCTGCCACCACCTGCCCACTGCTGCCTGCCTGCCCACCAGTGTGTGAGACTCTCTCAGTCTCTCTCTCTCTTTGCACACAGAACCACCTGCTGCTGCTCCCCTGTGGTGCTCTCTGCAAGATGATACCCATTCACGCTTTGGGAGTGCAATACCATGCCCTCCTGGAGTGGGCGCTGGAAGTTGACAACCCCTTTCATGCTTTGGGGGGTGCCACACCATGCCATAGTCTGCCACCACCTGCCTGCTACCTGATGCCTGCCTGCCAGTATGTGTGACTTTCTCAGTCTCTACCACACCACCATGAGAGACAGAGAGAGAGAAGCTTAAGTGCCTGCCTGCTGCCACCCACTGCCATGAGAGAGACCATCTGTGCCCGCCTGCTGCCACCTGATGCCATGAGAGAGAGACCATTTGTGCCTGCCCACTGCCCCACTTCTATGAGAGAGAGAGAGCATCTGTGCCTGCACCTGGGTGCCCGCCCAGACTGAAGCCTGTGCCAAACAGCAGAGATGACAGATATCTCCTCTGGCCAATTGGCTTGACATTTAAAGACAATCTGGATGGGACAGAGAAGTGAGACTGGTTTCTTTTACTGCATGCTTCCAGCTTTCCAGGACCAATCCTGGATGGCAGTGAGGCGGGCACAGAAGGGGCATAACTGGGACTTTAGGAAGCAAGGCAGAGGCCATGGAGATACCATCCCAACAATCAGACGACATGGTTCACACATCCAGGCTGGCCAATTGTCATCACAATCACTGTGACAAAGGACATAAGAAAATCTCTTATTGGCTCTTTCATAAGCAGATGCTTCCAACTTCCCAGTAACAAGTGGAGGAGAGGGGTTGGGTTGGTCACAGCACAGAATGATATATGGGTGACATTTCTGCTGGTCAACTGGCATCACAAATATAACTAGTACCACAGTGACAAACATAAGAGAATCTCTGGCATATGCTCATTCTCTGCAGATAATGTGCAGGCTTATAAAATTGGGACCCCTTAACAAATATTTCTGATATTTTGCAGAGATGATCTTGACGGTGTGATGTACAATTCTGCCAAATTTCATGTAAAATGTCTGGAATACAAAAACGATACAGCCAGAAATGCATTTTCAAGTTAATTGCTTATACCATCCGGACCTTTTATCCAATCTTTCTGAAGTTTGGCAGAGGCAGTAAACTTAGGGAGGGGTATAATCTTTCCAAATGTCATTCAAATTGGATGGGACACAAAGAAGTTGCAGCCAGGAATGTGTACACAGCTTTCTGTCAAATAACAAATGCCAACTACTTATAAAATCTGATTCCTTTATCCAATCCTTCTGAGATTTTGCACACTGAATTCCTTCTATTCGGGGTACAAGTCCCCCAGGTTTCATCCAAATTGAATAAAAAACAAAAATGTTACAGCTGAAAATGCATTTTCTATTGTAACCAATGGAAAACTAAAACAAAACTGAAAACGAACATGAAACAAAGACTAATGAAATACAATGAAAATGAGTGATGTTTTAGTAATTAAAACAAAAGTGATAACAAAAACAAAAGAGAGTTTCTACGCACATCCTTACCCTTACTACAACCGCAACCCTCCTAACCTTTTAATGTTCATATTTAATTCAGGAGGTTATTGTGTGTGAAAGAGTGTTCTTCCTTCACACAAATAATTTATAAATCTGCACACACACTAGTGTCAAGCACATTAAAATTTGTACACACAAGTTAGAGAAGATTCATGCAGAGTTTATGAAGTGCTTTTGGGGATTCATCAGTTCCTGTTCGCATGCATATGAATTGTTCATTTTAGGTTTCTCAGTGATGCATCATCCAATAAAGGGAAATCATGGAAAACTAGCATTACTTAAATATAGAAAATACACTGATTAGACGAAAGAAAGAAAGAAAGAAAGAAAGAAAGAAAGAAAGAAAGAAAGAAAGTGACAGGGTTATTTTTACCTTACAGGATTGATAACAAATTTTATTTAGAAACTGTTTACATGTTTATGGTATTGCCTTTGCTTCCATTTAATTATTATAAAAATATTCAGAACTCTGTTTCCTAAGAATTGCACCCACTTCCATTGCATATTCACTAACAGAACTAAGATCACACAATATTCTGTTTGGGAGGTCAGAATCATTTCCACAGCAAAAAGTTTGGATTTCAGAAACTAATTCTGATAATGGGTGAAAACAGACATGACGCTAACCACCCTTTAACCACCCTTGGTGGTTATTTATGCATGTTGCAGGGCTGTATTATTGCCCTATGCAGCCCTGAAACATGCATAAATGACCACCAAGGGTGGTTAAAGGGTGGTTAGCGTCATGTCTGTTTTCACCCAATGTTAGGGGCAAAATAAGAAGTAGCAGCCATTGGAATTTTGGTAATTAAAGATCATGTTATCATGCAAAAGACTCCATTAATAATCTATCCACAGGATGACAAAGAGAAATATGTGATATAGGGGCAAATTCAATTTAGATATGCTTTTGTAAAATCATTCATGAGTTGATATAATCAGAACTTTAATAAAAAGAAGTTGTCTCCTGCAGCAAACATTTTTATTTTAAAGTTTATGTTAACACCAGAGTAGGATGGGTTCACTGCAATCAATCAATCAATCAATCAATCAAATTTATTGTAGCACAAGGCTATTACAATATTACAGTAATACCATTTAACAAATTGCAAAAAATACAGCTTGTGGAAAGGAAGAACTTTAAAACATACGGGTCTAGAGGGTAAGAATTATAAAAATAAAATTCCTGTAAGTTACGAAACCAGTGGGAAAACTGATATTAATTCAGTGCACATTGGAATGAAACAAAGGATCTAAGCTTGGGGTTAACACAAAGTCCAACTAACCCTGGAACAAATAAAACAGGCGTATCCAGTGCCCCTTAAGGCAAAGTAGCCAGATTCCTAACAGAGACTGTTAATTGGGATTCGCGTGGCAACCTCACAGAATGCTGCAGCTCTCCTTGTTACCCCGGAGTCCGTCGGACTGAGAAACATAAGCAGCAATGACTCAGTGGGGATGAAAGGGTCGTCAATCCAGACACTCAGGTATTTCTTTCTGGGGACTTCATAGGCAGGGCAAACAAAGAAAACATGAGAAATGGACTCCATAGCTGAGGTGCAACAGAGGGGACAAAACCTCTCCTCTTTAGGAACGTTTTTATACCGCCCTTCCGAAAGGACTGAGGCATACACGTTACAGTGAAATTTGGTGAAAATAGCTCTGTGATTGAAATTTGACCAACTGTCTAAATAGCTTGGGCCCCCACTGGCGAAGCTAACCCTGACATACTGAGGGGTGACCAGCTTAGCAGACAGCAAGGAGGATTCAAGTTGGGATTCTTGGTCCAAGATTCTCCTCTTAATCAGAGCTGTCGCACCATTGAGACCAAGGGGAATTAAAACTTCCCTGGAGAACCCCAGCTTGGCGACTTCAGAGACTACCTGGGATTCCCACTGAGAGAAAAGCCCCCCCTTTACTACCATAAGAAAAAGAGATTGCCCTTGGGTAGGGAATACAAAGTTTTTCAACCAGTATTTGATAAGGTGCAATAGCATGCTGGATCTGAGAGGGGAACAGGACATCTCATTTCGCAGAATTACCTGGGGTGTACCCTGGGGACACTCAAAATAGAACGCAATAAACCATTCTGTAACACCTCTAAGCGTTCCAAAAAACTAGTACCCCAGACAGGGAAAGCATATGAAATCTGCACGATCACCTTCGCTTGGAAAAGGCGAAGTGCCGCGGAGACTATCTTGCCCCGGCCTTAAAATAAAAACTCGAAATGGCTGCTGAAGTCCTTCGGGCCAAACTGAGTGAGGCCTCAAAATGATGTTTCCAACTGAGGGAAGATGAGAAAATGATCCCCAGATATTTAAAGCTCTTCATCTGTTCAATCAGACGATCATCTATAAACCACCAGTGAGGAGCACGATCTCTATTCAGCCCCACAACCAATACCTTAGTTTTAGAAAAAATTATGCTTACATTTTCAAAGCGACAATACTGACTGAACAATTGCATAGTGCTCCGTAACCCAATGAGGGTTTGGGAGATCAGGACTGTATCGTGCGCATACAGAAGTGCAGGGATTCTTCTGTCTCCCAACTTTGGCGCATGCAGATTGAATCCATTCAGAAAGGAAATCACGTAATTAAGGTAAAAGTTAAATAAGGCAGGGGCCAGTATACATCCCTGCCTCACCCCCCGAAGCACAGGAACTTTGCTTGTGGGTTGTCTGGAAGGATCGTACCGAATTTGGAGAGTATTCCCAGTATGCAGTTGAATTATCAGGAAGAGTAAATACGGATCAAGTGAGGAGGAACTCAGTTTGGCCCAGAGACGATCTCAATCACTGTATCGAATGCCATGCGGAGGTCAATGAAGCAGAGATAAATCTGCTTCTGGCCGGCTACATAGTCTTTAACAAGATGGAATAATATGAAAAATCTGGTCTGTAGTGGATTTCCCAGGCTGGAAACCTGCCTGTTCCAATTTGATTACGTTATGTTCGCTTAGCCAGGATTGGAATCTACCCAATAAGTAGCTGGCATAAAGCTTCCCCACCACACTGAGAAGGCTGATGGGCCGATAATTAAGGGGAAGCTTTGGGTCACCCTTTTTGAAAAAGGGAATAGTAATACTATTCAGCCATGCCATTGGTATTACTCCAGAGGAATTAATTTGGGTGAAAAACGGGGCTAGTAATCTAGCCCTCCACTGTGGGGCACTTTTAACCATGTCGGTGGTGATCCAGTCATCGCCTGGGGCTTTCCCCGGCTTGTTCACTTCATTCAACTCTTCACATAAAACTGTATAGAAGTTTCAAGTTGCTACCTTGTACCTAATGGACAATTTTCAAATTTGACCAATCACTGGAAAGAAAGCAGGAACTTATTAGCATATGTGAAACAAGCACACTGAAAGTAATGAGCAACAATGAGCTCTATTATCAAAACAAATCACATCAACTTTTCCCCAGTGTTCATATTCTTTATAAAACATACTATGCTCTTCTCCTAGCCATCTAGTAATGAAAAGCAGATTATAGGAAAAACTATGTAAAAGTCAACCTATTTCAAACATAATCTTTAAGACGTTGCCCTGAAGTATCCCCAACAGACAGATCTGCTCCACCACTATTAGAGTAGACAAAATATTAACTATTTATTATTATTATTATTATTATTTATATAGCGCTAGCAGTGTACCTGGCACTGCACAATCAGTAGTTGTAGATAGGTCCTTACCCCAACTTACAATCTAAGAGAGGGGCTTACAATCTAAGAGAGACAAGGAAGGGGGGAGAGGTGAACATCAGGAGAGACAAGGATACAGTTATGAGTTTGTAGGTGCACATACTTAACTTAGTTACAGGGAGGAAATGATGATGGGCCAGGGAAAGCCTGACGGAAGAGGTAGGTTTTCAGGAGGGATATGAAAGTTGGGAGGGAGGGGGAAGAATGAATGTATCCAGGGAGGAAGTTCCAGGCATAGGGGGCAGCAAGGGGGAAGAGGCAAAGGCGTTTAGAGGAGCAGGGGAGTCGCAAGCAGGCGAGGGTGGGGGCAGAGGAGGAGCAAAGCTCCCGGGCAGGAATGGGATACAAGAGCAGAGAGATGAGGGGGCGATGGGGGCAAGGCCATGAAGAGCCTTGAAGATGAAGACCAGGAGCTTGTGTTGAATGCTTTCCCATAGGGGGAGCCAGTGTAGGGTGGAGAGGAGGGACTGAACGTGGTCAAAGCGATGGGCAAGGTGGATGACTTTAGCAGCAGAGCATTGAATGGTGATGGGGGGTGGGGGGGTGGGAAGGCAAGATCAGAGCAGGGAAAACCAGTAAGGAGGAAGTTGCAGTAGTCAAGGTGAGAGATGACTAGAGCATGGACCAGGATTTTTGCAGTGGCAACAGTAAGACAGGGTCGGATTTTAGCAATATTATACAGAATGAAGCGGCAGGACTTGGCAACAGTCTGGATCTGAGGCATAAAGGAGAGGGAGGAGTTGAAGATGAATCCCAGGCTACGTGCCTGAGGGACAAGCTGGATGATGATGCCCTCAATGGAAACTGCGAGGGAAGTAGGAAGGGAACATTTTGGGTGGAAGATGAGGAGTTCAGTCTTGCCCATATTAAGCTTGAGTTGGCAGTGAGACATCCAAGCAGAGATGTCAGAAAGACAGCGATACGAGACTGGATGGAGGAGAGCATGAGAGTGGAGAGATACAGTTGCGTGTCATCAGCATATAGGTGATACTGGAAGCCATGGGATTCAATGAGTTTACCTAGAGAAAATGTGTACAGGGAGAAGAGGGCCCAGGAAAGAGCCTTGGGGAACTCCCACAGAGAGGGGAAGCGACATAGAGGAGGTACCAGCAAGTGAAATGTTGAAAGATCGGTCTGTATCTACAAAGAGAACCAGTTGAGAACAGAGTCCTGGAAACCAAGGGAGCATAGTGAGTCCAAGAGGAAGCCATGTTTGATGGTGTCAAAAGTGGTAGAGAGATTGAGGTTGTCGTGTTTGCAAAATAGGGTTTGCCATGTTGGTCCCAAATACAGGCAATAGAGACAAAGTAGTACAGTGATATCTCTTATTGAACCAACTCCAGTTGGTGGAGGTATGCAAACTTTCAGACCTCACAGGGTCCTTCGTCAGGCAAGTCTCGCAGGGTCCTTCGTCAGGCAAGTCTGGGTTTTTGGTTACAAAAACCCCAGACTTGCCTGACGAAGGACCCTGTGAGGTCTGAAAGTTTGCATACCTCCACCAACTAGAGTTGGTTCAATAAGAGATATCACTGTACTACTTTGTCTCTATTACCATTATTAGATTAATGTCTACAGCCATTTCCCCCCCTCCCTTTAATGGTGCCTACATGATAGTTTTATTGTTTGTTTGTTTTTACACATGATAATGATTTTATAGAACACTAAATAATGCAAATAGGTTTTAAACAAGACAGAAAGATATGGTCCTTCCCTAAAGAGATGGCAATCTAAGTACTGAGCTAAAGGTATGTAGTGAGATGTAGTGAGGAAAGGATTATATTGACAAGGAAAAATTACAGGAGAGCTACTTGTTTACCAAGTAGAGTGGGACAAAACTGTGTTTGTGATCTTAAAGTACTAGTGTGTAAGGAACACTGGCCCCGATCCTAAACATGCTTGCACATGATTAAGTCCCACTGATTCCAATGAAACTTGTTCATACACAAGGGGTATTTTCAGACGTTACGAGATCACGCTCAACCACGGTGAATCCCCACATGGTGAGCGTGATCCCGTAACGTCTGTTGGGGGGAACGGAAGTTCCCCGCCAGATGTTCACCCCCGTGAATCATGGGGGGGAATCACATTCAACACACAAATGGAGGTCCTGGCCGGACCATCTCCGTTTTTGTGTTGAATGTGCTTCCCCCCCCACCCCCGTGATTCATGGGGGTGACCACCCGGCATAACACTTAACTAGCCAGGACGGGCATGGGTCAAGTTCACAAAAGGTGGCCTAACAGTCCCAAGAACATCCTCCGCCTCAACAGATAACATCAACTGGAATTGATCCCATGAAACCGGACCCGGCGGGGCTTCCACAACCTCTGGTTCACCCATTGCAATAAATCCGGCATCGATGTCATGGTGAATCTGAGCAATTTTCTCTGCGAAATAATCAGCAAACATGTCACAGTGGGCCCTAGTTCCAGGCAGAGGGAGCAAGAACCGACCAACCCCCTCACCACCCAGAAAAGCTCCGCTGGACAGGATTTAGCAGTCTTGCATTCTCTCCGTCCATAATTCTGGAGGAAGGACCCTGTGCGGCCTGAAAGTTTGCATAATTTCATCAACAGTAGTTGGTCCAATAGAAGATATCATCTAAGCGGCTTTGTCTACATCTCTGACATAATACTGAAAGAGCTCTTGAAAGGTATTAGAACCGTGCCTGTATAATGCAGGAGATTCTTTTCTGATAGGACCATGAAGGCATTCCACCAGCCACAGCAGATGAAGGATCCATATATTTCTTTTAATTTCCATCTAATAATGAGATGATAAATCATCTGCATTTTTTGTTAAAAAAGATTTCCTTAGCCAAAAACCCTATATACACTAACTTTCAAGTTCAATGAACCTTTTGAGAAATTTATACAATTGGGTGAAGAGGAAAGAAGCTAGAGAACAAAAATGGGCTTGAAACGGTAGAGACAATTTCATAACTATGGGGAAACTGCCATCTCACTATATCTGCCAGCAAAACAAGTATGATTTCAAAAGAGTGTTTTTGAAACTAAAATCCTTTGTTAAAAGCTGTTTTCTTTGCCTTTACTGAACGTTTGTTTGGAAAGACATGATTTATCTAGACACTGTAATGCATAAAACTTTACAACTTGATTTCTATAATAGCCTGTTGTCAACTGTGAGCACTGTGGCAGCTGGCGTAACTCTAGCTATCAAACACCATAGAGTTAACTAGAGTTTATCTGCATTCTTAAAATAGTTTTGTCTTGGGATTTCTCATTGTCAGAAAGTAAGAATTCATAGTCTTATCCTGCCATGTGAATATTTCACTGACTTGCACTATTCAAGAAAAAGAGATCGGCAGATTCAGGCCCATAGTTATGAAATATATAACTTATTGCTCTCTATTGATATCAGAGTTTATATATAAATCAGAGTTTATATATAAATCTTTTACCAGTTGAAAGCCGGTTATCTTACACCCAAATATTTATATTTTATATAAAACACATTCTCTCTCCGCTTTGTCACACTTTTTACAAATTTCCCCTACCAATCAGATAACATTGTAAACTCTCTCCCAAAGGAGACTTGAAAACAATTAGTTACTGAAGCCATACATTTATAACAAAACATTCTTCATCAGAGATATTCTGGAAAGTGCTCCATTGTCCACATAATTTATCAGTAATTGGTCACTCTCGATGAAACTCAGAGGTAGTCACAAATACAATTCTGACTTACCAGGGCTCATCTAAAAAAACCTATCACAAGTGGCATTAATATGACACTTTCTGGGAGTCTTAGCAGAGGACATGGCTTGAATGGTCCCAGTAATTCAGGCTTCCAGGAATTATTATTTTTTTGCTCATGGTTGAAACATTGGTTACCCTACAAATCTGAAGGACCGCCTTTCTTCTTATGCTCCTTCGTGGCCCTTAAGATCTGTCGGGGGCACCCTTTTGTGGGTTCCATCGCTGGCCCAGTTTCATACGACTTGGACCTGCAAAGAAGCATTCTCGGTGGCTGCCCCGCAGCTTTGGAACTCCCTTCTCTTGGAGGCTTTTTATTTGGCCAGGCATTCGATAGACAGGGATAGATTGGGGGTAGGGCAATGGGGTCTTTTTAGTTGTGTGGGGTTTTAATTATTTATTTTACATTTGTATTTTATATGTGTTTTGTGAGCCACCCTGAGCCTTCGGGAATAGGGTGGGATATAAATAAATAAAACATGCAGAAACTCTGCTGGTTCCTCTGCTATGACTATAGTATTCTGTGGCTACAGGATTTTGGTCTATAAAGATGTCAACTTGGCACTCCTTGAGAGTATAAAATACACAATTAAGATAAATAAAGGCTGAATTAGCCTGTGGCTTCCTCGGAAGGTAACTATCAGTATGTCCTGGAATAATGTATGGGAATACCTGAACTCTCTTACTCTGAAGCCAAATATACATGCCACCTCTGTATACCCGATGTTCACACATTGTGTGGCAGAAGGACTTCCTGTAAGTGGATTTTGCTCTGTAGTCTGAGCCTTCCAATTAAAAATTTACAATAGTCCCTTCTCTTTTGTATCAGTTTCTCAGATTGCACACACAACTCCACTTGCAAGAGCATCCAAAAAGCTGAATTTCAGCAAAATGACTACTCAAAACCTCAGTTCATAAAGTAAAATATAACTATATTTCTTAATAAAAATAAAGCAATCATATTAATCAAAAATAGATTTTATTGTGTAGGTCACTTAAAATGCATATCTTGCTTAGAACGATCTATGATGTTTTCTTAGGGTTTTCTTTTGTAGGTACAAGTGATGTGACAATGTCATTCAACTCAAAATTGATACCATCATTCAGTAGCTACAGGCTCTTCTATAGAACTAACACATTAGAAGAGAGCACTAGCCTGCCCTTAGGAGACCTAAAATTAATACATGTCAATCCTTTGTAACAGGAAGGCAAAAAACTAATTTTTCCTTATTCTTTCTTGTAAGAAACAATGAACTTCATTCACCGTAATCATCACGATCCTGGTTTGAAATAATAAAAAGCCCCTTACAGTCCATGACGTGAATTAGTGTATGGTTTCAGACATTTGATTTGTAAAATCATGTATTAGAGGTTTCCTAGTGTATTGGAGGGTTTACTGGGGCTTGTTTCAATATCTAAACCACTAGAAATAAGGGCAAACCCCATGCCACCCACTGCCTTTGTGAACTGAGTGTTTCTAAATGACAAGCAAGTAGCTGGATCTCAGTATGTATCAACTTGGCATTCACAATTTGCAGGAAATGTACAGTGACCCACCACTCCTGAGGTGCTACAGCAATAGACATTGTGTGCAGCCATACGCGCAGGGGTGGGCCCAATCCCCACACGCCTCATAGTGGGCAACTGCAGCTGCCCCACTTTGGGCCAGCAGACACATGAGCAGCCCCACTTTGAGCAGCCTTATCCCACTTTGGGCAACCTTGCTATATGCCCTGTGTCACCAGCCTTTTTCAAAGGATTCAGGTGTAGCAAGGTTGCCCAGAGCAGGGTAAGGCTTGTCCAAAGCAGGGTGAACATCTGGCAGCTGTTGGCCACACGAGCCAGTGCATCGAGTGGTAACGTTGCCCAAAGTGAGATAAGGCTGCTCAAAGTGGGGTAATGTGCTTCCAGAGAAGCTTCCTAAGCCTGATTCCTGTGTGGCCTTGTGGTGTTTATAATTATTTATAGCTATAATGTGCTCGGAAAGCTAGGTGCCACACTGTGGGGCCAGCTCAGGGAGCCGAGCACACAAGCATGGAGAAGCTAGGCAGCTCAGCCCATCTTGGAGATAAAGCGCCACCTACAGAAGCAGCCACCTGGCTCGGCCCGGCCCTGCCTCCTTGACCATACCCAACTGAGGGCTGACCCTGGCTGTGACATGGCCACATGCAATGGGAACTATCACCCGTTGCTCATGGCCCTGCACCCTTGCTCTGGGTCTGGTGGGGCAAGCACACCCAGACACATGGGTTGCCCCACCTTGGGCCAACTTACCCCAAGGCTACTCCATGACACATCCACGGGATTTTCCCGAGGACGCGTGGTGGAGCAGCCAGCTGCTTGCCCCCCTCTGGTGCAGAACAAACATCTGGCAGGCCCTCGGCACACGAACCAACTGCATCACGTGGCTCGTTTGCCCAGGGAGGGGTAAGGCTAACCAAAGAGATGTAGCTTCCCGAGCCCGTCTCACGTGACTGCACCCACTGTATATTTAGCTTCCTAGCTGGACAGATAAAGAGACAGTAAAGCAAACTAATGGACCATCAAGCTCCATATCGGAGATTCTAAAACAGTTGCATACCTTAGTCTGAAAATTTTCTGTGGGAAACAAGGACGGGAGGGTGAGAGAGAGTCAAAACAGACATCCTTGAAAAATTATTCAGTGAGATATTTTCTGTTGTATTTTCTGACTCAGAGGCAATATACTGATATTTGGTATATTTACCTTCCTTAATTCAGTTGAGGCTTGTAGAGTATCATCACTGAACAATATTATCTGTCTACAGATCATTGGAGGGTGCAATAAGGAGGTCGCTTGTTTTTTATGTTATTACGCATTGTTTTTTGTTTTTTTAAACAATACCACCAAAATGCCAAGAAATTATGCCACATCCTATTTACCCAGAGAATACTCTCTAAAATGTTAGGGCAAAGGCTGAGGGCAGTAGGATTTGGCCCATGGATTGTGCAATTGTTGTACTATTCTAGCTACCTTGCTTGAATACTGGAGAGCTGACAACATGCTTGTCAACACTTCCTCCCATACTGTATGGTTGACATTATTTAACTTAGAATCAAAAAGGTTGTTATAGTTATGTTAGTACTTAGTAGCATGAAGCTTTTATATGTTAAAGCTCAATGCCGTTAACTTGATGGGTTTCACAACTGAATATATACCCGATTACCATTATTCATATTGTACAGTTTGACAATGAAAGCCCCCAAATAGCTCCCATATACATATACACTTAATTACTATTATACATTTCAACAGGAATAGCCCTAAATACACGCAACATGGTGATGGTCACAAGAGGAAATTATACAAATGCTATAATGCTTTACAACAATGGTACAAAATACCACATCTTATTAGGATATTAAAGGAGGTTTTGCACTGGTCTGAAAAATAATGTGTGTATTTATTTACATATAAAACGTATGATATAGGAAAGAGCAAGAGAAAGAGGCATAACATGCACAAATATACAAGACTATGCTTAGGTGTAGGTATTTAAAAGTTGCTCTTTCTCTGCCTGTTAAGCTCCGCAAAGTTTTAAATTTCTTACAGCTTAGCAATGATAACAACATCAGAAGAAACAAGTTTGACCACTGCCAAGGACGCGTTTAATAAGCAAAGAAAACTGCACTGCTAATATAGCCCCCTTTACTTCTCTGATTTGAGGGGAAAATACAAAACTATGCCAAAACTATACTACAAAACTAGTATGAAATCTCTCTAATTGAGTCACTGCATCTGCTGTCTGCCTTCCCCCGACAGCAGCCCCTGGCAGCAGTCAGTCTATTAAATGCAACACAAATAATGCACTAAGTGCTAGAATCCAAAAATAGCACGTGAAAACCACCACCATCCCTTCACCTACAAGATTACACACTGCAAGCTTTCTTTTCAGCAATAGCAGTTATAATTCACATCAACTGTCACATTTTGCAATGTGTTGCAACTACACATAATGAAATTGATTATTAAATGCAATGTAGTATGAACTCTGAAATATTGGGCACACTATGTTATACAAGAAGGAACAAGCTTTTTCTTCTATCAGTTTAAATTAACTGCTATACACTATTCAAAAAGCATAAAATATACTGTTTCAAGTGTACGTATGTGCAGAGAGAGTTGGAGTGTTGTTGAAAAATGCACATTACCAAACTACATCTGCAGTCCTTAAGGAGCTGGTAGATCGGGATCTTGGCTTCATAACAATGCTCATTTTGAAAATATTTCCAGGTATTTTTAGCAGAGAAACTTCAGACGTCTTTGTGCAGCTCACACTCCATGTATTCCATTTCAAAGGGAGGTTTGCATGAAAAATCCAAGGATTCTGATTTCTTCTTCCTGTAGCAATCCAGGCTCTGAGAGAAGAGTCCTAAAGCACTAGAGCGCTTTCCTTTTTCTCACTGAATTTACTCCACCACTAGGCTGTTTGGAAGAGACAGTACTTTGCTTTCTCTCTCCCTCTGTCTTGCATTGCCTGGGGAGCAACTGTATTTTGAATCTATTCTCCATCTAGGTCACATGGGAACCAAGGCAGCTGAAAGAACCTCTTGATCTCTTTCTTGCAATCCTATAATAACAGGTTTAAAGGTCAATCACATTCAAAAACTGCAGTTGAGCAGAAAAAGGGAAAAAAATATTGTAAGGTACTGTAACAGGAGCGAGTTCCAGGGAAGTTCCATTTTCAGAAGTGTCAGACTGAAGGAAAAGGAATACAGCTCAGATCCACTGTAAGTCTTAACTATGAATACAATCTTTTCCTCTAGTCACTGTTCTAAGGTCAAAAAGCAAGAAAGATTCCTTGAGGGATGAGTGACATTTACCTGAAGGCAGTTCAAATTGCTGCAGAGAACGTAAAGAGAGGAACAAATTGTTTGTTGATTGCTAAAGTCTCTCACTCACACACACACACACACACACACACAGAATTACTGCCATTACTCAGTGTAGGTCAAAAATACCTTTAAGAACCTACTGTATGAATTATTTTCTTCTTCAGTCAGTTCAGGCTGTTTGCCCTGATGTAGTTACAAAAGCATCTCAGTTATAAACAACTCTCTTTTTATTTTATTTTAACTTCTGACCACAAGTTTAGCATAAAAACTCTCAGCCCACAAATTAATTGCCTTTCGAAATCTGTGTTTAAAATTGTTTAGCAGTTAAAGCAGGCAAAAGGAGGTGGGGGGAGGAGGTATGTTTCTTCTGGGCACTATATGCAGCACAATCTTTGAACTACTTACTCTGAACTCCCATTGACTTCAGTGGGACTATTCTAAAGTAACTTTGAGGATTACAACCTGCGTATTTATACAGAACTGATTTAAACTGATTTTATTGTATTTTAATGTCTGGAAGCCGCCCCGAGCTGCATGGCAGGAGGGGCGGGGTAGAAATTTATTTTTAAAAAAACAAAACAAAAAACTATGCAGGCCTAAAAATGTAGATATAGAAATACAGATCAGGTCTGTGTGCGAGAGAAGATGTAAATGAAGTTTTGCCAGTCAGTTTGAATTTCTTTTTGAATTGAGAGACAGCCAAGTCATTATTGCTGTACAAGTGGTTACATGCATAGTAGCCATTCCTTTATGCAATGCTTTCAAGTGTACATACTGCATTCCTTCCTATAGTACATATTACAGCTGTGAGAATAACCAAACAACACCCGCCCTCATGTTTTGTGAAATTCATATGTCATTAAACTCAACAGAAAAAAGGAATATATGAGTTAAATAATTAATGCAAACCATGTAACAAAATTTGTCAAAAAAGATTTCCCCCCTATCTGTGGATGAGTCCATGCAAATCCCTGTTGACTTGACATCAAAAGTGTTTATCCATTATCATTTTAGCAGTTCTATACTAGGCATTTTGGTCTCTACTGCTCATTGACAGGAATGATCCTGGCTTTCCTGCAGGCTTGTGCCAGTTATCTGCATATAAATTGCTCCACAGGAGCAGAAAGAATTTTAATGAGTTATCATGTCAAGCATTCTCTTCTCTGTTCTTCCAGGCTTCTGTCTTTCAAACAGTAACTAGTGGGAGATAGAGGAATTTTAAAAGGCTCCTATCATGATAGATTAGGTTCTTTCAGACGTCATGGAAAGTAAGATCCTGTAGCAGCAGATAGAGGTTATACTGTGATTGGGATTTCCATGACATCTGAACAGGATCTACTATATGGTGACTCCCGAGCTGATCCATGGAAAGTGAAACATTGGGTATTTTCAGACGTTACGAGATCACAGTGAACCACGGTGAATACCCACCTGTGGTCAATGTGTCTCGAACGTCTGTTTGGCGGCCGCCAGATGTTCGCCACGGTCAATACCCGCATGGGGTCAATTTGAACCACGCTTCCCGGGCTAGCGGGGGGAATGTCCCGGGAAGCGTGGTCAAAGAGATCCCCAGCGGGGACCAAAAAAAAGTAACGTCTGGCCGGGCGCCATGGCTTGGGATCCCCGGCGGGATCCTGGGCCGTGGCAAATCCGGCCCGACACGGCGGCCGCATTGGCCCCGCCGCCCGCCCGTCTCCCCGGAGGGCGAGCAGCGGGAGCGTGGAGGGGGCAGGGCAGTTTGGCCACACGTTGCGCCGCGCGGCCCCGCCCCCTCCCAGATTCCCCGCCAGGATCCCCCGGCACGTCTGTTACGGCGTGACGGGGTGACCCCGGTGGGGAATGAATGGGGTGATTTCGGTACGGGACCAATGGGCCCCGTAACGTCTGAAATCACCCATAGACAAAATATCCTGGGTACTTCTACTACAGGTTAGTAGGTTACCTCAGGGTTACCACCTGGTAAAGCCATTCAGATATCACAGAAACCACCATGCGGTAACTCAAAGGCAACCCTTTGGTGTTGCTTGCAGGGGCCTACTTGCAGGGCCAAAGTGGGGCATGGAAAGACAGGTGGTCTCTCAGATATGTGGAGTCCAGGCTGCTTATTTATTTATTTAATTTATTTATTATAAAATCTGTATGCCTCCCCCTCCTGCTAAAAGTATTTTGGAGCGGCTAACAACATATTAAAACAGATGAAAAAACAACAGTAATACAGTAAAAAACCCACAGTAAAAAAATTATCCCCAACCCACTCAGCCCATCTCCCTCGGGAAAACCATGGCGGAACAGCCAGGTATTACATTGCCTATGGAAAGAGGGAAGGTCAGTGGTCAGGCGGACCTCTGATGGGAGGGAGTTCCACAGCTGTGGTGCGGCCACAGAGAACGCCTTCCGCAAGGTCAACACCCGAGAAACCTGGGGGACCTCGAGGAAGGTGCCCCTGGCTGACCGCAGAGTCCAATCCAGAATCCGACAATTGAGGTGATCCTGCAGATAGGCTGGGCCCAGGCCGTTTAGGGCTTTAAAGGTCAACACCAACTCCTTGAATTGGGCCCGGAAGACTATTGGCAGCCAGTGCAGAAAGCAAAGCACCAGTGTAATGTGCTTGCATTGGCTCGTCCCCGTTAGGAGACAAGGCGCCGCGTGCTGCACCAGCTGCAGTCTCCGACCAGCACCAAGGGTAGCCCCACGGAGAGCGCGTTACAGTAGTCCAGCTTCGAGGTAATAAAAGCATGGGCGATCGTGGCCAGATCCAAGTCCGAGACATACGGCCGAAGCCAACGCACCAGATGTAATTGGCAAAATGCCCCCTTCACCACAGTCGCCACCTGGACATCCAGGCAGAGCTGCGGGTCCAGGAGCACCCCGACTCCAAACTTGAGATACCAGTGCAGGACTGACCCCATCAATGATGGGGGCCACCACTCCCCCGGCCTTCCCCACAATCATCACCTCCATCTTGTTGGGATTTAACTTCAGGCGATTTGCCCCCATCCAATCCCCCACAGCTGTCAAACACCGGGTAAGCGCCAAGACTGCCGGGTCTGAGTCTGATGAAAAAGAGGGGACAAAATGGAACCCTGCGGGACTCCACACGTAAGTTTTCATCTTTTTCCCGGGGCCTCACGTGTGGAGTCCCGCAGGGTTCCATCTTGCCCCCTCTCTTGTTCAATGTGTATTGCAGCCTTTGGGGGAGGTTGTTAGGGAGTTTGGTGTACGGTGCCATCAATATGCTGTGGTGGATTCGAGCAATTTTATCCGCAAAAAAGTCCACAAACAAATCACAGCAGGCATTTGATGACTCTAAATCCAGGTAGAAGGAGGTCGGACTGACCAGCCCCCTCACCAGCTGGAAAAGCTACGCCATGCGGGACTTAACAGGCACAATGAGGGCATAGGTACACAACCAGACTCTATGCAGCAATCGGACTTCAGCACGCGAGTGACGCCACCGTCACTCTAACCGCCGCCCTTCCCACTTCATCCACCGCAGCTCCTGCATATACCATGGGGACCTGCGTTGTCGGTGGTTTGGGAGATCTTACTGGCAAATCTACAGTAACTCCCTGGTGATCAGATCATTATAAACATTTTGTACAATATACTTTTTGGTAGATAGCTGTCACAAATAAATCCATGGTAAATTTCTGCTGGCTTTACCACTGGAAAAAGTAGTACCCTGAAAGCAACTATAAAGAACTCCACATCAAACAAGACAGATCTCTAGATAGATTCTGAAGTGACATCAACCAAGATGTAGTATTGTGTGTCTGGGTCACTTACAAGTTCAACTGGATACTTATTAGAAACCCTAGACAGGAGACTTCGGGAGTAACCTTCTATCTACTAAAGTCAATGGGAGCAGAGCCACTGACTTTAAAGACCTATACCATGTCCTAGGCACCATTCTACACCAAGAGTGTTTCAGAAAGGCTAAGGGGCAGATTTGAAGGAAGTTGTTTTCTGTATTTTACTCAGAGATTGTCTAAGGACATTATTTTTAATGTGTGAGTAGGGGAAATCATGAAAAGAAGGGATCAAAAATAAACTAGAGAAATATTATTCAGCTAGCAGAAAGAAAGCCTAGCAGTCTTTTCTGACTGAAGGGTAAAGGAATCATTGCAACGAGATGTCTGTAGCCTTTCAGTTCACTAAGTGGGCAAAGGCTGTCTTTTTTTATACATGATCCAGTGTTTCTACAATTAGGATTTTAAAACATAATGAGGAAAACCGTAGTATTTAAGACAAGATACAGGGCAGCTGGGCAGTTTGCCAGACACCAATTTTATGTAGGTCCTGATAGTGGAATTTTTATCATTGGATTCAATCTGGTTAGGGGCAGGTGTTACAAAGGGTGAAAAGAAAAGAGACAGCCACAGTGCTTCACAGTAGCCTGCGAGACACCTGCTCATCATCAGCTCAGTGGCTGCCAGATGTTCGTCCACTTCTACCTTGGGGCAGGTGACCAGCTGCTACTGGGCGCATTGGCTGAAGAAGGTCAGCAACACAGGGTGGAAACAAAGGGGGTAGGGATGAGTCGGATCCCCTGGCCACACAGGGGAGGGTCACTGAAGCTGCCATGCTTTGGGCTGGCAGAGAGGGTAGTTAAAAAGAGCAGCTCCCCTAGGAAAACTGGGTGTAGGGGCTGCCATCATAAGTCCCTCCATGCCACGGGTCGGCTGAGGAGCCATCTACGTGAGGTAGGACTCCCGGACCCCTGACTGAGCCCCCAGGGGGAGCTTCTGCCAAACAGTTGATGGAGGAGTGTGGAAGTACATGCTCACCCAAGCCATCAACAGCTGATTGGAGGGGCCCCGAGAAGCATGCTCACCCAGGCCAGGTGAGTATGCTAAACAAACCTGATTGAGTGGGGCTACAGGAGCACGCTCACCTGGACCACAAAACAGCTGATCTGGCCCCTGGGAGGAGCTACTGCCAAATAGCTAATGGGGGGGGGGGGAGGGCTCAGTGCAGTGCACTCACCCACGTCGCCAAACAACTGGTCAGGCGCCCAGGAGGAGCTGCTACCAAACAGCTGATTTCCAGACGAGCACACACACACACACACAGGCTGGGTGAGCGCTGTAACAGTACTGAGCTACTGAGCGGTGAATCTTTTCAGAATCCACACCCCAAGAACCCAGTCCAAGTGGGATCTTTCCCCAAAGTGTCATTTATTTACAGCGAGATCAACGCCTGCACCAACAGTTCCACATAACAGTCAAAAAGAGTCTCTTTCTCTGGCCAGGCACAATGACAATCCCTACCAGTCAGATCCTTCAAGTTCTTCCAGGCTTGGCTTCTGCCTGCTGGCTTCCAGGGACAGCGCTCTGCTACTGGGCTGGCTCCCAAGCCTCAGCCCTTAGAGGCAAAGCACTTGGCTTCCTGCTTCTCCCTAGTCGTCTCCCCCTCCTGCTTCCAAGCAGTCTCCTAGATTGTAAGCCCTTTGGTGTAGGAACTTGTCTATAATTACTGATTGTACAGTGCCAGGCACACTGCTGGCAGTATAAAAATAAATAAGTAAATAAATAATAATGCGGAGGCCCCTGTGACTTATCTCGTCACACCCAGGTCCAGCTGGGCCCATTCAGCCTCCTTAGTCAGGCTGTTCAGTCTTCTTAAAGGCCAGCAGCTCCTGACAGGGCTAGGAGTTGTTTTTGATGGTGTGAGGCATGGTACCCTGACCGGTACTGGTGCCTGCTCTCTAGGCCGGTGCTAGCTTTAGCCCTATTACAACCGTGCTTCTCTGGGGACTCCTGATCAGCTGTTTGGCAGCAGCTCCCCACATGAGCCCAATCTTGCTGGGTAGCAAAGGTCCGGGAGTTTTGCCCCATGCGGACGGCTCCTCGGCTGACCCATGGTGTGGAGAGACTTCTGACAACCGCCTCTCCCCCAGCCCCCCGGATCCTCTTGGGGTCTTCTTGTTTCAATTGCCCTCTCTGCCAGCCCAACGTGTGGTGGCTGTGGAGGAATCTGGCTCATCCCTGTCTCGTTTGTTTTCACCCTTTGCTGATAAATCGTGACAGCCATTTGGCTGTCACGTACGCTTAAACCCCATATCCCGGAATGGAATCCACTTCATTTTCTGATCAAAAACTGGTACATTTTGTCTGTGCTAACCCTAATATGCCAATATTACTCTTATAATGTGGTCTAAGAAAAGAAGTATCCATGCAGCTATAGCATTTTATAATAGTTTTGTTTGTTATGAGAAGTTGCAGTATGCTTTCCAGATGTATTTAAGATGCATGAATTATGTGGTTGAAGAGTTAAGCAATTAATTTGAACAAATGTAATATGGCCATACGTAGCAACCAAGTTTTATTTGCAGCGTTTTAAAATGCTAAACTTAAGTTTGTTTTTCTTTGATGAATACCTTTTCTGCATACATTGTGGGGAAAATCAAAACTCTGTCTACTCCTGCGCTCTACTTATTTATATACCCTCACAATTTATAGCAAGTGCTATAGTACAGGTATGAGCCCAAGAATATAAGAGTTTCATATCATGGAAACAACAAAAGATGGAGCCTTCGCTGCAGCAGTGCAATTATTGTAACCAAAGAAAGCAATAGGATGTTTTATTTCCATCCACTCTGCAGCCGTTATTTTGAATGCATATATTCAGGTTCCATCACTACTGAAAGATATGGACAATGATTTAAACCAATAATTAAAAAAGAAGTTATAATGTGCTTTGAGCGTGTGTTCCATTTGGTGCTCTGACGGCAAATGGCTATATAGAAAAGTTACTATTGCTGGCCTGTGGAATTTTAACGACAAAGCAGAAGAATTACGTAAGAAAGGATGCAGCATGGACTAGAGGCCAAAGCACAGGACCGGGTTTCCGTTCTATATGAAACAAGCTAGGTATGATGGAATGAACAGTCTCACTGCTTTGGCCTTTAGATTTCTGGAAATTACAGACACATTTCCAGAAATAACCAGCTTGTTCAATCTCTTAAACTGTTTGGTAGGCCAAAATAACTTTTGTTTTGTTTTGTTAAAAGTGCTTCAGTCAAAAAATATTTCCATATAATAGGGAAGTAAAAAATGACGGACTAACTTTCCCCAATGTCACTGGACTTGACCCTTACTTCTGCAATGGGAAGGTATCTTGCTGCCAATTACTAAAGTGTGCTGGAGAGCACAGAAGTCTCTACTGCTCTTTAGTGTGGAAAAAAATCACCTTATATGGCAAGAATTACTCTAGTGTACATACAATCCCATTTCCATATTACTAATTCTTATTTTTAAACCCAAGTATCTGCAGCCTGTAAACTAAGAAAGGATTTTACAGAACTTCACAATGTAAAATGACAGAAAAAGAAATCAAGGTCCCTGGAAAAATCTGAAAACGAAATTAATATACTGTGTTAACAATAGGTCACTGGATAATTGGGAAGATAGTTATTCCACATCTTTCATATAACACTAAGTTAACTTGAAGAAGAATTATGGCCATATACCGGAATACAAATGACTTATGATGTTAACAGACTTGGGAATGACATTTTGCATTTGACTCTGGTGTCTCTAGGTCCCAGAACAGAATCTAAAGAGACAGCGAAAATGGCAAAACTATACATAGATTTTACCAGTAAAGAGAAAGAAGTATAAGTACTAGTAGCATATGGGAGATGATTTCCAATAGCTGGTGTTATTTGTAAGTTTTACTTTAGAAGGAGTTCTAGACTCCAAATATCATTGACTTATTGTATTTCATTTACATGGGTCAGTATAATGAACTAATACAAAATGTTAAGAGCATGAGTATGATCAGGCAGGTTTTTACTCCTCCTCCCTTTAACATTATAGGCAAAGACATTTTTTTCATTAAACATAAGGTATATTTTACTACAAGGGCAAACATTATTTTAAAACTAATTATATTAGGGATGTGCAGGATGCCATGTATTCTGCAAATCTTTCTCTGCACCCTAGAAATCCATATTCAGCAAACAAAATAAAAAATACAAACTAGCAAAATTGTTGCGACTACAAATCTGAGTGCAAACATGTTTTTCAGCTCGCTATTCCATGTGTTTCAACATCTTAAACCTTAAAAATAAAAACCAATCCTCATAAAGACTGCTCAATGGGTCTGTGGGGCAGTCTGCATTTTTCCGTCTCCAGTGTGGGCTACTCTTATTTGGCAGTCTTGTATCAAGGAGCCCCAAAGATGGCAACTCACAGTGTCAACGTCCCATTGGCTTTTCACAGTTCTCGCTCCAAAATAAGGAAAACATGGAATTAGTGCTTCCTTAGTTCCATGCTGTTAGAGGAAGTTTCTGCAAAAAATTGTCCAAGTACCAAATCCTGCAAAAGTGGCTAAGATTGCCATAGCGCATAATTCACAGGACTCTGTACTAGTCTCTTAAATGAGTATATTAATACATAGACCAAATGCAAAGTAGGCATATAAATGTTATTAAGGAAGAACTGACTTGAATTCAACTTGATAAATGTTATTAAGATAACATATTACTCCTTCTCTTGCCTGTCTCTATAGATCCCCAATGTTTTTGACAGCTCACAGTCTGCCTCCACCTCTTTCTGTCAAGGGTATATTTTGCCCACTGATGATAATCCATGATGACAGTTAAGAGCTTAAGTAAAAATGTATTGCATTCCCTAAACTTTAAAATTTAAATCTGTCCCCTTCAACAAGATAACAAGTCCAGCTGCCATATTTGATTATATAAGGCGTGATGTTGATCTTTATTTGGATAAATCATCCATGACGTCACCTGGATTTCAGTTTTTGTTCCATGGGGATCACAAATGGATTGAGGCTTGATTCTGCTCCCACTGACATCAACAACAAAACTCTCACTTCAGTGCTGGGCCTGAAGTGTGCGGTCTGGAATATCTAAACATGAAATAAGCCCTCTCTAGGGAGAGGGATTTGGCAAGAGGAGGAAGAAAAGGCCTCACTTGGCCAAAAGCATGAGTCTAAAGAAGTCATATGACATGTTGTTGTTGAAAAGTAAATTAAACTATTTATTTGAAGAGTTTATAAATCTGCATCATTGATTACGGAGAATTATTCAATATTCTCCGTTATTTACACTGATGCCAACTTCACCCTTTTAGAATGGAGCAACAACTATTTCAAAGCCTACTTTATTTTTGCAGCACTTTGCAACATCTTTAACTGTCTCCTTCTAAAGCTGTTTTAAAATCATTTTAAAACAGTTCAGAAAATTAAGACAGATCTTTGGATGCCTTTCTGTAAAGTCTGGTTTGTTTCAGAAAAGTTTCAAAAAACCAGAACATTAAAATAAGATGAAACATGACATAAGTACCATTATAATATTTATTGTAAAATATAGTTCTGTTCTCTTGTTGATGTCATGCCCCTACATTGATGCAATACTTCAGAAAGTATGAGCTTTCACAATGAAATCTGGCTCAAAGGTGACTGTTCATAAGCCACTCGGCTTCTTCCCCTCTGCCTTTGAACTGTCTCCCCCATCCTCAAAAAGTCCACTCTGGATCCCTCTGTACCCTCTAATTACCATCCTGTCTCGCTCCTCCCTTTTGCCTCCAAGCTCCTTGAACGGGTTGTTTACTTCCATTGTTTCGACTTCCTCTCCGCCAACTCCTCCCTTGACCCCCTCCAATCTGGCTTCTGCCCCCTTCACTCCACTGAAACTGCTCTTGCTAAGATCACCAATGATTTTCTTGTGGCTAAATCCAACCGCCTTTACTCTATTCTTGTCCTCCTTGATCTCTCTGCTGCCTTCGACACTGTTGACCACTCCCTTCTGCTTGAATCGCTCCACTCCCTGGGATTCCGGGACTCTGTCCTCGACTGGTTCTCTTCCTACCTCTCAGAGTTGAGTGTCATCAGTGTATAGGTGGTATTGGAAGCCATGGGAGGCAATGAGTTTGCCTAGGGATTGGGTGTAGATAGAGAAGAGAAGAGGAGAGGGCCAAGGACAGAGCCTTGGGGAACCCCGACCAAGAGGGTTAGGGAGGAGGAGGGGGAGAATGAGTTAGGAAGAGGTACATTGAAGGAGTGGTCAGAGAGGTAGGAAGAGAGGTCTCTCCACCCCTTCCCTCTCCCCCTCTGTTCAAGCTCATCTCACCAACTATCTCTCTTGATAGCTCCGCCTGGATGTCTCAACGCCAAATCAAACTGAACATGGCGATAACTGAACCCCTGATCTTCCCTCCCTTCCTCTCCCGCTTCCCTGTCAATTACCATTGACGGGGTCTCCATCCTCCCTGTCTCCCAAGTCTGCAGATTGGGCTTCATCTTTGACTCGCACCTTACCTTCAAACTCTATATTGACTCCGTTGCCAAATCCTGCTGCTTCTCCCTCCACAACATTGCCAAGATCCGCCCTTTTCTGTCTGTCTCCTCTGCCAAAACTCTCATCCATGCCCTAGTCATCTCATGCCTCAACTATTGTAACCTCCTTCTCACTGGCCTTCCCCACTCTCACCTTTCTTCCCTTATCTCTGTTCAAAACTCTGCTGCCAGGATCATCCACCTAGCCCATTGTTCTGACGATGTGCAGCCTCTCCTCTCCTCTCTCCACTGGCTCCCTCTTCCTGAGCTTATGCTGCACAAGCTTCTTGTATTAACCTACAAAGCCCTTCACAACCTTGCTCCCCCCTACCAAGCACTCCGCTCCTCCTCCATCCCCTCCCTCACCCTCCCACGCTTCCCCTGCTCCCCCCACCACCTTCGTCCCTTCTCCCTCACTGCCCCACACACCTGGAACTCCCTCCCTGCCCTCATCCACCTAACTCCCACCCTCCACAGTTTCAAGTCCCTCCTCAAAACCCACCTCTTCCACTCCGCCCTTCCTAACTCCTGCTAACCATTCCCACCCAGGATTATCCCCCACCTGCTATCTGTAAACTCCCGACTTACTGCACCAAGCCAAGAACGTGTACCTGAGCGTTCGCACCCCCATGAATGTTGCATCCCATGTCTCTCACTCTATTCCCCTTCCCTGTCTCCCCTCCCCGTCTTTAGACTGTAAGCCCTCAGGCAGAGATCGTGTCTTTCTTATTCTTTGCAAAGCGCCAGGTATGTTGCTGGCGCTATATAAATAAATAATAATAATAATAATAATAATTAATAACGCGCTCAGGCAAAATGTGGGGGCACAATTTGCATAAAATTTGCATGTGTTGATTTGTGTAATTTATGCTGATTAAAAAATTAGCATATCCCATTGCCTAACTTTGAAATGTGGCTGGGGAAAATATTCTTTTTGTTATTTTTTTTTAAAAATGGCAACCTTAAAAAATGAAAGGAATCACAACCTTAAATGGCAACCTTAAAAAATGAAAGGAATCACAACCTTAAATGGCAACCTTAAAAAATGAAAGGAATCACACATACAATTTTTTCTCATAAACCAGACTTGAATCCTTGTGCAGCAGGTGTGACCCTAGGGGTGAGGATCTAGGTATGGGGAAATTTGCTCAGTGAGCATGGACAGTCTCTCTCAGGGGATGCAAAACCAGTCCCAAACCTGTGGTGAGTAATTAGAGTGCTGCTTTTGCTATTGGTCCTGGCCTTCTCCTCGCGTACTTCTTCTCTGCTGCCCGCTAACCTTTGCTGGCTAGGTGAGGGCAATGCATAAGATCACATTCTATCCATAGGATAAAATGGGGACTTCAGAAACCTTATAAAATCAAAAATACACCAAGCGTTTTCAAACTAAATGAAAAGCCAAAGTACAATGTACAAATGAATTTTCTAAAACCTCTAAGCTGAGAACCCCAAGCTTCTAGTAACTTTAAAAGCAGCTTTCTTAGTCATTCAAAACTCTTCAAACATCACTATGGGTATTTTCAGATGTTACGAGATCACAGTCAACCACAATGAATCTGCACATGGTGAAAGTGATCTCTTAACGTCTGATGGGGGTAACGGAAGTTCCCCCCCAGATGTTCATCACGTTCAATCGCGACGGGGAATCACATTCACCACGCGTTCGGCTGAACCCGCGGGGCCGGGGCCGGTCGCGTGGCGAATGTGATTCCCCGCCGTGATGAACCAAGCTGTCTCGTCTGGACAGCAGTCACGGCCCAGAATCCCTACAGGGATTCCGGGCCGTGGTCAATTCGGGCGGGCGCTGCAGCCGCATTGGCTGCGGCGCCCGCCCATCTCCCCAGAGGGTGGTTGGCAGGGGAGTGGGGGGGGCCATGCGGCCCCACGTTGCGCCGCGGGCCCCGCCCCCTCCCTGATTCCCCGCCGGGAGCCGCCACTACGTCTGTTCTCCCGTGACGCGGTGGCCCTGGCGGGGAATCAAATGTTTGTTTCCGTGACGGAGCCAATTGGCCCCGTCACGTCTGAAAATACCCTATGAGACATTATTTACACTCCCATTGGCTAACATGGGAAAAGTGAATAAAAAAAGATCTGAAACACCCAGGGAAATTTTTTACTCCAATTTTCAAACTGCTTTAACTTCTTTTCCCCATCCAATTTGCATGAAATTTGGATAGATTGTACCCCAACCCAAGCAATCCTTTCTGCCAGACTTCAGACAAATAGCATAAATGGTGCCAATTTTATAAGCAATAGAATGTTCATGCATTAAAGCGAAGGATGCAAGCTGGCCTGAACTATGGAGTGACTCTGGTCGCTCTATAATTAGAAAAGAAATTTAAAGATCACACTCTTGAGAATTTGCATATGATAAAGTCTAAGAAATGAAAAAACACTTTACAAATTTGGGAACATGTTTCCCAAAATCCCTGACTAACCTCAGCACAGTTTCATCCAACAGTTATTGACATTAAAAGACATCAATTAATGTCTAAACAAGGCAATCAGTGATAGAACTACATGTTCTGCAACAGTTGTTCCCAAACTCTTGCCTGCATGACCCCAATTTGAGACTTAAATATAATTCTGTGGTTCCAGACAGCAGTTCAGTTTGCAAAGTACAAGAAATATCAACCATGATTGTGACCATAGATACAGATGGTGTGCCCAACTCACAGTTCTTGGGATTCCCAACTCACAGTTTGGCAACTCTGCTCTATAGTCTGGATTGTTTATGTAAATGGCATTATTTCATACCAATGTCAAGTTCCAAAATTAAATACTGCACCTTTCTAGGAAATCTGTTTGTCAAGGAATTACAGCTTTGACAAGACCTGAGTGATCCAAAATGCGAAGAATGTTTAGATTTACTAAACTGTTCCCAGTATTAAAACATACTACATGTTTTATGAGAACATATGTAAGTTACCAGCTGCTATGATTTCCTGTTTTGAGTCTCATAACATCTGCTGTTTTCTTTAAAGCTCTGGGTCCTGGAATCTTATGGATGTGTAAGAATCTTAGAGTGTTAACAGATGAGAGATTAGCCCGCTGGAGTCCAGGGTCATTCTATGAAACCCCCACACAGCCACCACTCACAGGTTCTGCATGAGAAACCAGACAGATGGGCAGGTGTTCTTCCCTGCCATGCTCCACCACCAAGATGTGGTCGCTCCCTGGAACGCTCTACGTGCTCCGCCCAGGAATCTATGATCCTGGCAGACCTGCATGCACCCTAACAGATGGGAGGTAGCCACGTGGGTGCACATTCACTCGCATCAGCCAGCATTCACCCACATGACGGGCTCCACATTTGCTGGGATGACACCATGAGTGGGGCCATGGGACAGGCAGGGGGTGGGTGCAGGTGAATATCTGGCAGCCACCTAACAAACCGGCAGGTGGCCACTCATCTGGAGGGGGCTAATCTGGGCTACTGTCTCATATGTTTTCACCTTCAGTTTTCATTTGAAAATAGCATATTTCTAGTATATCTAGTCTAGAGTAAGGTTTGAAAACATGAGTCCTAATGATTCAAAGGCTAGAAGGTGAGTAAAAATAAATTCATTATTTTGGGGAGCCCCACTCATGTTTTTTTAACAATGTGTGTTTGTCAATGCTGTAATAATTTCAAATATAAAGCACTGAAGTGTTTGTATTCTTATCAATGTGGGAGGTGATTAAAATTGCCAAAAATCATGTATTTTCTAAACTTAATTGATGAATAACTGTGAGAGAGACTGAACCCTGCATGGAGACGTTCTACAAACAGAAAATGAGCTCTGATCCAGTAAGCAAATTGCTTGCTTGTTATGAATGATTCATTCAACTCTAATTGTGGCACCGTAGATTCAATAAATCTGTATGATGTCGCATCATCAATTAAGTTTACAAGCAGAGTTTGACCTGAAGGGAGATGGGGACAGAGAGACAGAGACAGCCACCTGTCCGTCTGTTAGGAGGCTGCCAGATGTTCACCTGCACCCGCTCCCTACCTGTCCCACGGCCCCCCCACTGAGAATATATTTTTAAACAAACAGAAGACATAATGCCTCTGATGTAGGTGGTGTTAACCAGAAGAACCATCTGCAGTAAATAAAGAATTGTCTGACTAAGCAAATGAACAAATCATAGAATAATAGGGTTGGAAGTGACCTCAGTGGTCATCTAGTCCAACCTCCAGTTCTATGCAGGAAACCCACAGCTACAGCATCCCCAACAGCCTCTATTTGGAAACCACCAGCAAATAAGAGCCGCCTCCTCCCCCGGCAATCCAAGTTTTCTCATAGGACTTGGTTTCCATACCCCCTGACGATCTTTGATGCCCTCCTCTGAACCTGTTCCAATTTGTCAATGTCCTTCTTAAAGTGTGGTGCCCAGAACGGGACACAGTACTCCAGATGAGGTCTGACCAGTGCAGAATAGAGTGGAACTATTACTTCTTGTGACTTGGAAATGATGCTTCTGTTAATGCAGCCAAAAACTGCATTAGCCTTCTTTTGTGACTACATCACACTGCTGACTCATGTTCAGTTTGTGATCAACTACAATCCCCAGTTCCTTTTCACATGTACTGCTGCCAAGTCAGGTATCTCCCATCCTGTATTTGTACATTTGATTTTTCTTACCCAAATACAGAACTTGACATTTATATCTGTTGAACTTCATTTTGTTAGCTTCAGCTCAGTTTTCCAACTAATCAAGATCATTTTGAAATTTATTTCCGTCTTCTAAGGTGTTGGCTATTCCTCCCAGTTTTGTGTCATCTGAAAATTTAATAAGCATTCCCTCTACTCCCTCATCCAAGTCATTAATAAAGATGTTGAACAGTACCGGGCCCA
Source organism: Sphenodon punctatus (assembly GCA_003113815.1). Classification (NCBI taxonomy): domain Eukaryota; kingdom Metazoa; phylum Chordata; class Lepidosauria; order Sphenodontia; family Sphenodontidae; genus Sphenodon; species Sphenodon punctatus. Next base: position 2,204,970 of record QEPC01002256.1, on the reverse strand, counting down.
CAACAGAGCCCTGCGGCACATTGCTCAATACTTCTCTCCAGATTGATGAGGTGCCATTGATGAGCACTCTTTGAGTACGGTTCTTTAACCAGCTGTAAATCCACCTACTGGTACTATCATCTAGCTCACATTTTACCAGCTTGTCAACAATGATATCATGGGGGACTCTGTCACATGGTTTGCTGAAATCAAGATATATTACATCCATGGTGTTCCTATTATCCACTAGGGGTGGGAATACCGGTAGATCCGGAATCCGATAATGCCGGTACTGGGCGTACCGGCATTATCGGATTCAACCCGGTAAATCCGGTTCAGTTACCGGATTCCGGGTACCGGATTTTTTTACATTGCAGCCATTTAAATGAATGGCTGCAATGTAAGCAAAGCCCCACCAAAAAAGTAAAAAAAAACAAAAAACTCCCCGAGTCCAGGCTGCGCGGGTGGAAGGGGGGACACCCCCTGCCCAGCCTGGATTTTTGTTAAAAAAAAGAGCACACCCCCCAGCACCAGCGGCCGCGGCGTCCCCGCAGCCGCCAGTAAGTACAGACCCGATCCCTGGGGGGGGTGTTTAACACCCCCCCAACCCCCCCAGGGATCACCCCCCAGGGATCACTTCCCCGGAAGGCCTAGAGCGTCTCTGACGCCGGCAGCCACAGCTGGCGCTGAGGCCGCCGGATCGCCCGCCGCCGCCGCACCCGGAGCTCGCAAAGGTAAAGCACTCAACTTTAGTAGGGGTGATCCCTGGGGGGTTGGGGGGGTGTTAAACACACACACACCCCAGGGATCGGGTCTATACTTACCGGCGGCTGCGGGGACGCCGCGGCCGCTGGTGCTGGGGGGTGGGCTCTTTTTTTTAACAAAAATCCAGGCTGGGCAGGGTGGGTGGGGGGTGTCCCCCCTTCCACCCGCGCAGCCTGGGAGGGGAAGGGGGGAGGAATTAATTGTATTTCATTTATTTCAATGGGGACACAGTGCCCCATTGAAATCAATGAAATAAAACCGGTACCGGTATACCGGCTTTAATCCGGGAATCCGGTTCTTTGAGAACCGGAAACCGGTAAATCCGGTATCCGGTATTTACCCCGGGGTCCCACCCCTATTATCCACTAAACTAGTAACTCGAACAAAAAGTGAGATAAGATTAGTCTGGCATGATTTATTCTTGACAAATACACGCTGGCTTCTAGTAATCACTGCATTGTTTTCTAGATGCTTACAGATTGATTGCTTTATAATCTGTTCTAGTATCTTTCCAGGTATCGATGTAAAGCTGAGTGGTCTAAAGTTTCCTGGATCCTCCTTTGCCCCTCTTTTGAAGATAGGGACAATATTTGTCCATCTTCAGTCTTCTGGCACCTCACCCATTCTCCAAGAGTTCTCAAAGATGATAGACAGAGGTTCTGAGTGTACATCAGCAAGTTTTTCAGTACCCTAGGATGTAATTCACCTGGCCCTGAAGACTTGAACTCGCTCCGAGTAGCTAGGTATTCTCTGACCAACTCTTTCTCTGTCCTGAGCTGCAATCCTTTCCTCACATCATTCATGATATTTTTACTAGGTTGGACACAGTTTCCCTTTTGAGAGAAGATGGAGGCAAAATAGGAGCTGAGCAGTTCGGCCTTCACTTTGTCATCTGTTAACATTTCACTATATTCACCGAGCAACAGACTTACTGCTTCCTTTTTCTTCCTCTTACTTCTAACATACCTGGAAAAAAACCCACTTTTTTGTTGTTCTTAGCATCCCTTGCTAGACTCAGCTCATTCTATGCTTTTGCCTGCCTGACACTGTCCCTGCAAGTCTGGGCTACTTGTCTATATACATCCTTCATGACTTGTCCCATTTTCCATTTCTTATGCATGTCTTTTTAAATTCTCAGCTCGTCAAAAAGCTCTCTGTGCAGCCACATTGGTTATCAGTAGGGAGCACCTGTGGTTTAAACTGGCACAAACTACCATTGGATCGCAGACTTCTCTTTTTTATCGTGTAAATGCACCGAGGGACCACCTTACAAGTCCGCATGGGTTGACAGGGTCCCTTTCAGCACCAGTCCCTACTACTCAAGGTGTCTGCACCCCCTGCTTTTTAATTTTTACATTAGTGGAGCTGCCCTTGAACTGAGGGACCCTTCCTTCCATCCTTTTGCATTGGGTTCTGCATCTCTTTCAGTTATTTTGTATGCAGACTATACAATCTTACTCCACGTACTCAAATTGGGCTGAGACGTCTGATGAAGGGCTTTGCCACTTTCCGCTCTATGGAACGCTTGATAATTAACTACTCAAAGACCCAGGTTATGACGGTGGGCAAATCCCGAACACAACATAGGTGATTTATTGATGACCAAATGATAGAGCAGGTTGCCTCCTACCAGTTAGGAGGCAACCTAGGAGTTATTTTTCATAGTCGGCGTGAACATTGGGAAATCACAAGAACCCAGGCCAACTCCACTTCTAGTGGAATTACAAACTTTTATTTTTCTAAAGGAGAAAAAATGGTGTTGCCTGCTATAAAGGTATACAGAGCTAAGGTCCCTATTCAAATCTACATGGGATTCCGGTATGGGTTCCATTGACGAGCTGGAGATGGTCCAAAATAGATTTCTAAGGTCTATACTGCATGTACCCAAGAGCAACCCAATAGCCTTTCTAAGAGCTGAATCAGGTATACCTTCGATAATCTCCTTAGCTAAAGTAGCTATTCTAAAATATTGGCTATGTTTGTTTTATGGCATGACCTTAGATCTTCATTATGAAGCTTTTGTTTCTATCTCGGGAGGCCATTGGGAAAATAACATTGTTCAGATTTTAGCCCAGTTGGGATTTTCCAAGGCATATTTATTGTCTGTGATGTATCCCAACACACTCAGCTTAATTAAATCTCGAATCCTAGACTAGGAAAAGCAGATCCTGAAAGAAGCAATCGATACTCAAGGGATTGCTGAGACTTATAAAGTTTTCCTGATTCAATCCACTGGTGCTTCCTATTCATTTTTACTAGCAAACCGTTCATAGAGAGAGAGTGTCATTCACACTGGTGAGATTTAGCCTAGTCCCATCAGCAGTAGTCAAGGGTAGACATGCAAAAGTCCCTCACGAAAATAGATTTCGCAAGTTCTGCAAGCACCAGGTTATTGAATCAGTAACACATTATTTTCGATTGTTGTCTTTATCAAGAAATCCATCTTTCAATCTTAGAGCCCATAATCAATAGATTGGGATCATGTTCACAGCATGAGGTCTGACTCCTGGTGACATTATTAAGTGATACGAACTCTGATATAACAAAACAAGTGACAAAGTTTTGTGCATTGGCAGTTAAAACCAGGATGATTGTACTGAAGGGCCCAGAGTGAAGGGGAGGATGGGATTTTACTTGTGTTTTTCTTATTCCTGAATGTCGACAATACAGGTCCCCTTGGTTCACAGAGGGCCTGTGACAGATGAAACAGAAGAGATGACAGCTGGAGCGACGGTGGCCTATATTCGTGCTGAAGCTGATCAACTGCAGCATAGAGTTAGTTTAAGAATCTATGCTGTGGCTGTGCAGGCAGCAAAGAAGGCATTCTTTGCTACCCTCATAGCATCTGCGATGTTGCGTCCAGCTGAGCTTTTCCGGGTGGTGCAGAGGCTGGTCAGTCTAGCCTTCCTCTGCCTGGAACTGGAATCTTCCAGTGCTCGCTGTGACATGTTTGTGAACTTTTCACAGATAAAATTGCCCAGATTCACCATGACATTGACGTTGCGCTTGTAGCAGTGGGAGAACCTGAGGTAATGGAGGCCTTGCTTTGTCCGGTTTCATGGGATCGGTTTCAGTGGGTGTTGCCTGCCGATGCGGTGGATATTCTTGGGGCAGTTAAAGCCACTTGTTTTGAATTATATCAATGCCCATCCTGGCTGGTTAAGGCCTGCCGGGAGATGTTAGGACCACTGCTGGCCATGGTGGTCAATACCTCCATTAGGGAGGGCAGAGTGCTGGGCTGCCTTAAAGAGGCAGTGGAGCAGCCTCTGCTCAAGAAACCATCCCTTGACATTGACTCCCTTGCTAGCTACCGGCCAGTCTCTAATCTTCCCTTTTTAGGGAAGGTTATTTAATGGGTGGTGGCTCGGCAGCAACAGGGGCATCTAGATCAGGTCGGTTTTCTTGATCCTTTGCAGTCCAGCTTTCACCCCAGGTTTGGCACGGAGACTGCACTTGTGGCTTTAGTCAACAACCTGCACTCTGGGGCAGACCATCTCTTTTAATTTTATTAGATCTGTCAGCAGCGTTTGATACTGTTGACCATGAGATGTTGGTGGTTTGTCTGTGGGACTTGGCTGGGCAGAATTGTCCTTGAATGCTTCTGCTCTTTCCTGGCCAGGAGAACTCATCGGGTGGTGCATGTGGAGTTCCGCAGGGTTCTATTCTATTCAGTTCCCTCTCCTGTTCAACGTGTATATGCAGTCTTTGGGCGAGGCCGTGAGAGGGTTCGGCGTACGTTGTCATCAGAATGCCGATGATACACAGCTTTTTTGACAGACCAAGACCTGGCAGTCTCGGTGCTTACCTGGTGTTGGGCGGCTGTGGGGATTCGATGACGGCAAGCCACCTGGAGCTGAATCCTGACAAGACGGAGGTGATGTTGGTGGGTAGGACGGGGTGTGTGTGTGTGTGTCTGCTGCCCTTTTGCCTCTCAGGTCCCTAGTCTGGGGGTGCTCCTTGATTCTCAGCTTCGCCTGGATTCTCAGGTGGCAGCTGTGGTGAGGAACGCCTTTCGCCAGTTACATCTGGTGCGATGGCTGCAGCCACATGTCTCGGACTCTGACTTGGCCACCATCATCCATGCCTTTATCACCTCTAGACTGGACTACTGCAATGCACTCTACGCAAGGCTACCCATGGTTACGGTTCAGAGGCTGCAGCTGGTGCAGAACGCGGCGTCCTGCGTCCTTACCAAGACGAGCCATCGTGAGCACATTACATCAGCGCTTCGCTCTCTGCACTGGCTGCCTATTGTCTTCCAGGCCCGATTCATGGTGTTAACTAAACTGCCTAACTGAGTCAGACCAATGGCCCATCTTAGCCCAGTATTGTCACAACCTGACACGGCAGCAGGGGTTTCAAATTTGGGTCCAAATCCGGCTCTTCCAGGGTCTC
>QEPC01002256.1:2175074-2194545 GCA_003113815.1 Sphenodon punctatus | reverse complement strand
ATCGAACATGCAGGGCTACTGATTTTTTGCAGTTAGGGTCTATTATATCTGTACTAGGATGGTGGAATTTAAGAGGGTGTGTGGAAAAAGTCATTGGGATTCAGTGGGATCCATGGCTCAGATCTGAATTTTGGCACCACTGTAGTACTAGGATGTCCAGGATTTCTGATTTCTTCTGCCCAGTCACTATGAGTGTACAGATGTGACTTGTAGTTGGACAGCAGGTTCACTTTTCCCTTCCCAAGCTCCCACCTCTGTGAGTGCAGGGGTTTCTATTATACGGGAAGGAGGGTTTTGGGTAGAAAGCATGAAAAACTTCTGAACAGTAAGAGACGTTCAGTGTTTGCTATTGCTATCTTTCCCTTCACTGCTATTTAGAAGAGAATGTTGTTGGGTGTGCCTTTTTAATCAGAGTTTACTGTTTTCAGCACAACATTGACAGCAAGGTATTCAAGGATAAAATGATAACTCCAAGTGCTAGTGCATGGAGAATAACAATGGCATGGGAGACAGCGTGCACGAGCAGCTGCTGCTGCTACTTCAGCCGTGCACTTGTGCTTCACATGTGTGTGCCAAAGCTCCACAACAGGGGCCCAACTCCATTTCTTGTCCCTGGGCCCACTTCAACCTAGCTACGCCCCTGGGAGGAGGAAAAGACTGAGGGGAGAAGGGGGGAGAGAGAGGAGGCAAAGTCCAGGGGGTTAATGGCCTGCAGGTCACAGAAGGGGCGTGGAGAAGGGGAAGAGGAAGGGGGACAGTGGAAGAAAATGAAAGAGGCAAGGAAGTGGTCAGAGATGGAATGAGGATCGAAGGAGAGATCAGAGACAGAGCAGTTCCTAGAGAAGATGAGGTCAAGAGAATGGCTGTTATCGTGGGTGGGGGAGTTGGTCCAAAGGTGGAGGTTGAAGGACGAGGCCAGTGAGAGGAAGCGAGAGATGGAGGGCTGGGAAGGGATATCAACGTGAATGTTGAAGTCACTGAGGATAAGAGTGGGGGTATCGTCGGAGAGGAAGAAAGTGAGCTAGGACTCAAATTCAGATAGAAAGGAGGAGAGAGAGCCAGGGGGGCAGTAGATGACAGCTCCGCGGAGATGGGGGGGGGAGTAGAGGCACACAGTGTGAGCCTCAAAGGAAGGGAAGGAGAGAGAGGGGGGAGGAGAAAGTGGTTGGAAGGAGTTAGTGAGGAGCAGGCCCACGCAACCACCCCGGTCTTCAGGGCGTGGCTGGTGAGAAAAGGAGAGACCCCCAAAGGAGAGGGCAGCTGGGGTGACAGAGTTGGAGGGGGAGATCCAAGTTTCAGTAAGGGCAAGGAACTGGAGGGAGTGGGAGAGGAAGAGATCATGGATGTAGGGAGCTTTATTGGCAGAGGAGTGAAAGTTCCAAAGGGAGCAGGAGAATGGGAGCTGATCAGGGGGAAGGCAGGGAATGGGGATAAGATTGGGAGAAAGGTGGCGGTGGGGCAGGTGAGAGATGGGGAGGAGCAGGAGGGGAAGGTAGCCAAGGGGGAGGAGGAAGTGTGAGGAGGTTATGGAGAAGTGATGGGCTGGGAGGGAGGAAGGTGTAGGGGGGAAAGAAGTAGAGGAAGGAAGAGTTGGAGGGAGAGGGGAAATGGGGAGAAGGAGGGAGAGGGAAGGCGAGAGATTAGGTCAGGCATGATGGTGGGGAGGATAGGTAATAGAGAAGAGACAGAGAAGAACGAAGTGGAGAGTAGCTGACCTACTGGCCACTGAGGAGCCACCAGGTGGTAGAAGTACCCTTAAGCTTACCCTTACCTGTTGTTGTTGTAGTATTCTGCTGGTGAGTGATCTTATGGCACGCGCCTTACAGCTCGCTGGTTGCTGGAACTCAGGCAGCAGAACAGCCAAGCTCCAGGAGGGCCGTGTGGCATCCTCAGGTGTTGACAGCCGATCTACACCCTCCACCCACCCACTGCACTCGGACTGGCGCAAACACCAACCACCCCCCACGCTGTGGCCCATGTAAAAAGGACCACTGTTCTTACATAAAAGTGAGAGAGATAAAGTTGGCAAAGTTAATATTCAAGTAGATCTGTACAAACAATCCAAACCCTAAATCACAGAAACAAAAGCAAAATGTTAATATTATGTGTGAACAAAATATGGACAAAGAGAGCATATACTCTTTTAGATGACATAGGCTCTCATTAGTCTTGGTCTTTGGGATATCACTAACAGCAAAGCCACTTCGGCTAACTAGTAAAAATAAATTTGCTGACTCCCCTATTTAGGATGATATCTGAGGAACATGCTGCAGTGGCAACACAATAAACCCCGGAGTGCTGGCTGGGATCATGACATTTGAAAGACAATTTTCAGCAGTGCAGTAAGGTTCCCTTTCTCAATACTCAACAAAAAGGACAAATACTGCTATGTGATGATTCAGAAGTTTTGTTAGATCAAATTAGTGCTGGTGAAAAGTGCTGCTTGTCAGCCCTTGACAATTACTTTCTGCTTGAACACAGAACAAGGACAGTACAGCTAGTGGCAATGCACAGTTTTTCACACAGCTCTCTCCCTACTGTGTCTCAACCGTATTCTAGAATAATTCATTCTCTAATTCATTCCATTCAATTCTTGGCCACTCTGCGAAGAATGTCAGTTACTACTAACTGGTGGCGGGCATGGTCCTGTGATGAATAAGTCTAGGAATTCTGACAGCTGTTCAAGTGAAAGTAAGTGTGACATGAATTCAGCTCACTCTTCTGCCAAAGGTGTAAAATGGCCACTACCTTCCCTCATGCACAGACAAAATGGATAAACCACTTTAAAATTATAGATTCAAATCATACGGCAAATAAAACTTCCTCTAAGGGAAATTAACAACAATAACATCACAACCCAGAAATGTATGACCCTACTTTTCTTCTTTTGCTTTCTCTTGAACTTTGATGCCATTGCCTCTTAAATTCAGTCTTGTTTATACCCTGTGATTTTTTAAAAAGGTTTTCAACCAAGCACTAACAGCATTAGGATAATTATATTAAGGATAATAACGAAGAATCTGTTAAGGACTAAAGATTACCCAAATACCTTGAGAAAACCTGATCAATTCCAAAAATAGAAACTCCCCAACCACACAACTCTCATTGTCACCCTCCATCCTGTACTGGAATGAGACATAATCAAAGAACTACACCCCCTACTTGCTGCGGACTAAACTCAGAGAGCAATCGTTCCTGAATCCCCTTCTTGCCTTCAAACAACCCCCAGAACTCCCAGAACTGTTTATGAGGAGTGATCTCACTACTAGCCAAGTCACCTCTACCCAGTCATGAACAAGATGTTGTCAAAGCAGCAGTCATAAAGCCTGTCATCACATATAAACTACAACCAATATCAACACACCCCACAGGAAAGCTATTCAAAATACAAAGGACCTACACATGCCTATCACAGCTTATGGTGCATTTCACTCAGTGTCCCCATGGAAACTATGTTGGTGAAGCTAATCAATCTTTCCAGGGCAGAAAAGACATGCCTGGGAGCTAAAATTCATAATTTAAACCAAGAACAATGGACTAAATAAAGATTTTGGCTTCGTAAGCCACTAGAGAAACGTGTGACAGACAACCTGCTGTTTCCAACTTAGCTGCTGTGTTCTCTTCATTGGATTGAAATGTTTTGCAATGTTTGCTCTTTCCTCCTTCAGCTTCTTTTCCTGCAGCCCCTCTCAAGTGCTTGCTGTTGTGTATATACCCAGCCTGTATTTATTTGATCATTTGATAATGTGTTTTCCCTCAATGTATTTGTTTAAATTAGATGCTAATAACATTTTCCCCGATCAACTCCTTCCCAAGTGACTGCTTTCATATACACACCTGTTCTGCTTTTGCTCGGGCTGTAGTTCTGACTTTTTACATGTCTGAGGAAGGGCCCCATGTGGCCTGAAAGCTTGCACACCCTCACTAATAGAAATTGGTTCAATAAAATACGTCATCTGAACTATTTTGTTTCCATCTCATATATTTGGAACTAGCATGACAACCACACCACCCCCCTTTTGATCTCATCCTACATACAAATGTCCTCTACCTTCTTTCATCGTCCTCCTCCTATCCCCAGAACCTGTACTTTGCTTATGGCACCACCTCCAAGGGAGGATAAAACAGTTCTGAACTTCCGTTTGGATGAAGTATCTTCTCCATTGCCAATACTAAAAGGCAAAGGAGAAGCATCACATGGCAGGTTTTGGAAGGATGGGGTAGTGCTATACTGAAGGCCCTATGCAGGAATATTTTTACAGCCCTTCTCCACCTCCTCCACCTCAAAGCTTCCAGGTCACCGCTGTTGCAATGTCTCACAATGCACATATGTAGGCTGTGACAATTTCTATTGGAGAGGGCCTGGGGGACACTCTATGATGTGCATATATCAGCTGTGCAGGGCTGGCTGCAATGCACAAGTACTGATCACAGAGATCACTGGCTGGCGGAAAGGTGGTCCATAATGCACATGTGCTGGATGCAGCTATTGCTGGTGAGGAGGAGGAGAATGACCAGAGGTGGATGAAGCCAGCATGTATGTTTTGTATACTGCCGCTGCTGCAAAACAGGTGGCCTCAAAGTCCCTGCTGGTGCCACACTCCACAATGCACAGAATTTTAGGGTTGGAAGGTTACTTAAGGGTCACCTAGTCCAACTTCCTGTTCTAAGGCAGAACACCTCTGCCTACAGCATCAGGGACAGATGCTTGTGCTATGTGCTAGCTGTCGACATTTCCAGCAGGGGAGACAAGGGGCAGATGCCCTGCAATATATTCTGGATATAGAAGGCACATATGTGCATTAAAGGCTCTTCCCTGCTCCAGGCATATGCACATTGCTCCAGACCCTTGGCCTCACTGGAGATTGTTGTGGCTGGCACAGTACATGCTGCAGCACCAGCAGGGACCCACAAGCAAACCTCTTTTTTGTGGCTGTGATCAATTGCTTATGCCCATGCTTAGCACAATTACTGTGGAGGAAGTAATCGTTTAGTTGAGCTAGAAGAATAGGAAGGTACTGGACCACAGTATTGGCCACAATCCCAAGCAGGATCCGCATGGGATCCACGTGACACAATGTGCCTTCAATGGACATGTGCACACTTTACACGCATGTATGTTGCGTGCAGCACATGTGGGGCATGGGATTGGCCCTATTATATTATTATTATTGTTATTATTATTTATTATTATTTAGTTTCCCTTTCCAATGTGTTTTCAAAAGGGGATCAGAACTAACATTTTTTTAAAGGTTTCTCAGGAGCTGAGGAGAGCAGCTCTCTGTTTAGCCAGTGCTATGCGTGGTTGAAGGGACGTATATTTATTTATTTTATTAGCATAATTCATATCCCACCCCTCCTGCCGAAGCAACTCGGGGCGACTAACAATCGTAAAATTTAGTTAAATATAAATATAAAATACAACAAATAATAATCTAAATAAAACAAAATATAAAACAATCCATATGGGGGACATCAAAGAAAAAAAAAACAGAAAACAAAAACTCCAGCCACCCTAACCCTCACCCTTCACCCATCTCCCTCCCCAAAGGCCTGGAGGAACAGCCAGGTCTTACACATTCACCGAAAGGAGGGGAGGTCCAGGGCCACCCAGGCCTCCGCTGGAAGGGAGTTCCACAGCTTAGGTGCAGCCACCGAGAACGCCCTCTCAGTCGCCCCTTGAGCAACTTGGGGGACTTCGAGAACGGTGCTCCCGGCAGACTGTAGGTGGAGCTGAGAGTCGAGGAGCACTCCCAGACTACGAACCTGGGGGGTCAGTTGGGGAGGAACCCCATCAATGATGGAGAGGCCACACCCACAGCCTTACTCACCAACATCACCTCCATCTTGTCGGGATTCAGCTTCAGTCGGTTAGCCCTCATCCAGTCTCCCACAGCTGCCAAACACTGAGTAAGCACTGAGATTGCTGGGTCCAGGATGGATGAAAAGGGAGGCAGAGTTGGGTGTTGTCAGCATATTGGTGACACCGCACACTATACCGTCTCACGACCTCGCCCAGCAGCTGCATATACACATTGAACAGGAGAGGGGACAGAATGGAACCTTGCGGGACTCCACGTGAGAGGTCGCAAGGGGATGAAGAACAACAGTCCGCCAGCACCACTTGCTGAGTTCTTCCGGCTAGGAAAGAATGGAACCATTCAAGGACAATCCCGTCCACCTCGACTTGGTCCCACAAGCAAGTCACCAACATCTCATGGTCAACGGTATCAAAAGCAGCCAACAGATCTAACAGAATCAGCAGGGTCAAACGACCCTGATCCAATTCACGGTGGAGGTCGTCAACCAAATCCATAAGTGCAGTCTCAGTGCCATAACCCAGGTGAAAGCTGGACTGCGGGAGATCCAGAAAACTGACGCGGTCCAGGTGCCCCTGCATCATATATATTCTATGAAGGGCACGTGTAAGAGACTCATGCTGCAGCAGATCGGGGCAGACCCGTGAGCAAAACTGCTTTGAAGAGCCCGCGGAGCCAAGCTGTGGCAAGCGCACTGAAGGAGTAGGAATGCACACAGCCACTCGAGGAGGAAATAAGCAATATATCAAAACTAATTGACTGCTGCATCAAGAGAAAAATGTCAAACTGACAGGTCAGCTGGAGGCCTAGCATCATTCATCTTTGACCCTTGGAGGAGGATTTGTCACCTGATGACACGTCTTTCCCAAACCAGGATAACAAATCTCCCCCCTCACCCCAGAAAACTGGCTACCCTCTTCAGATGCATGTATAAAACACTAGCAGCGGTCCTCAAGCTTGCTCTTTGCTGTCAGAAAGCATTTCCTGAGAGTCAGTCTAAACTTTACTTGCTTAATTTTACCGAAGGGTTTATAATTGCATTTGTCTCACTAATCTTCCTAATAATTCTTCTCTCCTTCATTTCCGTAAACTATACCTGTATTTGCAGATTCAGAGCTCTCTTCTACCCCTGTCGCTCGCAAGTGCTACTTAACCCAGCTCTACCTATAGAAGTTTGAAAAATCATTCCTTTTAGGTCAGCCACTCTGCCTCTAACCAATACCATTGACATTGTTTTTAGCACTAGTTTCTGTTTTATGCCAACAAAACCGTTTTCCTATATAGAATGGGAAGACAGTGACACTGGATCTCACTTTTTGGTTTAAACACGAATAAAAGTCATTTCCTTCATTAACTTAACATAAGCAAATTTCCTGAAACCACAAATGCCCTTGACCGCTTGCAGCGGAAAGCTTTTTACCTACTAATTCCCATTCTTTGATTAAGATCTCTACCAGGCTATTACTGATATGTTACTTTCCTTGGGACAAAGACATGAGGCAGCTGAAATGAATTTAAAGGGCACTGTGGACTGTAAACCAAGCCCTTCCAACAGTATGCAGATAACTAAGAACTTATTAACTTCATAACCATTTTAATTTAGCTTTCTCAACTAGAAAAAATTATTAAGTCACCCATGGTAAGACAAACAAAAAGTAACCTCTGTTAAAATAAAGAAAACTAAGAAAATGAAGGTGACTCATTGAAAATTTTAATCATAATCAGGAAGTCAAAAGCAAAGGAAATTTCCCTTTATCTGCCACCTGTTTATTACTGATGAGCAGGTTTCCTAGTTTTCTCAGCTAAAAACTGGAAAGTCTCTCGGGGGGAAAAATCCTAAATTCTCTAATTAAAAACTCCAAAATCTGAGTTTTACAGCCATTACAATTGTGCCAAATCTTTTCTCTCAGATGCAGACACAGACAGGAGCAGGAGCATAGAGCTTCTGCCTCTTTTAAATTTCCACCACCACTGCTGTCAGTGAGATTTTGCAGGCTGAAATCTCCCAGAAAAACCTGGAATTCCATGTTTTTCTTTGGGAAAACGAATAATTTTTCCATTTTTGTCTGTGCTAAATGGAAAACCAGGAACCCTGCTAATGAGAAGACACATGCAGTGGAGAAGCTGTTAAAATAAACACCTCCGCTGCCCCAGCAAGTGGGAGGCAGCAAGCTCCTTGTTATGCCCCCCCTCCCCTTGGGAGGAGAAGGAGACAGAATGCGGTTGAATTCCCGCCCTTGGGGGTTGCAATCCCCCCGGGGACAGGACGAAACCTTGTGCAGGGCTGTGGTGGCTGCGAAATGAAACCGGGCGTGCAGCGGACTAGAAGTGAAACCCAGCCAGGGTTGCTAGGCAACTCTGGTGGGGAACAATAGGGCCGAGAAGGCCACGTGGACTCGGCCCCGGATTTTGGCGGGACCACCTCTCTCGTGTTCCTCCATGGCTCCAGCCTCAGATGCAGACTGGAGCCAGACAAGCAGCACAGCTGCTGCTGCACCGTTGGGAACCTTTCCAGGCCCCCACACCTATGGCTCAATTGTATGAGTGGCACAGGCAATGCCCCCAGATCAGATAGTGGCCACCTACTGGCCAAAGGCAGCGTGGCATCTGCCAGTGATTCCTTTTGAAAAGAAGGAAAAAAGGCAGCAGGGAGCGCCATGGGACAGTGCTGGGAGTACAGTCGATCAGGCAAATGTTCCTGTGTGGCTTGTAAGTTTCGGCACACAGGGCACCATGCAGTCTCTGCATGCCCCAGGACCAAACCCTGGGCAAAGGGAAAGTCCAACTCTGGGCCCATGGGAAAGGTCAGATGGGGGGAGGCAACACCGGGGGTGCTGGAAAAAGCCCCAACTCCGGTTAGGATGGACCAACTGGAGCTGGTCCTCTGAGAACACCCAGACCAGAAGGAGGTCAAATATATCCCTGAGGGTTTTAGAAAGGGCTTTAGAATCCCAGCAGGCCCCGTCCAGCAGCACAGGGTTGCCCCTAATTTGAAATCGGTGGTGGGGATGGAACAGGTCGTACAAAGGAAAATTGACAAAGAGCGAGCGGAGGGTAGGGTGGCTGGCCCTTTCCCGCCCCCCCTCCCTCCCGGATATGATTTCCCTTCTTGGAGTGGTCCCCCCAAAAGCCCCGGGTGAATTCCGTTTAATTCACCATCTCTCCCACCCGTGAGGTAGTTCAGTGAACAACGCCATACCCAGAGAACTTACATCAGTTCACTACGCATCATTAGACTCGGCAGTTGCATTGGTCAGGAGCTGCGGCCAGGGAGCCCTTCTGGCAAAGTGCGACATTAAGTCTGCCTTCTGCCTACTCCTGGTTCACCCAGATAGTTTCCCACTACTAGGCTTCCACTTTCAAGGGCACTATTATTATGATAAGGCCATGCCAATGGGCTGCTCCATGTCTTGTTCGGCATTTGAGAGATTCAGCTCCATGGTTGAGTGGGTGGTACAGCAGCGTACAAATGCAGGGGAGCTCACTAAATATCAAGTTGACTTCCTCTTCATCGGACGGGCCGGCACAGGGGAATGCCAGGAACTGATGCTTATATTTCAGTGGGTGGTGGGGTGATTTGGACATCCCCCTGGCACTCGAGAAGAACTGGCCACCAAGTTGACAAACTTGGGCATAGAGCTGGAGACGGTGGCAGCCATCTCCCACCTGAGGATAAACTGAGATCCCTCCAGGCCAAGGTTGACAATTGCCTCGGGGCAACCAAAGTGACGGTCCAGCATCTACAGTCTCTACTTGGAAGTCTTAACTTCACATATAGGGTGGTGGCACTGGAGCGGGCTTTTCTGTCCCGCCTCTATGTTAAGCTGCAGGGCGACTCGCCCCCTTACTATCACATCAGGCTCACCAGGGAAATGAAGGAGGACCTTGAAATGTGGGCAGTCTTTCTAGCAGGTTTCAACAGGATTAGCTTTTGGAGGGACCAGCTATTGCTCAAGGCAGAGCTCCAGGTTCACTCCAATGCAGCCAGTGGGTTCGGCTTCGGGGTATATTTTAGGGACAGGTGGGTGGAGGCCCCCTGGCCACCCGAATGGACTGAGTTTGGAGTCACCAAGGACCTCACCTTCCTAGAGCTCTTCCCCATCGTGGTGGCAGTCCACCTATGGCCATTAGAATTCGCAAACCACATGGTGTGCTTTTGGTGCGACAATCAGGCAGTGGTACACATCCTAAATACGCTGTCATCACGGTCCCCATGGCTTGTGAAGCTGGTATGGGCATTTGTGCTCACCTGTTTGAACTTTAACATATTGTTCCAAGCCAGGCACATCCCCGGCATTGACAACGGTGTAGCCAACGCCCTTTCTTGCTTCCAGGTAGACCGTTTCTGCTCACTGACGCCAAAAGCTAGGACAACCCCAGAGCCACTGCCACCATCGGTGTAGAGCCTTAGGTCCTAGAGTTGGATGTCACCATTCGGGGATCCCTGGCACCGTGAACAAGGGCTGCATATGACAGAGCCTTCCACGAATTCCAGCAATACCGGTCCCTTCAAGGGTGTGACCTGGGCTTCCCTATTCCAGAACCTCAGATGCTCTAATTTGCCCTGTGACTGAGAAGGGCGGTGCCAGGCACCATAGCCGGTAAACTGGCGGCTCTGGGATTCACGAGTAACCTCGTCAGCAACCACCACCCAACAGGCCTTATGTCTGGCACGTCCCCTCTCATAGCTGTTGCTGAACTGCCTATTTGTTTTCCAGGTACCCCCCTAACCACCGATGGCAAGTGTGGATCATTGGTCACAGCCTGGTGTGTTGGGTGGGCAAAGCTGCTGGCCAGTCCCAGTGGGGGACACAGTTGGGCTTATCAGCATGAGCCAAAATCCAATGAAGGGTCCATAGCAGTATGAGGTGGCACCAGTTGATGACCAGCTTTCAGGTGCCACACAGGGGACCCCCGCTGGATGTCATTCTACCGCATTTAGGCGAGAAAGACCTACCCCAATTGAAAGGAATCCAACTGATTAAGAACATTAAGAGGGATGTGTGGGAGATTAAAAAATTGTTCCTAGTCACCCTTATTGTTTGGACTGATTTAGTAGAGTGAATGTCCTGGGGGGAGGGGATACACCCGAGGAAAGTAGACAGAACAAAAGAGGCCCATCAACAGGGATATAGGCAGGTGGCTGGCAGGGCTAGAAGGTGATAGTATTCACAACTATGCCCTGTCACACAATGTGGCCTGAGCTGTACCGCCGGGATGGTGTGCACCTGTCGGGCAAGGGGAATAATTGCTACCTGGAAGCCCTAAAGCAGAAGCTAGTTCAAATGTTAGATACATATCAGATTTAGGTAGGGGTTGGGGTCGTTCAGGTAGTCCTGGCGACCCCTTGGTGGCAGGGGTCCAACTTTGGCTTACAGGTTAAAGTAGAAATAGTAGAAGTATGAGTCATCTCCTTAAGTGATGGGGAGGCCACACCTACCGCAATAGCAAGGTACGACAAGTGGCGGGGTAGCCTCCCTGGGAGGGGTGTCCAGTGAGGGCGGTAGGGACAGGTATGGTCCCCAGCCTGCAGGCACCTTCCTCCTTACTCAGGTCTGAAAGGCCTTTGGTCCCCCTCACACATGGCCTGCACCACGAAAAGGGGGGGGGGGGAGACATCATGTTTGAGAATGGAGTGGTAATCGAGGGTATATCGAAACCACCCCTGTGTTCCTGGTTTGATGGACAGTTAAGTACTGGACCCGAATTGCACTAGGCGATTTGCCCCTACCTATTCTAATTATGATTGGCTTAATAAAGAGTGCAGCCATTTAAACCCAATCTTTGGTGTCTTGTCTCCTTTGGGGTGCGTCAGCAAATAGCATTTGTAGTCCTCTAGCTCCAAATTCCTTCTACGGGAGATTAACGTGATTAAAGAATGCTGCTTGGAAAGCCTTTTGTTTCATGCACTGGATAATGCTAAATAAATATAATTTTGGGGTGCCTGTTCTACACACACACACACACACACACTGTGGGATGCTTGTTCTATACACACACCTTAAAATTGTGTGGGAGGGTCTGAGGGAGCGGTGGCACCTGTCATTGATGAGGTATGCCCTCTGTGGGTCCCTCAGGTTCATAGTCTGGGAGTGCTCCTTGACCTGCAGCTCCATCTCGATGTTCAGGTAGTGCCAGTGGTGAAGGACTCATTTTGTCAATTACATCTGGTGCAACGGCTTCGGCTGTATGTCTCAGACTATGATCTAGCCACTATCATCCATGCTTTCATTACCTCAAGACTGGACTACTGCAACACGCTCTACGTGGGGCTACCCTTGGACAATTTGGAGACTGCAGCTGGTGTAGAATGCAGCTGCCCGCCTCCTAATGGGGACAGGTCACTGAGAGCACATTACACCTGTGCACTGTTCTCTGCACTGGCTGCCATAGTCTTCTGGGGCTGATTCAAGGTGTTGGTTTTGACCTCTAAAGCCCTAAATGGCCTGGGCTCCACCTATCTGCAGGATCCTCTCACCCCGGGTCATGGATTGGCCCCTGTGGTCAGCTGGGAGTGCCCTCCTTGAAGTCCCCCAGGTATCTCGGGTAGTGATGATGAGGGGGGCATTCTCGGTGGCCACGCTGAGGCTGTGGAACTCCGTCCTGATGAAGGTCTGCCTGACACCGGACCTCTCCTCTTTCCAAAAACAGTGTAAGACGGCCATTCCGCCAGGATTTTGGTGAGGGAGATGGGTGGGAGGGTTTGGTGTGGGGAGGGAGGGTGTTTCTTTTAGCTCTGCCTGGGTATTTTTATTGTTGATTTTATACTGTTATCTGTACCATGTTTATTTATTGATATTTTATGTATGCGTATTATATTTTTATATTTCTATTTGGTTTTACTATGTTGCGAGCTGCCCTGAGCTGCTATAACAGGAGGGGGTGGACAAGAAATCCAATGAAATAAATAAATATCCTGTAATATCTGTATGAAGGCAGCCCCTGCAAAATCAATGGTGTAGCAGATTGCAACTTGATAGAGCTGTTCCTCACTTCAATAGAGGTAGCAGGGTGGCGATAGAGCCAGCTACTAGCTTGGGATAACCTGAGGATTGTGAGAGGTTTGGCAGAGCCAGCCTGAAAGAGATAAAAAGCTTCAAACTAATCTAGAAAGGCAGAAAGCATAAGTGCAGCCTAATAACAGAGTGGGAGCACCTTAAGATTGGAACTGCTAGAGGCTTGGCCACACCCATTCTGGCTTTATAAGAGAGGAGACAGGAAGCAAGCAGTCAGTCTGCTTCTGGCTGCAGAAGGAGAAGGAACTCCAACCATAAGGTTTGGGAGTTTGGATTGCCTGAATAAGTGAGAGCTGCTGAGGGGCCTGAATGGCAAGAAGCTAAGCGAGAAAACCTCCAACCCCCTTGGATATCAGCAGCATCGAACTCACTTGCCTGGCAAGGTGGGAAGTTTATGTATTAAAGACTAACTATGTTAAGTTAATAACTATGTATTAAAGACTAACTATGTGAAGAGTCAGAGCCTGTATACTGACCAGAAGGTAATGACTTGAGCCAGAAGCTGAACTCCCTTGTTGGAAGGGACATTGGGGATGTTGTGTTGATTTATGAGCTTGGGAAGCCAAGGAGCACTGCACCCAGTGTCGGATAGCCATATGAGGCTAAGAGTTACAGTGAGAGTATAATAAACAACTGTTTAAAACTAATTCCCTAGAAGAGTGTTGATTCTGGGACCCAATCCTGCATCAGCTTACCCACGGGCACCACCAAACTGATACAAATGGTAAATCAGGTTTACGCAATCTTACTTTTGTGGTCAAATTACTATTATTAATGTTTCCAACAACAAAAGGTGAGCTGGGTGCTTTTTGTATTTGTGTGTGTGTGTCCAAAAATGAATATATTTCCATTACATGTTAATAACTAATGTTTACAATACATTGTGTTTTAATATTAATAAGATATTTTTCTGTCAACTTTCCCCTTTTTTGCTTCCATATCTGCCCAGTGCTATTAACCCTTTCATCACTCAAACTCTATAACTGGATTCTTTGAGCCAGACTGAGCCCACAGTTACATGAACACAATTCACATAACCAAAAGCAGAACTAAACTCCTACATATTCTAGTCTAAGTGCAAGCAGCCTTCAACCAATTATTCTCTTACCGGCCAGTCACACAGTATCCTCCCACCACAGTCTTAACCTTGCCACCATCAGGAAATTATGTCCCTTCTTTTATCTCTCTCCAAAAGTAAATATGGACGGGAACGATTTTTTTTCCTGAGAACCATATAATTGCAAACACTTTAAACTCATGAACAAAAGAAA
Organism: Sphenodon punctatus; assembly: GCA_003113815.1. Lineage (NCBI taxonomy): Eukaryota > Metazoa > Chordata > Lepidosauria > Sphenodontia > Sphenodontidae > Sphenodon > Sphenodon punctatus. Next base: position 2,180,439 of record QEPC01002256.1, on the reverse strand, counting down.
GTAGACTATAGTATGTTAAAATATGCAATGTTCTCAGAAAAATATTCCTGCCAATGAGATCAGATTAACGGTTGAGATCCACATGGAAGCAATTTTGCTTGAGTTTGGTTGTTAATACAGTATTTAAAAATGCAGTACAGAGAATATTTTGTTTCAGCAAAAATTTAAAAATAACGGATACTATATGGAGTTGCGGTGTTCTGAAGTAAGGGATTTTTGGCAAACCTTTTAGAAATGGCCGTTGCATTCTCCAAGAAGTAAGCACCCTTCCAATGATGCATCACTTTAAAATCGATAAGGTGTATTTTTAAAAAAAAATAAACAATCATACACAAAAGCTACATGTTTTGCATGTGAGGTTCATAAAATTGAAGTGTTTTCTTCTTTGGTGAATAAACATTGAAAGTACATGTGGCTACAGAAGGAAATACAGTAAAAAAATTTAAAGGAACAGTCCACCAATGAGTAAGTAATTATTAAGCAAGACCAATGGTCAGGAAAAAGAAATAAATAATAATAATAAAAGAGGGCACTGATGAGTAGTCTTTGGAAGCAGTACTAACTGCATGGTAAGACTCATTCCCAGAGTAATAAATTATAATATACAGATTCTACCCATCTATATTTCTGTCTGCCTCACACAGGCAGCTGTGTCCTTATGTAAGTTTGCAGTTTATTATAGTATGTAGGTTTCCAGATATCCATTTTGTCAAGACATGCATTATCTAACAGAAATTCAGTTAATGTGATTTGACATAAGTCTTTAAAAGCAATTTTTCTGCAGCAGGCTTGCTGGTATGTACGCTTTTTTGCTGCAAGCAAGGAGTTGAACTGACTGACTTAATCATTCTACTAAATATCTCTAACTTCATTTAGGACTATTTCTTCACTGTTTTGCATGAAGGGTAAAAACAAACATGACAGTAACTCACTCTAGCCTGTGGGCCACTGTCATGTGTGTTGTCAGGCCACCAGATGTTAACCCGGACTGATCCCGGGCATGTTGGCAGCTAGTCCAGGCTCTCAACCAGGCCCAGCCCCAGACATGTGCCATATGTGCGGCCTCGCAGCCAGCTGGGGCCCCGCACTTGCCTGGCTGGGCAGCAGGCTGCAGCCAGCTTCTCCCCCAGTAAGTGATTCTTCCTCCCCTCCCTGGCTCCAGACCCCATCCCTCACCTGCCTCTGCCTTCTAGTAGTGCTGCAGCAGCAGCAGCAGCGGCAGCATTGGGCTGGGAGATAAGGTTGTTTGTTTACAAACAGCTCCTCCCCATGTGCTGATCAGAAGGTTGCTGCCTTGTAAAGAAGGTTCTTCAAGATGGCTCCCAACATTCTCACAACTGGGTTGTGCACGCTCATCCTATTCAAATTATAGACCACATGATGGTCTAGAGCTCCTCTAGTATAAAAAGAACCCTCCCTCTCTGAATTACAGTTCCTTTCAACTCTTTATAGAAATATAAGAAAAGACTTCCATGCGGGGCTGGAAGGGTGGGTATTTGTGAGAATTTTTGGAGCCATCTCAAAGAACCTTGTTTACAAGGTAGCAACCTTCTGTTCTTCTTTGAGTGGCTCCTCAGATGATATTTTTACATGGCTCCGCCGGGTGGGGAGTCCGTGGGCGCACCAGTGCATGGGTGGGTCATGCACATGGCTGCACACGCATCCCCACTCACCCACCACTCATCCACTCCCACATAGTAACCACCGTTTCTCCTGGTTGGTCCGTGCGTGGGGATGAGTGGGGGGGGGGGTGAGTGGGGATGCGGGTTAGGCGAGCGCACACGCACCCCCACTCACCATGGGCGCGTGCATCACGTCATTCACACGGGGTTCCCCCACCCATGAACACACAGAAATCTGCGTGTTTACGGCTGGGAGGAGAGACCCGTGTAAAAAGGGCCACATTCTCACAACTGTCTTACTTATACTATCTTAGGTAGGAATTTAGGATGTAAAGCAATATCTATTCTGTCTTGGAAAATAAATCTGCAAATATGGTTCTGAGATTATGGCGGCTGCTATTTCATTAACTCTTCTTAATGAAGTTATTGCTAACAGGAATACTGTCTTTAAACCCGCACCCCATAACCAGTTCATCTGCACCCCCCATATAATCAATTCACGCTGCCCCGTGGGCACAAATTAAATGGTTATGGGTGGGGGGCAGCGTGAATTGATTATATGGGGGCAGAGGCACAAATGAACTGGTTATGGGATGGGGGCAGCATGAACTGATTATGGGGGCACAACTGAACTGGTTATGTCTCTTTTCATGGCATAATGCGCTTAATAAGCGCATTATGGATTTGTTGCACTGCATGCGTGCACACGGCACAGGTGGCACCAGCAGCAAGAAGCAACAGGCCCTGGAGGCCAGACTGGCTAAGCTTATTCCCTCCTTCAGCAAGGCAGTGGATGCAGTCAGTCTCTCTGTGCCTGCCTCACTGCCCGCTTGGCTGCCCCTGCAGTGGAACCACTCCTGGGGAGGGGAGGAAGCATTAGGAGGCCAGGCTTCTCCATGGTTGCTCGGAGGGGTGGAGAATGGGAATCCTTCCTGTCCAGAGGGAGTAAGTCTTATGTATATTAATACATTTGCATAATTAGTTCAGGTCTAATTATGCAAATTAGCCCCCCTGCACCAAGACTTCGCACATGGCCTTACAAACCCTGGGGCCGGCTCTGCTCTCACCTTAGCAAATTACCAAGGTCACAACTCACGCTACCACCTGACTGACTGGGGCAAAACAGGTCAGAGCATGTTAGCACATCTATTTCCACCAGCCTAGATTATAGGTATCCTAGGTCGCCATGGCTACCTGTCACTGCGGGGCCCTGGGGGCAGCATGGGGGCAGGTCCAGCTGGCTGCACATTTGTGCATCTCCCTGCCCACCCCCAGCCCCGGGCCACATGAACATTTGTTCCAAAACCTGACCCGGTCCAGACCATGTCTGCAGCAGTTTCCAGACCCAAACCAAGCTGGGTTGCCTCCCAGTACGGTCATGTTTGTTTTTAATCCAAAGATCCAATTAAACCTGTAACTTGAAAAGGAAATTACTGAAAATACCTTCCTTCCTCTCTGTCTGCAAGAAAGTACAACTCCATATTAGTTCCTTACTCACTTGAGTCACTACAGCATGCCGGCACCCATCTGCCAATCCTGTCCACCTGCAGTAAATATCTGGTTTGCTTCCATGTACCTCTCCTCCCTTCCTCCTTATCACCTCCGTTGGGGCACTTTGGGGCTGCAGGGGGTGGCAGGGGACGTTTTGATGGGGTTTTTTTGGGTTCAGGGCTAGGGAGGAAGGGTGGGGGTGTAGGAGGGGTGGTTAGAGGGAGGGGTTGGGGAGGGTATCCAGGTGACTGACCCTGGTGGCAGCAGGGGGAGTATTGGGAGGGTTATTGGTGGTGGGGGGAGGGAGCCCAACCCCGGTGAGAGAGGGAAATTGGATGGGGGGGGTATGGTCCCTACTGGTGGCAGCAGGATGGCCAGGGGGACGGGGGGAGGTGTGGGGGGAAGGCCACAGGGCGGGCAGCCAGGTTTGGAGGGCCAGGATGTGGTGGACTGGGGGGAGGGTGCGGCTATAAGGGTGGTTCTTGGGCGAGGACGGTATGGTCCATGGGGTGGGATGGCTCGCGTCCCTAGGGGACCTAGGTGCCTAAGGGAGGTGCAGGTTGCCATCACCCCGCTGGGGGTGAGGCTGGAGCCGGGTCCAAGGTCCACACATGGGGGGCTGCTGTTGCTAAATGCAAGGTCCATTGTTAACAAGGCCCCAATTGTCCGAGATATAATCTCGGCTGGGGCTGTGGACCTCGCATGTATTGCGGAGACCTGACTGAACAAGATGGCCGGTCCAACTTTGGCCGATCTCGTTCCGGCCGGGTATACCATGCAGCATCAGCCCTGCATGGATGGCCGGGGAGGTGGTGTAGCGATTATTTTTAGAGAGGACTGGCCTGTTAGGAGGTATCCAGTCTAGGAGATTGTGGGTATTGAGGCCCTTCACGTGGTGTTCGATTTGGCTGGGGGCAAGCTAGGGGTGCTGCTGGTATACCGGGCCCCCCTTACCGCTCTAGCAGAGCTGGCCTTGGAGGTGGTACTGGGCTCCTCTAGGACTTTGATCCTGGGGGACTTCAACATTCACTCCAATGCTGGCCTTCTTCGGGCGGAGCGAGAATTCATGGCCGCCATGGCAACCATGGAATTGTCCCAGGAGGTTATCTGCCTGATCCACGTGGGGGGGCATACCCTCAACCTGATCTTCGGTTTTGGCCTTGAGGCAGGGGGTCCGGTTGTGGGGGAGGTACACCCCTTCCAGAAGGGGAAGGGACCAGTTAGAATGGTCTGCTTCGGAGGCTGATGGAAACCCAGAGGTTCCAAGAGGTCCTGAGGGAGTTAACCTTGGAGCTGGATGATCACTCTGTCGATGAGCTGGTCCAGTGTTGGAACAGCTTGCTGGAGGAGGCCATTGACAGGGTGGCTCTGAGACACCCTCTGCCTCGGTCTCATCACCACAGGGCCCCTTGGTTTACCGAGGGGCTGCGGTGTATGAAACAAGTAGGCAGGAGGCTGGAGCGACACTGACGTTGGACTCGATCTGACTCCGACCGACTTCTCCATAGGGCCCATTTGCGGTCCTATGTTGAGGCTGTGAGGACAGCGAGGATACCGTCTATGAAGTCAAGCCTGGTGGAGCTGTTTTGGGTGGTGCGGGGGCTGATCAGTCCGGCCTCATTCCGCCTGTACGGGGACTTGTCCCAGGCCCACTGTGAGGAGTTTGTCACCTACTTCGCCAACAAGATCGCTCGGATTCAGAGCGACTTTGACACTGGATATGGGGCAGTAGGGGGAGAGGGCGAGGTGATGGAGACACCATCCGGTCCAGCTTTGTGGGGGGAGTTTCAGGAAGTGATGCCGGCCGATGCGGCAGATGTCTTGGGGTCTGCGAGGGCCACCTGTTGCGAACTTGATCAATGCCCGTCCTGGTTGGTGAAAGCCTCCAGGGAGACGTTGGGGACGGTGCTGGCGAGGGTAGAGAATGCGTCCTTGCAGCAGGGGAGGTTGTCGCCCAGCCTCAAGGAGGCTGTGGTGTGCCCCCTGCTGAAGAAACCATCTTTGGGCGTGGATGCGCTCGTCAGTTACTGACCTGTCTCTAACGTTCCCTTTTTAGGGAAGGTTATTGAGCGGGCGGTGGCAACCCAGCTCCAGGTGCATCTAGATAGCATCAGTTTCCTGGACCCTTTTCAATCTGGGTTCCACCCCGGCTATGGCACTGAGACGGCGTTGGTGACCTTGGTCGACGATCTCTGCCGGGAGATGGATGCAGGATGTTCAACATTTCTCATCCTGCTAGATCTCTCGGTCGC
>QEPC01002256.1:2139204-2174136 GCA_003113815.1 Sphenodon punctatus | reverse complement strand
GGGGTGCCTTCTTGGAGGTCCCCTGCATTAAGCGGGGGGCAACAATGGAGAGGGTGTTCTCGGTGGCTGGGCCGCGCCTTTGGAACTCTCTCCCGGAGGAAGCTCGCCTGGCCTGAAGCCTGTTGACATTCCGGCGAAGTTGTAAAATCTGGCTGTTCGCCCAGGCCTTTGGGGTGGGGGTGGGGGGTTAGAGGGTTTTATCTCCCCTACCCTATTTATTGTTTTATTGAGTTCCTGGGCGCTGTTTTAATACTTGAATTGTATTGATATGTTTTAATTGTTTTTAGATATATTTTATATGTATTGTTTTAAGCCGTCCCGAGCTGTTTCTAGGAAGGGCGGGGTAAAAATCTAATAAATGAAATGAAATGATCACCTAAACTCCTCTCCAGCTCCCCCCTTGGAGCAACATTCCTCAACCCTACCATATCTCAGTCCCCCAATCCTACTCCCCACTCCTGCCACCACCCCTTTCCCCAAAACCTGATCCCTTTCCCCCCCGCCGCTTTTCTCTCACGCCCTCTGGAACTGCCACTCTTCCATCCAGAAGGCACTGTTCGTCCACAATCTCTTCCTCTCCTGCTCCCTACAGCTCCTTGTCTTTATAGAAACCTGAATTCCCCCCATAACACTTCACTCCTCTTCTGCCTCCACCCTCGCCTGCTTGCAACTCCCCATATCCTCTAAATATCTTTGCCCCTTCTCCCTTGCTGCCCCCATGCCTGGAACTCCCTCCCTGGATACATTAATTCTTATTCTGCTCTTTCCTTATCAACTTTCATATCCCTACAGAAAACCTACCTCTTCCATCAGGTTTTCTCTAGCTTATCATGAGTGAAATTGCATCCTCTTTCCTCCCTCCCTCAGAATCTCTTTATTATTATTATTATTATTATAGCGCCGGTCATGTACCTGGCACTGTAGAGAACACAGAAATAGACGCGGTCCCTGCCTGTGGCTTACAATCTATAAGACAAGGAGGGGGAGACAGGGAGAGGGGACAGTGGGAGAGACAGCAGAGAAGACAGACAAACATTCAAGCGGATGCGAAGTCTCGGGTGCGTATGCTTGGCTTGGTGCAACTGCATTTTCTCAAATTCATTAATGTATCCTTGTCTCTCCCAATGTTCACCTCTCCCTTGTCTCCCCCTTCCTTTTTCCTATTAGATTGTAAACCCCTTGAGGCAGGGACCTGTCTATAATTTACTGTTAACAGTAGTTAATCTATAACTATTGATTGTACAGTGCCAGGTACACCGCTTGCACTATATAAACAACCAAACAATAATAATGTGTGTTAAAATAAATGTCCTTACTATTATAACTAATAATCTCACAAGAGTCTTAAAGTTGAAAGCCTTCTCAAAACGTTACCTCCCTTTTTCTGCAGACCCAGACCCGGGAGTCTTGGTGCTTACCCAGTGCCTGGTGGCTGTGGGGGACTGGATGAGGGAGAGCTGTCTGAAGTTGAATCCCAACAAGATGGAGGTGGTGTTGGTGGGTAGGGCTGGGGTGGTGGTGGCTCCCATCATTGATGGGGATTGCCCCCCTTTGGCCACACAGGTCTGCAGCCTGGGGGTGCTCCTCGACACAGCTTTGCCTGGATCTCCAGGTGGAGGCTGTGGTGAGGGGAGCATTTCACCAGCTACATCTGGGAGGGAGAGGGAAATGGGCAGGGTGGGGTGAGTTGGGGAGGGGGGTGGTTTTGTTGCCCTTTTTAGTATATTTTTAGTATGGATTTAAAACTGTATATTAGGTGTATTATGTAATTATTTTTATTGTTTATGTGTTGTGAGCCGCCCTGAGCTGTTCTGTGAGCAAGAGGGTGCGGGGTAGAAGGATATTGAAATAAATAAAATAAATAAATAAGAACAAATTTTCTTTATCCAGACCGGGCCACAGCAGACTATACCACATGGAAGTAGTCCACCGTAGCTCACTCTGCCCAGGTTGGGTGGACCGTAGCCTGGGTTATGATCAGGGCCCCGATTCTTCCGCGGAATTTTTTTAAAAATTCCGCGGGAGTCAGGGGCCAATTCTGTGCCTCGGCGCGATTTACCATGCGGGGGGGGGGGCTTGGTTTGCCTCCTCCTCCCCCCGCACTGGTAAACCCTCAGGGCCTCCCCTCCCCAGCTGCCGGGGCTTGCCCTCCCCAGCTGCTGGGGCGTGCTTGACTCCCACCCCCCAAAAAAACCCCAAAAGGATTTTCTTACCAGGGATGGCAGCAGCAGCTGCTCCGTCCAGCGCGCTCTTTTCCTGCTCGCACTTCCTGGCCCCTCCCGACGGGGCTCTCAGGGCGACGCAGCCGGATGACGTCATCTGGCTGCGTCGCCCTGAGAGCCCCGTCGGGAGGGGCCAGGAAGTACGAGCAGGAAAAGAGCGCGCTGGACGGAGCAGCTGCTGCTGCCATCCCTGGTAAGCAAATTAAAGGGCCCTGGCAACTGGGGAGGCTGGGGAGGGGAAGCCCCGAGGGTTTGTTCATTCCCCTTCCCCCGTAGAATCTCCTGCCCCGCGTCCCCGCAGCGCAGGCTGGAAATTCTGCGCTGGGGTAAGCGGGGCAGGAGATTCCGCGGGGGGAGGGGAATTCCGCGGGAAATCTGCGATTCGCAGACCCGCGGATCCCTCGGGGCCCTGGTTATGATCCCAGAGGTCTCTGGAATCACAGCACAGGCTCACCATGAACGTGGCTGTTCACCCAGGCCTTCGGGGGTGGGGGGTGGGTTAGGGTTATGGTGTTTCGCCCCCATCCTGTTTTATTGTTTTAACTTCCGTGGCCTTGTTTTAAATATTGCTGTTTGTTTTAAACTGTTTTATAGTGTTTTTATGTATTTGAAAGTTGCTGGAAGCCGCCCCGAGCTGGTTACAGGAGGGTGCAGGGTATAAATTACTGAAATAAATAATAAATAAATAAATATCTGGTGACTCAGCCAACAAACATGCTGGTGACCCACGGGCCTAAGCAGGCCACCGTCATGTTTGTTAACAGTGCGTGTCAGACATCTAATCATATGATGTCATCTCCAGTGTTTGCATAAACGCCTTCACACTTACTAAAATACAGATGATTCCTTTTCTTCCTGTGTTGCTAACAACCAAGTTGGTTCTTGGCCTCATTCACAAGTGTTGTCCAGCAAGTTCTGTCCATCACAATTTCATCAATATTGGTCTATCCCACCATTTTTAGATCTTCCTTAACACAATCCTTCCATTGGGTTCAAGAAAGGTCTTCCCTAGCGTCTAGTATTGTGCTGCATTCCATCAAAAATATAGATGCAACAAGCTACAGCTCTCTTTTCTTATTTATTTATTTACAGAATGGTAGGACCCAGCAAGTGTCATATGCTTTCCCAAACAAAGGGGCAGTTCCTGCCCCCTCTCCCCACAGTGCATTTACAGTAAGTATCAGATGCTGGTCAACTCTAGGTCCCATACACAAACTATGAAAAGCAGAAAATAACCTTACTCGGTAACACTGCGTAATTTCAGATGTGACTGGCATTTCAGCCCGCCATGCTGAACCCTGGACCAGGACCCGTCTCGGATCCCAGTCCGTGATTAGACCGGCTGTCCTTTAGACGTGCCGGCCTGATCTCTACTTGGGTTCAGGGAGGGGGAGGGGCTGTGCGGGGAGGGGGCGGGGCTGCGCAACATGTGGCTGCTGAGCCCCACCCCCCGCGCTCCCTCGGCCGCCCACCCACGGGGCCTGATTCCGGGACGGGGCTGGCAAGCAGACGTGCATCGCCGCCATTGCCAGCCCCATCCTGGATCGTAGCCAGCTTAAGCACAGTTCTGGAGGTGAGCCTGACCTCACCTCCAGAACCGTAGTTAGCTTTGAACCCCACCAGAGATTCACTGTGGTGAACAACTGGCGGGGCTCAAATAGACGTTACGGCGATCACAGCCACCAGTGGATTCAGGGTGGTTGACTGAACACGTAACGTCTGAAATTACCCACTATTCAAATTCAGTCACTTTCTTAACTTGGTTTCTAAAGTTTCTTTTTGGGTGTGTTTAAAATTCACTTTTCTTTCTTTTCCTATCTTCCTTCCCTTCTATCTAGAAACTCTTGCCTTGTATATTTTCTAGTGTTCTCAAAATAAAAGAAAATAGAGAATAACTGGAGAAAATAAACGTTGTGATGTGTGATTCTTGCCTGCATGTCCCTCCATAATTTACAAAATGGATTAAATTATACCAAGCCTCTCAGTTGTTCCAAGTGATGCTTTAGCATATTATGATTTAGAATTATAGAGAAAATGAATTAAATCTATACAAATAGGTGGTTACATGTGTGGTCTCACTTTGTCAAGTTTAAAAATGCTGAGCAAAATAAGTGTTCTGCTTACAGCTGGAATACTAGTGACCGAGCAACTAATAGGTTAACCTATCAGGAATGTGGCCATGTGAGATTTATGGGAAAGTGCCTCACATGCACACTGGCCTAGTCATCAGCTGGCAGGCCAGTCATGACCTTGGTGAATCTCTCTCTCTTCTTAGCCAACACATTCACTTGGGAGTACACGATACACTGTACTACTACTATGTGTTCCAATTATTGTCCCAGCATATGACAAACAAATATTTAAGTTCTGCTTTGTTAACTTCTTTGTTATTACAAATAATTTAATGTACACAAAAATATGGAGTTGGATGATCAGAATACATATGATTTATAGATATAAAGGTTAAACTTGGGACAACTTTCCACTAAGAAATCAAGAAAAATATTTTAAGGTATACAGATGAAGCTGGCAAGCAATAATTGTCAAACACATTGCTTTTCACCTTGCTACGTTCCAGTCTCACTAACTGTGCTTTTTGTTGTTTATGTTTTCTCTAGCAACAACCAACTCTGACATTAATTCAAATTGTCTGGGACAGATTCTGATGTCATTCCTCCAAACTCAGCAACAGACTGCAATAAACCCTGTTTGGTGTGGCAATGGATCAATGGCACTGAATCAGGCAGGGACAGGACCGTACTACTTTCCATTAATTACTCCAGTAGTGAGGAACCTCTGACCCATAGTCAAAATCCAGCCTGCAGCTGGTTTTGTCTGGTTCCTTTTCAGTTCCCGGATGTGACCTTCCCTACTCTCAAGCTCTGAAAGAGTGAAATCAGGGAAAGAGAGTGGAGCGCATGCACTCAAAGAGAAAGGATGCATCCATGGCACAAATTTAGACCCTTCCCTGCCCTGACAACACTTATTCACCTCCAATCCTATCTGGCCTGTGGAGCTTGCACTGGTTTTTAAAGTGGTGTGTAAAACGTTCCCCTCACCCCTGTACTATTTCCTTAAAAAGCCAAGTCTTGACACTGACACATTAAGCATTCTCTTAGGAATGCCTCCCAAATAACATAGGACTCCCCTGTATAAAGTAGGGACATTGGGTGCTTTAATTTAATTTAATTTAATTAATTAATTTATTTTTTTTGGTACCCTGCCCTATCCCCGAAGACTCCAGGCATTTCACCACCACATAAAAACAATACAAGCATAAAACAAACACACTCCACAGAACTAAAAACACTCCATTGCCCTCCCTGCAAAGCTATCCCTCCCCGTTGAATGCCTGGCCAAACAAAAAGGTCTTACACTGCCTTAGACAGACACAGAGCCTGGCCACCCCTATTGCTACTCTGGGAGTGCACCCCCACGTCTGCCTTCTTCCAGCCCCACCTGGGTCCACAAGAGATGGACCAGTGGTTTCCCCAGGCCACAGTCTGCCCACCCCCCAACATAGAGTTACAGGCACTCGTCCAACACTAGGCTGGTGCCTGCAAATCCATAAACGGGGCAAGTGACGGCCGGGCATGGAGCTGCACTGTGGCTCCACCCAACAGACAGTTTGGTTGCATCCCCCCTAAGCACCTCATCCTGTTGTTTTCTAGAAACACCAGGAGTAGACAGACAGATCAAGGAACCCTTCTCCCATCCTATCTGTCCTACTCCTGCCAGGACCTGATTGGTCAATCTCCTCCCCCAGGAGGTTTCTCATCTCTTTGTGGCTCAGAGAGCTTCCTACCTCCCTCCTGAACACAGCTAGTCTTAGGACTCAGTATAGATATAGGCCTTTCCTATCCTACATGTATTTCCTAATAAAGCTACTTAAGCTTAAGTATGCTTCCTGCCTGCTTATTGATGATTAGCTACTCACACTCCTCTGTAAACTCTGCATTGGGCAAATGGATGCAATGATCTCACAGTCCTTGCATTTCCAACAGGGTTATGGGCCCAGACACCCAAAAGGCAGCGCAGAGTGAGTAAAATTGAGTGCTAGCATTAATCTTAAAGGCAGAAAAGAAAAGAAAGATTTTAGTCTCTGTGACCATGGATTCTATGCTGAAGGTCTCCATTCCAGAGAGGCTCACTGGAGCAACAAACTATGAAGCTTGGAGTCATAATGCAAGGATGGCACTGGGAGGACAAGGCCTAAGGAAAATGCTGGAGTCCAACAGACCTACAGATGCAGGGGCAGCACAAGAACTCTGGGATGAGAAAAATGACAAAGCTATGGCAATCATCTCAATGTCGGTGAGTCAGCGTTTACATGTGCACATACGTGACAAGTTAACTGCAAAAGATATGTGGGAAATTTTACAGAGACTGTATCAAGGGAAGTCAAATATATCAAAGATACAAATGCTTAAAAGACTTTGTAATATGAGAATGGATGAGAGTGAAGATTTTTCAGCTCATGTTAATGGCCTGCTTGAACTAGTCAGGAGACTGGAAAATCAAAAGCTGAATTTACCAGATGAATTGATAGTGGCATTTCTGCTGAACTCTTTACCACCAACTTTTCAAACAGTATGTCAGATAATAGAAATGCAGGATAACCAATCTTTGGAAGTCGTTATTCAGAAACTTGAGGAATTTAATATGGCTCAAACTAATGAACAGCCAAACATCCCTTCAGAGTTTGCTTGCAAGGCAGCTGGAAATAAAGAGGTTTTTGCAAAATCTGCAAGAGTTAAGCGTTGCTTCAATTGTGGGGAAATCACCCATCTTGCATATCAATGCAGGAAGCAAGATACTGCAGAGAAACCAGTTAAGCAAGTTCCCAGCTCCTCTGCAAAGAACAAAGGGAGCCATGATAGGGCTTTCAGCCTGGTTGAGGAAAAAGCATCTCAACTTAAAAATGTGGAAGGAATAGAATGTGAGACTGCTTCACATGATTTCTTTGTTGATTCTGGAGCAACTAAAAATCTTATAAAGGACAAAGACAGATTTATTGATCTGGATAGGACTTATAGAACTCCTATAAGATTGGCTAATGGAGAGAAAGTTTATTGTCAAGGAAGAGGCAGGGCTAAACTCATATGTCATCTGGGAAACGGTGAGGAAATGAAAGTTACCATTGAAGAAGCTCTATATGTCCCAGAATTGGATCATAATTTTATAAGTGTCAAGTATGCTGTACAGAAAGGTTTTGCAGTGCATTTTGAAGGGAAATATTGCAGAATTTCAAAGGAAAAGGAGCTTTTTATGCGAGGAATGCTGGATTCAAATGGCCTATTCAAGGTAGATTGCTTGCAACAGGATCAGTATGCAAATGCTGCAAAAGATTGCAGACATAAGAACTGTGAAAGCAAATGGCACAGAAGGATGGGCCATAGAAATGCAGATGTGTTGCATGCACTTCCAGACCTAGTTAAACATTTTAAAATGAACTCATGTGCAACTAAAGATGAGAGATGTGTTTGCTGTGTAAAAGGAAAGGGAACTAGGCCCTCCTTTCATCAGAGCAAGGAGGAAGCCACACAGCACCCCCTACAGCTCATTCATAGTGATATCTGTGGTCCTATGAAGACAAAAACAATTGCAGGAAACCAGTATGCATTGACTTTCATAGATGATTTTTCCAAGTTCACGTTCACTTACTTGATTAAAGAGAAAAGTCAGGTGCTGGAGAAATTTAAGGAATATGTTGCAAGAGCCAGCAATAAGTTTGGAAGATCACCTCAGATCCTAAGGTCAGATAATGGAGGTGAATATGTTTCAAAACAGATGAAAGAATTTTTGAAGCAAAAAGGAATTGAACACCAGACAACCATCCCGCATACACCAGAACAAAATGGAGTAGCAGAAAGAAAAAATCGCTCTCTCATAGAGATGGCGAGATGTATGCTTTTGGATGCGAATCTGCCAAACAAATACTGGGGGGAAGCAGTAATGACTGCCACATACCTGCAGAACAGGCTCCCAACCAAAGGTGCAAAAGCAACACCTTATGAACTATGGCATGGGAACAAGCCCAGTGTGGGGCACATTAGAGTGTTTGGCTCTAAAGCCTATGCTTATATCCCAAAGGCCAAAAGGACCAAACTTAACACCAGATGTGAAGAAGGGATACTTGTTGGCTATGCACAAGGATGCAAGGGATACAGAGTAATGGACACTGACACTGGAAATGTGAAGATAAGCAGTGTGGTCTATTTTGATGAAAATGAAAAGGGAAGCACTGATCAAATGCCAGACCTAATGAGGCCAAGTTCATCAAGACAGAAAAAGACTGCAGAACTGCAGATAAAAGAGGAAGCTGAAGTTTCATTTGATTTGACCATGTTCAATCAACCTGAACCAGAAGGGGGCACTGACACCAACACTGATGCTGATGCTGAAACTGAAGCAGAACCAGAACTGGAACCAGAAGATAACACTGATGCTGATACTGAAACTGAAGCCGAAGCAGAACCAGAACCAGAAGTGAGACGTTCTGAAAGACACAACAAAGGAGTGCCAGCAGCGAGATTCTCCTATGCGGCAAAAGTGGAGGAACCACAGGAGCCCTCAACATGGCAAGACATTCAAAAAATGCAAACCAGTGAGGCGCGCAAATGGAGAGATGCTGCCAAGGAAGAAATTGAGTCTCTTAATGAAAATAAAACATGGACACTCACAAAGCTACCTGAAAACAAAAAGGCCATTGGATGCAAATGGGTCTTCAAGACCAAGCATAATGCAGAAGGGGAAATCACGCGCCACAAAGCGAGATTAGTGGCCAAGGGATATTCCCAAAAATACGGCGAAGACTACGACGAAACCTTTGCTCCAGTAGTAAGGCACACCACAATAAGAACACTCCTCAGCATAGCAGCTGCAAGAAAAATGGAAGTGCAGCACTTAGACGTGAAGACTGCATTCCTACATGGTGATATCAAAGAGGATATCTACATGCAGCAGCCGCCGGGATTTAAAGAACCTGGGAAGGAGGAACTTGTGTGCAAACTTCAAAAGAGTATCTATGGTTTAAAGCAAGCAGCGAAAGCCTGGAACGAAAAATTGAATCAATTGCTCCTTAAGGAGGGGTTCATACAGGGAGAAGCTGACCCCTGCCTATACTCAAGGTTCAGAAATAAAAGGAGGACATACATTCTAACTTATGTGGATGATCTGATTGTATGCCATGAAAACAAACGAGATTGTGATGAAATCGTCAGGAATCTGAACAAAGAAATAGAGGTGAAAGACTTGGGAGGTATCACTTACTATCTTGGAATACAAATAGAACGAGAAAAAGATGGAAGTTTCCTTCTCAATCAAAAACAAAAGATAAAGGACATTTTAGAATGCCTAGGCATGACAGAGGCTAATGAAGTGGGGACACCTATGGAAACAAATTTCCTAAGCCAGGAAGGCAACGACGAGCCCCTACCACAGGACAACCAGTACAGAACTGCAATTGGCAAAATGTTGTATGTAGCCACCGTCACAAGGCCAGACATTGCCGCTGCTGTAGGAATACTAAGCAGAAAAGTAAGTGCACCAACCCAAAGGGACTGGATAGCAGTCAAGAGAATAGCACGGTACCTGAAGGGCACAATGCATTTAAACTTAAAACTACCAGCAAGCGAGAACCCCAGATTGATGGGATATATGGATGCGGACTGGGCCGGAGACAAGACTGACTGCAAATCTGTGAGTGGAAATGTATTTCTGTATGGAGGCGGAGCAATCAGTTGGACTAGCCAGAAGCAGTCATTAATTGCCCTTTCATCCACAGAAGCAGAATTTATTTCAGCCACTCAAGCATGTCAAGAGGTAGTATGGCTACACAGACTACTAAAGGACTTTGGAATAGACGAACCAAAGCCAACTGAGATGTATGAGGACAATCAAAGCTGCATTCAGCTTACGAAAATGGAAAAGATAAAGCCAAGGTCGAAGCACATCAACACCAAGCGTCACTATGTGAGAGAAGCGCAAGAAAAAGGACTTGTTGAACTGATTTATTGTCCTACAGAGGAAATGATAGCGGATGTGCTGACCAAACCGCTACCCAGAGACAATTTCCAGAGGCTACGAGAAGCATTGGGAATTGTCAGCAGTGCACATAAATGATTCGGTGCACGGGACGATGAGAAGGGGTGTTGGAAATACATTCCTTTGGTTGCATCCCCCCTAAGCACCTCATCCTGTTTGTTTGCTAGAAACACCAGGAGTAGACAGACAGATCAGGGAACCCTTCCCCCATCCTATCTGTCCTACTCCTGTCAGGACCTGATTGGTCAATCTCCTCCCCCAGGAGATTTCTCATCTCTTTGTGTCTCAGAGAGCTTCCTTCCTCCCTCTTGAACACACCTAGTCTTAGGACTTAGCATAGATGTAGGCCTTTCCTATCCTAAATGTATTTCCTAATAAAGCTACTTAAGCTTAAGTATGCTTCCTGCCTGCTTACTGATGATTAGCTACTCACACTCCTCTGTAAACTCTGCATTGGGCAAATTAATGCAATGATCTCACAGTCCTTGCATTTCCAACAGTTTACACCTCCTGAAAGAGCCCCAACACCTCAGCTTCATCAGAGCTATTGATGCAAGGGGGCAGGAGCCCTAAAGAGGCACAGTGGCTTGATGCAGTTGCCAGCTCTTTATAGTGAAACTTGGAGATTTCAGGGTCCAATCCCCCCTTAGATGGAAAAAACAACAAAAAAGTAAAACCTATTCTCAGGGGAAAATCTAGGCCTCAGTTCCATGTCAGTCAAAACTTTGATTGAAGCAAAGGGAGAATTGCTTAAGTAAGGCCCTGAGAACATGACCCTGGGGTAGGTTACACTGTAGTGCAGTCAGACAGAGAGGGCAGCCAAAATAATAATGTGGCAGACCAAGTCTATGCCAATATGAATCAACAGTTGTAAATGCATGCAATAAATTAATGTGTATATCAGAGAAATTAAACACACAACACGGTACCTGATTCCTCTATTTGAGGGCTTTCTTTCACTTTTTCTTCCTTTTTTAAATTAAAAAAGTTAATGCATTTCTGCAATCAATTAGGTTGGATTCTGATTCCAAAATCCTAATTCTTGTTGCTAGTATTCTCTCTCATTTCTATTAATGGCTGAACAGTTTTTTTAGCAAAATTTTTTAAAGTTAAAATTTAAGGTCCCTATTTTAAATAAGCATTTATACTTCAGAGAACTTTGCTGTGTCTCAAATCCATTTAGGATTTTACTTTATAGTATACTTGCTTAATATTTCTAAATTTAACACACCTGTAATCTGTTGATCTCCAAATCTACTTGGTAGCAAGCCCTACTTCTCTCTGCAGGCAGGATCTGTTTGGTGTCTGCTATCTGCTTCATTTTCCTGGTACTTTCACTAATCTCTACATAACTGTAATTAGTAATCTGCAGGTTGTCAAACATCCCTCTACTGTGTATCCTAGAGTCCTTCAAATTTTCACTTGTGGTTTATATTTTTTAAGAGTACAAAACTCTTTGCAATAGAGAGATTCTGATTATTTATTTATTTATATAGAAGAATTTCAATTATTACAGCTATGTTGATTTGTTTATTGTTTAATAAAGTTCTCTCCAGTTTCAATAGGATAAAAATACTCTTCTTCACTCTGTGCCCATTGGACAGTGTTGTTGTGCTCTCCTAAAAACCCACTCCATTATACCCAATGTCCCTGCTTTGCTCCATGTACACAGCCTCTCTTGTTGGCATTCAAAAGGTTTTCATGGATTCAATTAACTAATGTTTTAAAGAAGGCAAGCTTCTGCAAGTGCCAGTCTCAGATAGTGGCAACAATAATGGGTGTTTTTACGAGAGGCAACAACTGGATCTCTGTGCCAGCCCTGTGGCGGGCAATTGGTGCTGCCACACAACAGGGCAAGCGCAGGGAGCGGCCACATAGTTGTGGGGAGGCTGGGCAGGTCTGTTGGAGCTGCTGTCAAAGCCGAGGAGTGTGCACCTGGCCCTGCCCCGACTTCTTCCCCCAGTCGGGCCTAAAGCCCGCCCGTGGCCCGTGATGTGGTCACACGCAATGGGTGACAGCACCCACTGCTTGCAGCCCCACTGTTGAGTTTGCCACACAGCAGGAAGAAGGGGCCCAGGCCTGGCCACACAGGTTGCCCCAATTGGGGTAAGGTTGCTTTGCAACGCATCCTCAGAATTTTTCCGAGGACGTGTCATGTAGCAGGCAGCTGTTTACTCTGCCATGGGGTGGGGGGGAACATCTGGCTGCCACCAGTCACATGATGCACTGCATCACCGTGGCCTAGCTGCCCAACAAGGGGTAAGACTACCCAAGGCATGCTAGCCTCCCCTCCCTATCTCTTCTGGAGACACCCAAAATTAGGGATGGGCGAACACGGTTCGGCAGTTCGGAGTTCAGCCCGAACTCAGTCTGTTCGGATGACCGAACTCAAACCCAAACGCGAACATACCAAACAAACTGAACGCCGAACGGCGAAATGGCCGAACAGTTAGGTCAGTTCGGATCGCGTTCGGATGAGTTCGGGTGGCAAACAAAGGTTCACTGGAAGGTCAAACATTACAGGGAGGTGTCAGTGACTGAGGAGCAGACTTCCAGGCACCAGGGGTGGAGAGGCTTGCAAGAAACGAAACTAATTATCTGCCTCCCCCCTTCCCAACACCTTCTGAGCTAGTCACTGTTCCTGAACAGCAGGCGTTGAGTAGGATTTTTAGATTGCTTTAAGTTTCATTTCAGTTTTGTAATGAAATGAAACTTAAACCATAAACTGAAACCTTGTGTTATGCACTGTACAGACTCATTGAGTATGTAATGTATGTATTTCACTACAGACTCCTCTTCTGTTTGTGATTCCCCCCCATCCCATATATATAGGATGTATATATATTCATGAAATAATGGATAGATATACAAATAACGAATAATGAAAACGACAACTGAGAATACCAAAAACAACAACCGAGAATACCGATAATGATAATAGCGATATCGATAGAGATATGGAAAATTATATATATATATGGATATGGATGGGGGAGGGATAGATAGATAGATAGATAGATAGATAGATAGATAGATAGATAGAAGAGAGTTGTAGGAGTTAGCTTAGTGATAGAGATAGCGTTAGTGATTTAGTTTTAGTGTTTGTAGGAGTAGGTCTGTGTACTTATTAGATAATCCATTTAGTTCATAGCATTTAGGATAGTTAATAGCAGTTAGATTTAGTGTGTGTATGTATGTATGTATATATATATATATATATATATATATATATATATATATAATATTAGATAAAAAAATAAATTAAAAAACCCCATATAAAAACCAAATAAAAAACAAAAACAAAACCCCTTAACAACACTTCCTGAATGGCCGAACGGAACAGCCGAACAGCCTAACCGAACGGCCTGTTCGGACGACCGAACCGAACAGCCGAACCCGAACTCGGCGAACTAGCCGAACTGAACAGACGAACCAAACGCAGCCGAACCGAACGGCCGAACCCGAACCGCGATCTGTTCACCCATCCCTACCCAAAATATGAAAAGTACCATTAATGTTTTCCATTCATAAAAACTTAGAAAAGCAGTATATAATATAGTATACTACTACTTTATTTCTTAAGGCTTCTTTGCCCGACATAAAAGGTTCCTCACTGTTTTTGTCCTTACAATTTTGTTAATGTTAAAAGTTTATAATAATATGCAAGATATTAAGAACATGCATCAGTTCTTTCCTAACCATGATCAGCATTAACATGTCTGTTCCTTGCATGGGAAACCAAAACAGGATAATGCAAGAATTTTTCACCACTCCTCGCAATCCCCACTGAGGACATATCCCCCAACTAAGACTGCTCATAGTTAGTACAACCTGAGGAGAAAACTACACCAAATGGGCAGAGGCAAGGAGAAAAATGTGTGTGAACCTTACAGCTAAGGTTACCAGATTTAGAAAATCTGAAAGAGAGACACCCTGTGCATGGTCCTCTACTATTCCCTGGTTTGCATATGTATGTATAAATTAACATTAATTAACATAAATTAACTGTTCTTAAAGCCAGAGTCACTGCTCGGTTCCCCTGGCCTATTCCAGCACACATCACCCCACCTCCCCAAATGGCACATGCACACACCAGGCTCACACTCTCAGCATGAGATGCTCCCCTCTGCCAAGCCCAGGCACTAAGCCCAACCTCACCACAGACCTCCTTGCCCTGCTACCAACTGCCCAGGCCCAGACCAGGGAATTCCTGCTCTCTCTTCTGAGATGCCCCTTCTCCCAGTAGGGATGCCCTGGGCCACCCTTCGAATTTGTGGATCTAGCAACCATATACAGCAGGGTGGGGAACCTCAGGCCCGGGGGCCAAATGCAGCCTATGGCAGTTTTGGGACCCTTTCCAGTTTCTAGATCTGCCCCCTAGATCCAGTTCCTACACCAAAGCACTGAAAGACTGAGCTCAGAGATGAGGGAATGCACACAAGGATCGGAAACAAATCCATGATCTGGACCCTCCTTTTCTTGATTTTGCCCCTTACACACTGTCACCCCCAGCTTCTATGTAGGTGTTGGAGCTTGTACTACTTTTCAAAGTGACCGCTGGGAGGGAACAGGTTCCCACCCCTGATGAACAGGGTCTGGGATTGTTTTGAAATCATCCATAGCTGCCCCACCGCCCTCACACAAAGATCTACCCGGGGTTGGTTCCTGTGTTCTTCCTGTGCAGCTCTGGCTTGGTGCCATCCTGCTGCTCAGCACTGGGAAGATTCTCTAACTGTAGTTCCTGCTGTCCAGCTGCAGCTGGGGTGCCACTGCTGAACACAGAGGTGATGGGGCAGCAGGAGACCCAGGAGGACTTTCCCTTCCATACCCACACTTAGGGCTTAAGCGGCAACTCTTTTTTCTGCGCTGATATTTCATTCTACCATTTCGGAATTGCCTGTGATTTTCTGCAGCTTTTCCACTGGCACTTCGTTAATTCCATGCCCTTTGCTTTACAACATCGGAATTATTGAAAAGCGCCATAAATAATCTTGGAAAGTGTCATAAATAATCTCAGAAAATGTCGGAAGAAACACTGTTCTGCTACTTTTGGATGTCGGAAAGTGCCAGTGGAAATTGCAAAAGATCGCAGACAAAAGCAGTGGAATGAATGTCTCTATCTATCACACCATGTCGCTCATTGCAGAAGAGTTCTTTCCGTTGGAAACAGCTGCCACGGCGGCTTGCCATTTCAGACCTAACACACATGCACTAGCAACCATTTTCTTTTTAGTGGGAAGAGCAAGAGAGCAGCAGCACTGGGTAAAAACAGATGTGCGGCTGGTGGGACTGCTCCCCGGGCCACCCCATGGGGGAAAACCCTGGGCGACATGGCCTGGGTCAGGCCGGGGCACTGAACTGATGTAGCCATGGCCAGGGAATCATCCTGCCAGCTGCATGGCTTGGGCAGGGCCAGGAGCACAACAAACATGTGGGTGGGATGCATCATCCATGCAGTGCTCCCAGTACCCCATTTCCTGTCATGATGAGCAGCCATGACAGCCAATGAGGCATAGCCATGGCTGCTAGCCATGGCAGCCCCCAGGTTGGCAATGTGGGAACAGACATGCTAGCCTACTTTGTTAGCCCGGGATGTGACCTTGGAGATTTTCTGAGGTCACAGTCCAGGCTAGCCACCAACATGACCCTGGGCAATTTTGGGTTTAGATGTGCTGCCGGGTCCTGGGCCACAGCGGACAAAAGCAGGACAAAATCATGTCTTTTACCTTCTGTAACGGCTAGAGGTGGGACACCGGGGAGAATACCGGATACCGGATTTACTGGTATTGGATCTCCCTGGTATCAGATTTATCGGTATCAGCATCCATTTTTTTAACATTGGCCACTGTACAGTTTTTTTTACATTGCGGCTATTTATTTCAATGGTCACGATGTAAAAAAACCTGTAAAGCGGCCAATGTTAAAAAAAAACGGTATGCCGATACCGGTGATTATCGGATTAATCTGACACACCCCATTATCAGGTGTATCAGATTAATCCAATACCAATATTCCCACCCCTAGTAATGGCAGGAGCCCTTTTTTCTGTCTGCTGACCCCTAGTGCTGGCTGCTGCGTACTGAAGGGAAACCAATAAAATCAATGATAAGATCGAAAAGCAGCAGTGTGGGGTGGGGGTTAGCACTGAACTCCTTATCTTCCCTCCCAATCCTTCCTCTCCCTCCTCCCTGTCAATTGCCATTGATGGGGTCTCCCTCCTCCCTGTCCCCCAAGCTTGCAGCTTGGACTTAATTTTCGACTCGTACCTTACCTTCAAACCCTACACTGACTCCGTCACCAAGTCCTGCCGCTTCTCCCTCCACAACATTGCTAAGTTCCGTCCTTTTCTGTCTGTCTCCTCTGCCAACTCTCATCCACGCCCTAGTCATCTCACACCTCGACTACTGTAACCTCCTCCTTGCTGGTCTTCCCCGCTCTCACCTTTCTTCCCTCATCTCTGTTCAAAACTCTGCAGCCAGGATCATCCACCTTGCCCATCGCTTCGACCATGTGCAGCCTCTCCTCTCCGCTCTCCACTGGCTCCCTCTTCCTGAGCATATTCTGCACAAGCTCCTTGTCCTCACTTACAAAGCCCTTCACAACCTCGCTCCCCCCTGCCTTTCTGCCCTGATCTCCCTCCGAACCCGTTTGAGCACTCCGCTCCTCTTCCATCCCCTCCCTCACCCTCCCACGCCTCCCCTGCTCCCCCAACCGCCTTTGTCTCTTCTCTTTTGCTGCCCCGCACGCCTGGAACTCCCTTCCTGCCCTCATCTGCCTTGCCCCCACCCTCCACACCTTCAAGTCCCTCCTCAAAACCCACCTCTTCCGCTCCGCCCTTCCGAACTCCTGCTAATCATCCCCACTCAGGACTGTCCCCCACCTGTTATCTGCAAACTCCCAATTTACTGTAACCAAGCCAAGAGAGTGTACCTGAGTTCTCACATCCTCATGAATGTTACATCCCTTGTCTCTCCCTCTGTTCCCCCTTCCCTGTCTCCCCTCCCCCTGTCTTTAGATTGTAAGCAGGGACCATGTCTATCTTATTTTTTTGTAAAGCGCCAGGTACATCGCTGGTGCTATCTAAATGCTTATAATAATAATAATAATAATAATTTAATCATAATTAATCATAATAAATAATCCTAAGGAGAAAACTACACCAAATGGGCAGAGGCAAGGAGAAAAATGTGTGTGAACCTTACAGCTAAGGTTACCATGTTTAGAAAATTTCAAAGAGAGACACCCCATGTGTGGTCCTCTACTGTAGCTTTGTTTGCATAAGCATGTATAAGTACATATAAATTAACATTAATTAACATAAATTAACTGCTCTCAAAGCCAGAGTCACTGTCCACTTCCCCTTGCCTGTTCCAACACACATGACCCCGTCCCCACCCCCACAGATGACACACGCATACACCACACTCTCAGCAGGTTTCTAGCAGCCCCAACCAACCTATGTGAGGGATACTTTCCCAGCCCCTCCCAAAATGGGAAATCTGGCAACCCTACCTAAAGCAGAGCTAGTTGACAGCAGAGAAACACATGCTGCACATCCCAAGGAGAGAAGCAATGGGCTGAGCTCACCAATCGTTCAAAGAGGCATAATAATTCTTGGAACTTCTGCTCTGGTGATATAACTCCACAATGGCCTTTTTAAAACAGGCCGTGGCTGGGGGGGGAGGGGGGCTGTCAGTGTGGGGCAGTGCAGGTGTTTGTGTGTACAAGGGCGCACACCCATCCCCCATGCATCCCCACACATGGAACAACCAGTATTTTTGCTGGTTGCTCCATGCATGGGTGGAAGTGGGTGGACATGTGTGTTTCGTGGGAGCACACATGCACTTACCCATGACTGCTGTACAAACGAGACTCACCAACGCATGCCCACGCAACGGGCGTGCGTGGGTGTGTCTCGTGCAAAAAGGGCCAATGTGTCTGTGCAATCCTGAGTTATAGGCAATAGGGTTACAATACTGAAACCACTTGCTCCAGAGTAATCCCAGTGACTTTAGTGGAATTACTCTAAAGTAAGCAGCTTCAGGATTGCAGCCCATTTGAGCAAGTGGCAGTGAGAATTTATTTGTACTTCACAATTTTATATTTATTACTCATTAATAGGAGTTTCTTTGGTATGGAGGTGCTTGGGAGGAACGCAAAATCATTTAACACCACACATTTTTCTAGGATCCATCTGAGAATTGGAAAGACTTGCTATAGGAAACGTGAACCTCATGTCTCTGGTACATCATCGCATTGTAGCTCTGTCAGCATGGATGTATGGATATGTTGTGAAACAGAACTCTGATAACATCACACTCCATTGGACTAATATGACAGAGTAAATACACCATCTGTGTCATATTAATAATGCATTTGTATATCAACAATAAGCAATATTTTGCCATATTTACGTTTGTCTAATTTAGGTGATAAGTCCATTGGGGGATAGTCTTCCTCTATGTTTTGCATACTGCTGAGCACATTTTCAGGTAGTGAAGAAGAGCCTAGTTCTGCCACAGTAACTTGCTAACCACTGCTAGGTAGTGTGAAGAGAAAGTGAGGTAAGCTAACACCAGCTCTTCTCCACCCCCACGCACCTTTGGGGCATGGCTGCTTGTGACAGCAGTCCAAGCATTCATTTTTTGCCTCAAGAATGAATAACTGTCAGCGGTGGAAAAACTTGTCTCTCCAATGGGCCACTTTGAAAATTATTACAAGCTCCATGGGCCAGATAAGAGTTGGGAGTAAGGATACCACTACCATAGAGTCGCGGCCAGAAATCCTAGAGTATCCAAGGAGCAACCACTTCCTTACTTCTTCTCTACTCTTGTTCTCACTGGCGCTCCCAGGCGGTGGCTGCTTGTAGGTGCATGAATAACACGTGGGAGGACTGCCTATTCATTAGGCTTGAGGGGCTGAATTTTGATTCTTGGTTTCTCAGTAAGAATCACAATTTTTGTCTCGTTCTTGCAAATGAGAACAAGACGAGAACCAGCTGGATTATCACTGTGTAAAGCAAGAATCTCGAAAAACAGAATACCCGGTGCTGATGGGGGGTGGCGGGGAGGGAAGGAGTGAGTGAGGAGGAAGTCACACTGTTTCCTACCCATCGTTCTTACTTTGTCTGGGGCTGGCAGATGTCTTGGTGGGGAAAGCTTTCTGATGTCAAACTTTCAGGAATGAGAGGGAGAGAGCCGGAGGGAGGTGGCAGACTCAGCTGATATCTTAACGTTCTATTGGCTAGCAAGAGTCAGCAGCCAATAGAATGCTGAAAAGCTGTACTGAGCCTGCCTCTCCCCTTTAGCTCTCCCCCCTCCCATCTGGCAGATCATGAGCATTCTATTGGCTAGCAGGAGTCTGAGAACCTAAAGGAATGTAGAAAAGCTGTGCTGAGCCTACCTCTTCCCTTCACCTCCCCCTTCCCATCTGTTTCTAGCCCCCCGAGGTAATTAACATGCACAAATCAATTATAGTACTCCTCCCTCTTTCCAGATGGGAGAAGGGAGCTGAAGGAAAGAGGTGGGCTCAGCACAGCTTTTCTGCATTTGACTGGGTGATTAGACTCCTGCTAGCCAGTGGAATGCTCAAGATCTGCCCCTTCCATCCTGCTCTCCCCTTCCCACCTGGAAAGGACTCCCCTTCAGCTCTCCCCACTCCCATCTGGAAGAGGCAGGCTCAGTACAGCCTTTCAGCATTCTATTGGATGCTGCCTCCTGCTAGCCAATAGAATGCTACGATATCAGCTGAGTCTCCCCCCTCCTGCTTTCCCCCTCTCATTCCTTAAAATTTGATTTCAGAAAGCTTTCCCCACAGAGTTAGTCTGCCAGTCCCAGACAAAGTAAAAAAACTGGGCAGGGAACAGTATGGCTTCCTCCTCCCTCCCTCCCTCCTTAAATTTCTCCAGGCAGAGACCCCAGCCTGGGTGTACAGTGGGGGGGAGAGGGGGGGGGAGAAATGTTGTGAGAATCTGAATCAGGGTCGAGATGTCTGTGAGATCTTGATCCTAATTCTAGCAAGATTTGCACGAGAATACAATCTATTCTTGTTTCAGCCCTGGACACACTAAACATGCTAGTGGGGGCTGCACAGACCAAATCCAGACTGCAGTGGGCTGGTGTCTCATTTGTTATCACCCAGTGTTGCTGAACTGATTTCACTAGGAATGGCAGATGTTCAACAGTTCCAGAATCATGCCTGGTAAGTGTGTTAACTTATAATTTCTTCCATAAATAATTTCTTGTTGACACTCAAACTCAACAACAAGATATTCCCATCCAGCAACCTCTCACTTCCACACATTCTTTAGTAACTATTTTTACCCTTCATGCCTCCTTAGGGTTTACCTAGTGTTTGGAGGAAGCTTAATTTCCATAAGCTCCACTAATAAAGCCTAGTTCAGGCCCCAGCTTTTATTTCAGTGATTAAGCATACGATAAGATTAAAAAAGATTGCCTTGTGAGCTATTTGTTGCAGTTATCATTTCAATCTTTCAATTCAAACAGTGTTGAAATACTTGGCTTGGCTGCCAGGCAATTAAAGTTACAGAGCCCTGCTCCACTGCAATAGCTCTTTTTTTTTCTGTTTTGTACAAAACCTCCTCCTCCTCCTCTTCTTTGTCTTCATCATCTTTGTCTTCTATAAAAATCCACAGATCCTACCCAGTTCTTGATATTATGAACAACAGTCACCTGGAGTGTGTGGTTGGATACTTTACTGGGAGATGAGAAAGAGGATTCTCTGAGGTGCTAAAACATATTGCATAATTAGATAAACCATATAAACACAGGAAAATTCTCCATGCTATTTCATGACACAGTAAAATCAAGAGTCAGTCAAAAGCCACATTCTACATGTGAACTGCTCCAGTATTATTCAAAGCTTTCATTTGCATAAGAGTTGCACTAAAACAAAACCTGGTATTTTAATAGGAAACTGAAATGAGAACACCCATCTGATTAACCTAAATCTATTACAAGTAAAATGGACCTTCATAGCTTGTTTAAAACAGAGTCAGATTGTGTCTAAATCTTCATGGAAGTGCTAAGAAGCTCAGCCTCAGACACAATTCTGTTATGGAGCACTAACCAACATATACTCACTCCCCTCCACACTAACCAGTAACCAGTAGATCTAACAGATCCAAAAATTTTGCCTGTGTGTCCCTGTGTTGAGACACCAAGATAATCTTGCAACAAAAGACAGCATCAAGTACACGTAAGATATCGAATATCAGTTGGGATGGGGATCCTATTCACAGATGGCATAACTCCCACCTACCGAGTCTGGCAAACTATGTGATAGATGGTAGTAAAGTGTATGTTGACTCTATTGGAAAATGACTACTTCTCCATGGGGAGCCAAAATTTCTCTCTCTCTCTCTCTCTTGCCTTCTGCCCCAACAGTCTCCCATGGAGGTTACAGTGTGATTTGTAATTAATACTAGACAGATAAAATGTATCATTACTTATTACCTCATTCTGTTTATTTTGTGGTTTGTGCCTGGTGGAAATGTGATTCACCAGTGCTTATTTTGGAATAAATTTTGATCAACACCCACACAATGTGCAAATGTGCTCTCACACTCTGAATTCCCCATGGGGTCCTAACTACTCAATACAGTCTTACTCTGGTGACAGCCTCTTCTGCAAGGAGCACCTGCTCCTTTAAAGTATCCTGGAATGAGCTTCACCTTCTGCCTTCCCTGCCTCCTGCTTCATGATTGGCTGGTGGAGCTGGTGTTCTGCAGTGCTAGCTGCTGAGATTCTGAGCAGCAGCTGAGAATGGGTGCAATGAAGAAAGAGGGCCATTCCGATAGCATGGAACTGGGACCAGTCCTGGTGCAGCACTGCCCCAGAGTTGCTGTGCTTCCAAGCCACCATTTGGCCATGCCTGGTCAAGAGCATGTGTAGTTGTTGTACTGTTCGCAAATGTAAGAGATGGAGACAAAGCAGTTCAGATTATATGTTTTGTTGGACCAATTTTTGTTGATGAGAGTATGCAAGGTTTCAGGCCACCCAAGCTTGCATGTTCCCACCAACAGAAGTAGGTCCAATAAAAGATATCATCTGAACTGCTTTGTCTTCATGGAAGATTCTCTCTCTCTCTCTCTGTAGGAGGGAAGTAACAGATTTTTGAGGCTTTTCAGGGTCACTGTGCTTTTCTAGTTTCAGCAAAAAGCTGTCCTGTAAAGTTTGCGAAATTCAAGAGTATCCTATGGAGCTGATTAGTGGGATTAATTGTTTCAGTATTTTTAAAATGGAACAGATCAGTATCTATGGAGGTCTAATACGCAGCATACTTAACAATTCCAATACAAAAAAAATTCAAAATAAGGATATAAATATAAATGGGGAAAATACTTAATTTCTCAGAATACAAAACCAAGATATATTACACTAAAATGAGAAGTAAAAAAATAAAATGAAACAAAGAATAATGAAAGAATTATTTTTTTAAATGTATGTTAATCTGTGGAATTTATTGTCACAATGTGTGTGTGTCTAGTATTTACAGATATTCAAGTATATATCAATTTCCACTTTTTAATATTAAATATTGAGATCACTTCTTCCTATGGTGAAATCCACAGGAAGATGATAGAAGATTTAACAACAAACTTGTGATGTTCACCTTGCGGTGCTTCTGACATGTGGATTTAGTTGGATGTTTCTTGATTTTTGTGTTGGTTGAGAGGTGTGCTGTGCCAAGCTGCTTTGCTTTGGGCCAATGCCCCAAATTTGGCCAGTCCAACGCAGCGGTGGCACTTCAGGATGTTCTGGAGTGCTGCAAGCAGGGCTGCCTCAGATCAGCCACAACCTGTTATGCCTGCACATCCGGCAGGGCCACCTTTAGATGGATGGGCTACACGGGGGTGAAGCAGGCTAGCACAGCCAGCACTGGGGCAGCCTGTCCATCTGAAAACACTCAAATAGACAGACGCACTTCAAAGAAAACAAACAAAAAACAACAAAAATGTTTACTTTTACTTTCTACTTTATTGCTATTTTCTGTTTGCTTGCAAGCTCAGAACATAACCTATTTGTATGGCTTAACTTCAGAAATTGTGGCTCACCATAAATCTTGATCTTGCAACCACAGAAAAGTCAGGGACACTGTTCTATATCATTTGCTTATTTATATACCTCTTTCACACCCTCTCTTATTCTCTAATGTCTAAACAGTGCCAGTCTACTCAAGCTGTCCTTTTATTTTCTTCCTGCTTCTCTAACCATTTGCATCACCTGTTTGTAGTACTATATTATTTCTGCAGGCGAGACTGATTTTTATATAAATCAAAAAATGATTTTTATATAATTTTAGTATAATGATTTAATAAGGAAATCTTGCTTTATTTCTATACCAGTGGTGCCTAACCCATGGCTTGTGAGCAACATGTTGCTCCTGCTGCCCTTTCATGTTGCTCACAACAGTTCAGTAAACAAATGCACAATGTTGGGAGGGAGGAAAGTAGTAGTAGTAGTATATTTTTTTTAATTGACTCAACCATTGGTTTCAGCAATTTGTAACAAATACAATAAAATAAAGCCATACAAAATCTATTTGTTGTGGAATACATCATTTCCCCCCTATCAAAGATACATGACCATCAATAATGCAACACAAACACTTGTAAACACACACACACATATTGTGGCAATAAGTTCCACAGATTAGCATACATTTAAAAAATAAATAAATAAATTCTTTCATTATACAGCAATAAGGAAGATAAGTTGTTGGCAAAGTTACTTGCAATATCTGTGCAAGACTTAGCTTTCCACTCGTTTTGGAATTTGGGCTGTTTTTAAATAGGCATGGCTGTGGGTCGGGTCTGTGTGTGCCACATGGCATGCTGACGCACGTCCGGTGAATGCATGGGAATTTAAATGGGCTATGATGGGGGTGTGCCAATACCCACGCAGCGCCCACTCCTGCCCCCACACGGAGCATCCTAGATTTCCCCCCGATGCTCCACGTGTGGGCATGAGTGGGCGGTGTGTGGGCATGGGAGTGTACGCCCACCCATGCCACCTTCAGAAAGGGAGCGCAAGTGGGTGGGGATGGGTAGACCTGTCTGGGTACATCCCATTTAAAAATGGCCTTGGATTGAGGAGGAGTGAGTTATGTAGCAACCCAACACGTACTCTGTGCAAGTTTTTGATGGAATTGTCTTAACATATGCTCATGCAGAGAAAATGGAAAGGTACAAATTTTAAATGGGAAAGGATTTTTTAATTTTAATTTTATTTTTAAATGCAGTTTACAATTAGAGCTTACTGCTGAACTCATTACTGCAAAATGTCACTCCGGCCAAAAGCTTAGCTCAGTTGAAAAAGGATTTTCTTTTATATGGATTACAACAACCACCAGATTTATAAATGTAACTATTTAATAATTAAGAGATCTGGAAGGGCTACAAACCTTCAGGTATTAAAGAATACACAAATCCACGCTAACTTGTGGATTAGAAGGCATTTTTTTTCTGGGGGTAGTTTATTCTCTGTCTACAGCACAGTCTCTGACACCTTTACTCTGAAGCAGCTGGTACTGGCCACAATCAGACAAAATACCCAATTTAAATAGTCCCTCCTTTTAATGCCTAAGGATTCTACGGTAGTGTTGCTCCATAGCTCAGCATAAAAAGCATTTAACTCTTTTTATGGGAGGCTCCTCCCATTGAATGTTCCCCCAAACTATAAGAGATCTGTAGCTAGTGAGTCTCTTCTCTCTCCCCACCCCATTGAGGCTCTGCAGAACAAGGCTGTGCTTAAATTCTGCTTGTTTGCTTGCGACTAAATCCAGGATGGAGGGTTTTCAGTAGTCAAAGCAGGACAATCCCAGGACTACTGGTAAGTGCATTTGTCTGTTTATACTGTAGACCAAGGGTGGGGAACATCCAGCCCAGGGGCCAAGTACGGCCCACAGCTAGTTTTTATGTGTCCCCTTTTAAGTTGCGGGATCCAGTTCCCACTCCCAAGCACTGAAAGAGTGATCTCAGGGGAAAGGAAGCAAAGATGAGGGGGTGTAATCAATGAAAAGAACAGATCCATGACAGATGTTCCCACACCCCTTAAACACGCCTGCCCCGAGTTCCTACGTAGCTGTTGGAGTTTGTACTAATTATCAAAGTGACCCATGGGAGGGAAATTGTACAATGTCTAGTAAATATTGAGGGTTACTGTCACACAGATACTTAGAAAAGGCAGGATTATAGGAAAGAGTCTAACGTAGTGAAAATATTTTCACTTAGCTCTGCTAATGCTGCTTAATCCTGACACAATATTTCTTGTTTCTTTCCTGTTTCTACACTGGACTGTTAGTTGGCCAAATCTGATTAAGTTACTGTATGGTCTGCATCTGTGATGTCGATAGACATCTAAAATGGTCTAGAGTAGACCTTCATCTCACTTGTGACAAAAGTACATGTTAAAGCGATGAATTCTAAGGTGGGAAAGTGCATTCCTCTACTGATCTGACAAAGTTATACAGATAAAACTGTACTGTATTCTGACACTGTTTAAAAATAAGTTCTATGTGGCCAATAGAGAGCTTCTTATTTTGGACACTATGGCCCTTTTTACATGGACCTCTCCCACTCATGAACATGCAGAGATCTCCATCCATGTGAAGGATATGGCGTACACGGTGAGTGGGAGTGCGTGCATGCCCCGCCTACCATGCATCCCCACTCACCCTCCCTCTCATCCCCACACACGAAGCAACCAGGGAAAATGGAGGTTGCTCTGTGTTATGGGGATGAGTGGGGATGTGTGTGGGCTGTGTGCATGCCCCGCCCACCCGTCGCACACGCACTGGCCTCACCCACACACACCCCACCTGGTGGCGCTGTGTAAAAATCGCCTTATGTGAAATGAGGATTTTCAGAGCTCAGACAGGAGGTTTTAGAAGGAGCCATTTTGTTATGTGACCAATAATTCAATTTTATTTATTTATTTAGTTAGTTTTAAATTTTCTGTCCTGCCCATCCTGCCACTGGCAGCTCTGGGCGGCTCACAATAATAACAACAATAGTAACAATATAAACAGCTTTAAAACAATCACCAGGGAGGAATTTTTTAAAAAAAAAAATCCCTCCTCCCACCACCCTAACCCTTTCCCCCTATCCTCCCAATAAAAAGCCAATGGGGTATGGCCAAACACCATGTCTCTGTTTCTCTCTGAATGTATAAATAATGCGACTACAGCATCCTCTTATAGTAGGCACTTTCTGTAACCTGTTAGAGAACACAACGGCCTAAACCATATATCCTAGATCTCACAAGCTGATTGGTTCTGACAAGCCACCAAAACAAACTGAAAACTAATTTTGTATTTCAGTTTTACCAAAATTTAATTATTAATTAATTAATTAAAACATTTTTACCCCACCCCTCCTGCTCTAAGCATCTCAGACCAGCTTACAACACAGTAAACAAATATAAAACTAAAAGAAACACAATTAAAAACACATTAAAATGCATTAAAAAGGAAAGCACTGAACAATAAACCCTTCCCCAATCCACTCCCCCCCACCCTACACCCCATCTCCCTTGCCCAAAAGCCAGGCGGAACAGCCAGGTTTTACACATACAACGGAAAGCAGGGAGATCCGGGGCCACCCAGGCCTCAACCAGGAGGGAGTTCGACAGTCAGGTGCAGTCACCGAGAATGCCCTCTCCATAGTGGCCCATTGGGCCACACGGGGGACCTCAAGAAGGGCGCTCCCAGCGGACCGCAGAGGCTGCTCCAGAGCGCGAAGAGTGAGGTGGTCCCGCAGGTAAATCAGACCAAGGCGGTATAGGCCAATAAGACCAATATACACACTTACATTCTTTTAAAGTTTTTTCTATATATCATATAGTATGGCAATAATGCTCACGCATGTACCAGTGTACACAAAAGTAGCATTTTGTACAGTGTTTAACACCATGGGATTTTAAAAAGCACTTCTGAATTCTATGCACAACTGCAACACAAATAATACATCAGTGATTTTCATCTAGTGTTGCTGCTACAATTTCACTGAAATAAATTTTATGCATAAGAATGCAAGACTATTTCACTTTGCAGTTGAACATTTAACAGGCCTTATTAATTAGCTATACTGACACCCCTTGTGAGACAGGATTCACATTCAAGGCCCTAAATATTTTGTGGCCTGGAGCATAATAATGTGACAGGATGGAGTCAGCCTTTACGTATGAACCTCATGAACAACTGGCTAAGGAACTAAATCTTGGCAGTAGTTAAAACCACATGACCAGCCCTCTTGGCCAGAGGAAACATGCCAGATGGCAGCCAAAGAAGGGGGGGGTGGGGCGACAGAGTGGGGGATGGGACAAAGAAAGCTCACCTAAAACAGTAAATCCTGCTTTATTTTCTATGTGGAAGCATAATTTAATTTTCTAAAAAAATATAATCTACTGGTTGCTGACAATGTGCTTTAAACACAACTGTTCTAGCTTTTACTGTATGTCATCCCATTTCCTTTAACAGATGTATTTCTTCAGTTTATTCAACTGCATGGCTAGACCGTTACACGTAGTACTGACATCCAATGATTTCTCCACTGCTAACTCTTTCCTTTCATAGAATGGCTGCAAAATTGGCATACATCATTTAAGTGGCCAATGCAAGGCAAACAACGAACTGTCCAAATTCAGCTCTCTTTGCAGGATTAAAAGCCCATAGTAATGGACATGACAGAGAGTAGTGCAGCATGGGTAGGTATGCACACCATGTCTGGCTCATGCAGATTCTTGCCTGAAACCATAACACACCCCAGCCTAGTCTGCTAGCCCCCAAGTGCATAATACAAAGGAAAAACCTTAATTCAATTGTGCTTAAGGCACACTGTCAGCAACCAGTTTGAGCCAGTGCTGAATTTCCAGAGCTACATCTGGTTGTGGCTCCATAAGCTGAGGGCAACTGAAGCACTAGTCTTTGTGACTGACAATGAGGTAATTAGGTAGCCTGGGGAGGTCAGAATATTTTAAAAGAACTAGGGACAGGAGTTTGAGGACATAAGTTGTCCTCTTTCTATTTTGGATTTGCTTTCTGTGTACAGAGATCCTACTTTTGTATTTCCGTTTCACCGATATACATGCTTACATTCTTTTAAGGGTTTTTTCTGCATATATTTGGGAACTCTCTGAGTTTCTTTCCAGCTGCAAAGACTCTGCTGACCCTGGGTGTCTTTAGATGGACCCAGGGGTGGCTACCCCCCGCATCCCCCAGATGCAGTGCCACCTGTGCTGGGTTTATACGGACACAGCAGCTGTCGCAGCTTACAGTCCACTTATGTGGCACCCCCCCACACATCATAGACCTGTGGGCAGATTGGCTGACACTCTAGGTGGCTGTCTGCAGCTCTGTGGTGTTCCCGGGGCAACCCCTAGTCGGGAGCAGAGTCACAGCAGCTGTCTGTGAGCTGATGGACCACAGCTCTGCTTCTGGCCAGTGCCCCCATGTTTGGATGGTTCACTCACTGGTGGTGCTCCAGGATGTTCCAGAGCACTGCTAGTGGAGCTGGGGCTCCTCCAGGCTGTTTGTCAGGCCAGATGAGAGTGCTCTCCAGGACCTGATCGCTGGACCTCTCCTTGCAGCAGGACTGGGCAGGGCGTAACAGATGGGAGGGCTCACGTTAGCCCAGAATAGGCCGACTGGGAGAACCTTAGCTCGCACCACATTGCAGTCCCTCTCTGGACGATGCGTCTGGTAGGAGCCAGCCACCCACCCCAAGGTGGAAGTGAGTGAAATCTGACAGCCACTGAACGAACTGGCGAGCAGGTGACTCAAGGGCTACTGCAGGCTACCATCTCATTGACCTTCCCCCTTGATTTTTTCATGCTTAATAAAATACGACAGCAGATGAGAGACAGGTGCTTGTTAGTTCTAGTTTAGATACGTGCTCTCCACTTTCTCCAGATCACAAAACTACATATTTTAGGTGTTGATTTGCCAGAATTAGAGGTGGACTCTCTGGTTAAAGTAACATCCAACAAATACTTATCCTCAAACCTGCACTGATTTGTTTTTCAAGTTCAAAAAGTTTAACTGCCAAATTACCCCACCCCACCCCCAAAAAAATCTGTTTCTTGACTGAACAAGATGTACAGGAAAACATTTTTGCTGTCAGGTCAAATCCGGAGGGGCAATATACATGGCTCGTTGAAGTGAGCCATTAGGCCAATAGAGGGTTCAATTTATATTGACATTTTAATATATATTAATATTTATTAATTTTATATTGTAAAAATAAAATAAAAACAATAAAATAAGAAATAAAAACTGAAGCATTACAGAACAGATAATTCAAGATACATACTAAAGCCGTTGCTTTTAGTAGAGGTTGAGGGTAGGGGGAAACTTGACATTATATGCAACCGACTAACAAATATACACATATAGTTAGAGGATACCAAACTACAAACAAACCAACTTGCCGACTTAACAGAGGATTCATATTGCACCATATTTCTTTATATCCAGTCCAATTATGTCTATTTGTCCATGTGAGCTTTTCCATTAAAGCAACATACATACTTTCTTTTAACCAATCTGAGAGTGAAGGTACATTGGGAGTTTTCCATTTCCTTAAAATTAACCATTTAGTAACAAAAATATTATAGCTAGCCATTTTTTCATGGGAGCAGACAATGGTAAAGAGTCCATAATCCCCAATATGCATAATCCAGGTGATGGTACTATGTTCATTTTAAGTATTTTAGATACACATATGTTAAACCAAAAATTAGTAATTCCAAACCTGGTTTCAATATCTCCAGCAATAGTCATCCAAGGCTAGCCCTGCAAATAATTTTTCTCTGGTCTAATAAAACCTATTTAAGATCTTGTTTTGAAAAATAATAATCTTAAAATCAATTAATTAGATGTTTTACAAAGTGATTTCCAGATAGTTTCCCATTTTTCATCTATTAATAATATCTGTAAATTCTTTTCCTATTTACCTTTAATGTTAACATCTGCTGAATAGAATAACTTATTGAACCATTTGTATGTATTCATAACAAAGTTAAACTTAACCTTAGAATTTAACACATTTTTCCAAATTTATATATAAGCTATTCCATATTTTCCCATATGCCTTATTCAGCCAAGCACAAAGTTTTCGTTGTAAAATATCTCATGGCATTACATAACAAACTTACTGCATATATAAGCAAAGGGTACAAGACTGCCATCTTTAATGATGGAATTGAATGCAGCTGTATAGAGCAAGAACCAGCAGGAAGACCATGGCTCTAAGCGTAAGCAGCTTGATCATCTTCAGGAAGTTGCAGCCAGGATCCCCTTCTTCAACAGTCGGGAACAATATTGAATATCTCCTCCTGCAGACATCCTATGGAGTTCATCACTCGACCCCTCCAAAAGTACTACAACTAGGGGACACCGCATGAAGCTAATGGGACACCGCATGATGCTAACGAGTTCCCTCCCCCACCCCCCCAACAACAGCAACTGACCAGGGGGCCGTGTTAGCAGCAGCGTAGTGGCGCAAGTGGCAGGGCCAGGTCAGGCTCCAACAAAACTGTGAGTGGCCGGCCCCCAGCTTCCATCTCCCCTCCCCTGGTTGGTCTGGCTGCGCCGCATTTCCCTCCTTCCCCCCCCACAACAACAGCAACTGACCAGGGGGCCGGGACAGCTATGGTTTTTAAAGAGGGTGGTCTGTGAGGAGGCACCCACCCAGTGCAATCCATGGTAGGTATTGAAGGCCTCCATCTTGTGTTTAATTTGGCAGGGGACAGTTTGGAGTGCTACTGGTATACCGTGCACCTACCAGTTCAGTGGCCTCCTTTCTGGTGTGTTGGAGGTGGTGTTGCCCGCTGTGACCTTTTTGCGGATTATTTTGCGGAGAAAATCAACATTCACACCGACGTAGTTCTCGGGGAGAGTCGAGCTTGAGTTCATGGCTGCCATGGCAACCAGGGGTCTGTCCCAGAGGGTCAACGGCCAGACACGTCATGGAGGACATACTTTAGATCTCATGTTTTGCACTGGCCCTGAGGCGGGTGGTCCGTTAATGGGAGAGATATCAGCTGTGCCCTTGTCATGGATGGACCATTACCTCAGTGCAGACCTCCTTCTAGCATGTCTGCCCCCGGAAGGGTGCGGAACCAATTGGGATGGTCCGCCCTCGGAGGCTGTTGGACCCAGTGTGGTTTCTAGGCGCTCTGGGGGAGTTACCTGCTGACCTTGACAACCATCACATCGATGACCTTGTCAGGCTGAGGAACACCTTGGTGACGGAAGCCATTGATCAAATGTCTCCCAGGCATCTGTTACCCAGGCGGAGGCTGCACAAACCTCCTTGGTTCTCTGAGGAGCTGCGAATGCTGAAGCAAGAGGGGCGATGGTTGGAGCAACGGTGAAGTTGTTCTCGGGCTGAAGCCGACAGATTGCGACATAGAGCTAGTTTACGAACCTATGCCATGGCTATGCGGGCAGCAAAGAGGGAATTCTTTGCTGCCCCCATAGCGTCCGCAAAATCCCATCCGGCAGAGCTGTTCTGGGTCGTATGCGGGCTGGCCAGTCCAGCCTCCCCTGACCCTGGAGTTGAGTCATCATCTGCCCGCTGTGACCTTTTTGCGGATTATTTTGCGGAGAAAATCGCTTGTATTCACCAAGGCCTCGATACCGCAATTAATACAGTGGAGGAGGTAGAGGCGGTGGAAACCCCAACTTGTCCAATTTTGTGGGATCAGTTTCAGTCGGTGACACCCACTGACACGGTCAGGGTGCTGGGGGCTGTTCAAGTCACCTCTTGCGAACTAGATCCTTGCCCGTCCTGACTGATTAAGAGCTGCCGGGAGACAATGGGGATGTTGCTGTCTGGGGTGGTCAATGCCTCCCTAGAGGAGGCCAGAGTGCTGAGCTGCCTCAAGGAGGAAGTGTTGCGGCCTCTGCTTAAGAAACCATCGCTTGACGTTGACTCCCCCACCAGCTATTGGCCTGTCTCTAACCTTCCCTTTTTAGGGAAGGTTATTAAACGGGTAGTGGCTCAGCAGCTCCCAGGGAATCTCGACCGCGTCAGTTATTTAGATCCCTCGCAGTCTGGCTTTCATCCGGGGCATGGCACTGAGACAGCATTAGTGGCTTTGGTGGATGATGTGCGCCAGGAAAAGGACAAGAGTCGATCGCCCCTTTTGGTCCTATTAGATCTGTCGGCTGCATTTGATACTGTTGACCACGAGATGTTGGTGACACGCCTGCTGGACAGTGCAGGGATGGGCGGGATCATTGAGTGGTTCCGCTCATTCCTGACCGGGAGAACTCAGTGGGTGGTGCTCGGTGATTATTTTTCATCTCACCGTGACCTTTTATGTGAGGTCCCACACGGTTCTGTCTTGTCCCCTCTCCTGTTCAACGTGTATATGCAGCCGCTTGGCGAGGTGATCAGGGGTTATGGAGTGAGGTGTCATCAGTATGCGGATGACACCCAACTGTACCCCTCATTTTCAACTGACCCAGGCCCGGCTGTCTCGGTGCTTACCCGATGTTTGGCAGCTGTGGGGGATTGGATGAGGGCTAATCAACTGCGACTGAATCCTGACAAGACGGAAGTGATGTTAGTGGGTAAGGTGATGGAGGTGATGGCCTCCTCGGTTGAGGGGGTTTGTCCTCCATTAGCTTCCCAGGTGCGGAACCTGGGGGTGCTCCTCGATGCGCAGCTCCACCTGGATCTCCAGGTGGAGGCTGTGGCGAGGAGTGCCTTCCGCCAGTTACATCTGGTGCAGTGGCTTCAGCTGCTGGTTTCGGTTCCGGATCTAACCACGATCATCCATGCTTTTATCACCTCTCGGTTAGACTACTGTAATGCGCTCTACGTGGGGCTACCTATGGTGACGGCTCGGAAGCTGTAGCTGGAGCAGAATGCGGCGGCCCGGCTCCTGGTGGGGCTGGGTCTCCGGGAGCACATCACACCAGTGCTCTGATCTCTGCACTGGCTGCCAATAGTCTTCCGAGTCCGATTCAAAGTGTTGGTTTTGACCTATAAAGCCTTACACAGTCTGGGTCCTGCCTATTTGCCTGTCTCACTTCCCGGGTTCTGTACCAGCCCCTGCGGTCATCTGGGGGCACCCTGTTGGAGGTCCCTCAGGTTTCCCGGCGGGCCACGCAGGACAGAGCAGTCTCAGTGGCCGCGCCGCCCCTCTGGATTTCTCTCCCAGTGGGAACCCGAGTGGCCCCGGACCTCCCAGTTTTCCACAGGAATTGTAAGAACTGGCTGTTCCGGCAGGCATTTGGCGAGGGAGAAGGATGAGGGTGGGGGGTTTGGGTTGAGAGGGTGGGTGGGTTTTTTTTCTCTCCTCACTTGTACTTTGACTATTGTTATTACTGCGATGTTTTATATGTTCTATTGTATTTTATTGATGTTGATATTGTTAGCTGGGCTCCCTGGCAGGAGGGACGGGGTATAATTTTTAAAAAATAAATAAATAAATATCCTTTATATTCCAGATATCTATAAGTACTGTATTATCTCTAAATTTCAATTGAGGGTGTCCCCATAAAGGGAAATCTTGGGTGTTTTTAAACCAGCAAGGCAATTGTGAGGGTGTTTGTGGCCGCAGCGTGACTCTGCTGCAGAGCACCCATGGAAGTGGAGTATGGGGGAGCTATTCTAATAGGTGGCTCCCAGTATGGCTACCATGACCACATAGGCAGCCGCCATGCACTCACCCCGCCACAGAACATGGGGGAGGATGAAGCAGGCCAGGCTGGCCTTTGCAAGTGATGTGTCCCGGGTGTGAGCATTGGGGAACTTTGGCTCCCCAGTGCTCCTGGCCAGTTCTTGTGCCTTGCAAAGGCCGCTTCTCACAACCACAATGTTATGAGCGGTGGACCTGTCTACTGACGTAGCTGGCTGCCACTGTTCATACCATTTTCTTTGCCTTGGGGCCAATTCCATGCCCTGCGCATAGTGCGCATATGGATTCTGCATGTGAATTGTGTGCAGCTTCATTAGCAGGGAATTGCGCTGCATGGATCCTGCACACAGAGCGTGAAGGAGGGTATGGGATTGTAGCTCTTGTTTTAAGGAAAGCAATAAACTGATATTCCACTATTAGTGGATAATCCTTATTATAATCCTTATTATAAACGCGACCTCTTAGATCTGAAGGCCGCGTTTGATTCCTTAGATAGGAATATGCTTTGGGATAAACTTCAAAGGTCCACGATGGATGGAAGGCTTCTCTGGCTGATACAATCTTTGTATTCTGGCTCCTCCCTTGTGGTAAGGGTAGATCCAGATGGTCATGTGACAGACTCAGTCCCCATCCAGCATGGCGTCAGACAGGGTTGCGTCCTTGCGCCGACTCTCTTCAATCTTTTTATAAATGACAGCATCCCCGAAATGTCCAACTCGGCACATTTTCCTCCTAAAGTTGCAACCAGGTCGGTAGGATGCCTCTTGTATGCCAACGATGTTGCCCTCCTTTCTCAAACCCGCACTGGACTTAGGAGACAGATGCGGGCCTTTTCAAACTATTGTAAATTCAATAAGTTAACAATAAATTATTATTATTATTATTAACAAACATTTATATAGCGCCAGCAGTGTACCTGGCACTTTACAAAGTAATAAAATAGACACGGTCCCTGCCCCTAGGGCTTACAATCTGAGAGACAGGAGCTGGGG
>QEPC01002256.1:2094557-2113080 GCA_003113815.1 Sphenodon punctatus | reverse complement strand
ACCCCAGAATGCTTTCAGTGTTCTCAGGACATTTGAAATTCAAATACTGCTATTTATTTATTTGAATTTATATGCCACCCTTCCCATAGAGGAATGCCCCAAAAAGAGAGATATAATTATGGAACTGTTAGAGAGCCACCAAACACAATCATCTTGACCCCAGTGTTTAAATTTCTTCCTAAAGATGAACTAGAGTGTTTTCAGCATCTCCATGTGGCCCCAAGGAGAACAATCATTGCTG
Source organism: Sphenodon punctatus (assembly GCA_003113815.1). Lineage (NCBI taxonomy): Eukaryota > Metazoa > Chordata > Lepidosauria > Sphenodontia > Sphenodontidae > Sphenodon > Sphenodon punctatus. The sequence continues at coordinate 2,112,839 of QEPC01002256.1, read as the reverse complement.
CCACCAAACAGCGGGGCAAGGGCAGGAAGCCGGAGCCGGTCGCCATGGCTAGGGTGGGCCACAGCGCCTGCCAAAGAAGTGTGTGCCAAGCCCTGCCCTGCCTCCCCTCCCCATGCCAGACCAAACCCCTCCCCTGGCCATGATGACAAGGCTGTACGTGATGGGTGCCAGTGCCCATCACTCACAGCCCCACCGGGGACCTCACTGTGTGGTCACCTGCGGTGGGCAGGAAGGGCCCAGTCCAAGAGGCTGCCCCGCCCTGGGCAGCCTTACCCCAGTTAGGGTAAGGCTGTTCTGTTCTAAGGCTGTTCTGTGACATGTCCTCAGAATTCTTCCAAGGCCGCACCGTGTAAGCAGGCAGCGCGGCCCACCACGAGGTGGGGGGAACATCAAGCTGCTGATGGCAACACAATGCACTGCATTGCGTGGCCTGGCTTCCCAGGGGGACGGTAAGGCTACCAAGGTGTGGTAGCCTCCCATTTCTGTCTCGTCTGGAGACATGCCATCTGTCCAACTTTAGTGGTAGATTCAGGCCTTTCTGACTGAATCCCACCAAAGAAAAATTAGAACATATGAAAGTTGCTGGGATGATTCACTTCAAAACTGTTCTGCATCAAAAGATTTTGCCTAGACTTAGAAATCAAGATAAATTTAAAGACAGTCTGTAGATCACAGGACTGACAATTTAAAGCAAGTCCAGTTTCATTATACATTGTATAAACTGACAATGTACAAAATAGATGGGAAATGATCAGCACAATTTAGGTGATCTAACACTGCATTTTAACATCTCAGAACCCTGTTCCACTTGCCTGACGCCACTTGAATATCACTATGTTATTTCTCCTGACAATACACAGAGGTGGGCCATTCAGGTAGCTGAGCCTCTACTCAGAAAATAGCTTATACAATGAGACAAGTTCTCAGATGTTATAGTGTGGACAAGGGTCTGTATGCCAGAAGAGAAAAAGAGAACAAGGCACTTATTTGTGAGAGAGGGCACATAGGTGCTAGAGAGGGTTGGGAACCAGTGTGGCATAGTGGATAAGGTGCTTGGGAAGCCAGGGTTCGAATTCTTCCTCCATGAACTCACTGGGTGGCCATGGGTAAATCACAACCTCTCAGCCTCAGTTCTCCTTCTGTAAAATGGGAATATGTGTGTCTTTCCCTGTGTTCCCGTCACCCTTGTGTTTAGACTGGAAGCCCACTGGGCAGGAACCTATCTCCAGAAATCTGTGACTGTAAAGTGCTGCGTATACCTAGTAGCGCTATAGAAATGATAAGGAGTAGTAATAGGGAGAGCAATAGTCATAAACTATAAATGGACTGGGTCCCTGCTCCCTCTTCAATTGAGCAGTATTACAGATCCTGAGTTAAAGAGTCAATACACAGGGCGTGAAACTGGCTGTGGAATAAGATAAGACTGTTTTCAGTAAAGGAGAAGAGAGAGAGCAGATTCCTAGCCTGGAGCCATGTTGCTAGAATTAGCACAACTATTCTAAGACCTCATTCAGATGTGCTCCAAAGAGCACTTACAAGTGCCAATGATGGGATGCGAATGTGAAGAATGCACACCCAGATGACATCTGAAAAGGTGTGCGCATGATTGAGCTTCTTGGCAAACTGACAGGCCCACTCTACCGACCTGTTTTTTTCAGGTTGGTACAGCTCGCCTGTCAGCACACCAACAAGCTCAATAACGTGCGCGGTGCCTTTTCAGACGTCATCTGGGTGTGCATTCTTCATATTTGCATCCCATCACTGGCACTTGTAAGTGCTCTTTGGAGCACATCTGGATGAGCCTTTAAGAGTTACTACCATAGAAATCAGAGAGGTGCAGCAGAAGGTTTGTAGTGGCAAGTGATCTCATTTGATTCTACACAAATATTAATGGTTTATAGGGTTCTGTTTGAAATTAAAAAATGTCAGGGCAGCACATAGAAATATTCTTTGCCTCTGCACATCAATACTTTAGCTATAAAGCTATAATTTAATCAAGGGAGGCTGATTAGCCACTCAAGCTTCTGATGGTTTATGAGGTCACTAGAATTACATGTGATTGAATTACAGCCTAATTATGTGTACTTGGGTTACATTATTCCTTACGTTAGGCAGATTTTCCAGCCTGCATCAATTCATTTGCAAAAAGATTCTGTCCCTCTGGAACATATGCTTTTGCACCATCTAGTGTTCAAAATCATGAGAACGGCTTAATACAAGTGATTAGCATATTGCATGCAGTCAGTTCAAAATTTACACATCCATACATGCATTCTGGCATAGCAAACAGAATTCCTGAATTATTTGTATGAAAAATGATTAACAAGCAAGTAAAATACTAAAACCGTACCAAAAGGTTTTCCCTTTCCTTCTTATACCGGAGAAGTAGTTCAAGAGGATATGTAGAGAGAGGAAAAAGGAGGTTCCTCTTTCATTCACTTCCTATTTCCTCACTCTCCTATCACTAAGCTTTGACTCTGAGTATTTTCAGACGTTACGATCCCAGGCTCAAACACAGTGAATGCCCACATGGTGAGCAAGGGACCGTAACGTCTGTTGGTCCGACAAGAGATTCCCGCCAGATGTTCACCCCTGTGAATCACGGGCGGGAATCTCGTTGACCACGCAAATGGTCAAAGAGATTCCCACCCGTGATTCACGGGGGTGAACAACCGGCGGGAAGCTCACGTTTGGGCCAAGAGACGTGACGTTCCCACGCTCAACCACGGGGAATTCACCGTGGTTGAGCGTGGGATCGTAATGTCTGTCCCCTGACCACGGCCCGGAATCAGCGGCCGTGCCCACCGCTGATTCCAGGCCGTGGTCACTACCCCGGGGGACGGGCGCTGTGGCCGCATTGGCCACGGCGCCCGCCCGGAGGGCAGCCTAGGGAGTGTGGGGGGGTGGGGCTGTGCGGCTGCACATTGAGCCGCGCAGCCTCCCCCCCTCCCCCGATTCTCTGCCGGGATCAGCCGGCACATCTGTTGGCTGTGCCATTTTGATCCCTGTGGGGGATCAATACGTGATTCCGTGACAGGGCTAATAGTGGCCCCGTCACGTCTGAAAATACCCTCTGTTACGATATTTGACATCTTAATATAAGATGTTAACATCTTAACCTTCTCTCTACTTGCCAGCATCTTTGTGGATAAGGTAGCAATTTCCAACAGGGCAGAATTCCCTTAGAAAGCCCCAATTCTACTTCTGGAGCATGCTCTACTAGGAAAGGAATGTTGTATTCCTTTTTCTCTCAAAAACTCACCTTTAAATGAAAAATTCGATTCCCAGGTGCCAGAACCTGGGATTCCAATATCCTTTCTGAAACCAGACATTAAATGGATACTTTTTTGTTTTCAGCTTTAGATTATATCCAGCAAAAATATACACAGCACAAACTACCCTGATCATTGTGAAAAGCTTCTGAATATCAGAAAAGCAGATATATACTTCTAGTTTATTCAGTCCATACAACATCCTAAAAGCAGAGCTGCTTTCAGCCATTTTCCTGCAAACTACACCAAATCTTGATTTACACAGGCTGTGTTGTCAGCAATATAGACTTAGTATTAAATGCACAATTTATTTCTTGCTCAGATGACCTAACATGCAATTACATTAATGACAATGAATTCATTCCAAATACATTTCAGATACTTGAATTTTAAGCAATTTTTTTTTTTTCCCCATAAATCATCAGCAAGCTGTAAGGTTTAAATGTTATAGGTGTATTTCATTCTGTAATAAGTTTGTTGCTTACCACACAAAGATAAGGATGAAGACAATATTTGTGCATTCAGCGACAAATATAAATTAATTTTGTTTAGTCCTCAACAGACTCAATATTTACTCAAAGATAGATAATTACTAGAGCTGTATCAGGTAGCACTTTAGCTTTCCACAGGTAATACCCACATTTTTGGTCATCCCCAGTGGGTCACCGATGTGGTACCCAGCCTCCCAAAATGTGGGTATTACTGGAGCAACCCGGGACCCCAGAATGCCAATCCCGGTACTTGCAGCTCCCCATGCCATGGGCCTACTCGCCTCACTGGTCAGACTACTGGTCTTCTGGACTCCTCCCTGCTTCTCCCCACTCTGCTTTTTCTGAGTGACGGGGGTTAGGGGAGTGAGGAGGTCTCTTCCTATATGTGTGTGCCCCTCTAATAGGTTTCCTTTTCCCAGGGTGACCCAAAATGGCTCTCCTGATATGGGTCCCCCTGGGAGCAGGGAACCCATTAGGGGTTCATGCAGATGGGAAGATGCCTCCTCGCTCCCCCCCACACACACATACACAGAAGGCCTGGCAGAAAAGTTCCCCATTCAGCTGAGCTGCACGCAGGCCATGGAGGAGCAGGGAGCAGCCAGGAGTCCAGAGCAAAGGAACAGCAGCCCGGCCAGGGAGGTGTCAGCCCAGAGAATCGGGTAGCCTGTTGAGTCACCTTCGGTAGCAGTTGGTGCCTGAATGTGACAGGCAAGTTGGGCACCCCAAATTTGATGGAGCTGTAGCTCTAATAATTAGTTTATCCAATATACAATGTATTGACAGATTAAAATCTGTATTAAATATACTGATTTAAATTTGCCATGTTCAACCCCAAAAGGAGGAAATTTGAAGCAAACATACCCAGTCTTCTGTTGAATATAAAATAAGCATTTTGAACTTACCTGCAAAGAAAAGAAAAAAAGAAATACGTTAGATTTTTTGTTAAATAAGTTTGTTACCCAGAAGAGTTAATGATTAATTCTTCAGTAGATGGTAACAGCTGTCTTAATGAATATATGTTACAGTCACAGTAATATAAGGGAATGAACTATTTACAAGTCTTATTATGCACAATTATCAAATATGACTACAAAGTTGCAACACTGGGAATTTAAAACATATATTATCTCAAAAGTAACTGATAAGCTCAAGCTAAAATAAGAAGAGCTAAATGCTCCACTCATTTAAAACCACTACATCCTAATGTAAACTCAGATTATGGAATACATTTTGAGAGTCAAACTACGTACTTGAATGCCAGCATGAGACTCTCACCGAAATCAATAGGGGCCAACAACAGAGGCTTCCAGCCTTTGCTTTGGGACCCCAAGTGGGGTGTTGTGCCATATGCAAAGGGGGTCACAATCCCCACAGAGATTTAATATGGGGGTCATGGGATTATCATTGCAATATGCTGCAAAACCAAATAATGATACGTAACAATAACATTATTCAATGTCAATTAAATCAACATCAGTAACTATTTTTCACGCATCTTTTTTTAGGTAGATTGAAAGGATAAGGAAGAGAAAATTGGCAGTTGTACCAAAGAAAGAAATTCAGAAAAAACAGAAGTGTACTAAAAATAAACAAGAAGTAAAGAAAAGAGTTAGAAGGATGGGCAAGAAGGGACATGAAAGACAGGAGCAAATGTGGTCCGAAGGGTGATTATGTTTTCCCGCCAACAAATGATACTGGAAGTAAGAATTTAGCTAATACATGAAGGGCACAATCCAGGCTCCATGAGTGGCAGCTGACTCAACATGCAAAGCTTTCACTGAAACAAACATTCCTTCCCTGCCTCCTACTATCCCTTAGGCCAGGGATGGGGAACCTCAGGCCCGGGGGCCAAATGCAGCCCTCAGCAAGTTTTTATGTGGCCCCCTTTCAGTGTCTGGATCTGCCTCCTGGCTCCAGTCTCTACCCCCAAGCACTGAAAAACTGAGCTCAGGATAATGGAGCGAAGAGGAGAACATGCACACAAGGCTAGGGGATAGATCCATGGCCGAGATCCATGGCCTTAGGCAATGGGAAGCTGCTGAGGCACTCTCCCATTTTTTCACAAGCTGCTATCATGACTCACTCTGCATATTAAAGGGAGATCCTGAGCTGGCATGCCTGCTCCAAGCTTTCCTCCCTCCCACCTAATTTTGTGGATTGTGCCCATTAGTTTTATTCAATTATTCAGCTCTGTGCAAATCTCTAACTGAAATGCTCTTGGTTTATTGTGTGGTTCCGCTGAATGATACTAGACTCAAGGTTAAAGCAGATACAGAGAGTCAGAGAGATTAAAGAAAATCTCAAACTACAAAACTGGATGCAGATTTGGACCCGCAGAATTCACATGTACTCTGATCCAAGGGTTTAATTGGGCTTATTATCCAGAGATCAGGCTACCTGGGAAATTAGATCTTTCTCAATGTAGAAAGTCGTCCATAAGCAGGAGCTGTGTGTCTGATTTATATGACTGGCATGCCAACAGCCTATATCATTGCTTTCAAGTAAAGATGTCTAAACAATATTTTAAAAAATCAATTTCCTAATTAACATTTCTGAACTGGAGGCAAATATTGCTTATTAGGTAAATTCTCATATTCTCTTGGCACGAACCCAATTGAAATTAATGGTGCTGGTGTTGGTGGAGTTCTTTGAGGACCGTGGTATAGGCTTCAATAAGTTATTGTTGCCATTACCCAGTACATTAGTGTTTTACTCATTTAGTGCTTTAGTCAGGATTTAGTTCTGTGTGAATTAAAAAATAAAATACAAACTTTCCCAATAACTAGTGAGGGGAATTTAAACAAAATATGCTCTAAATATTTCTTCCCTGCTGTGCCAGGGCATTNCCCCATAAATCATCAGCAAGCTGTAAGGTTTAAATGTTATAGGTGTATTTCATTCTGTAATAAGTTTGTTGCTTACCACACAAAGATAAGGATGAAGACAATATTTGTGCATTCAGCGACAAATATAAATTAATTTTGTTTAGTCCTCAACAGACTCAATATTTACTCAAAGATAGATAATTACTAGAGCTGTATCAGGTAGCACTTTAGCTTTCCACAGGTAATACCCACATTTTTGGTCATCCCCAGTGGGTCACCGATGTGGTACCCAGCCTCCCAAAATGTGGGTATTACTGGAGCAACCCGGGACCCCAGAATGCCAATCCCGGTACTTGCAGCTCCCCATGCCATGGGCCTACTCGCCTCACTGGTCAGACTACTGGTCTTCTGGACTCCTCCCTGCTTCTCCCCACTCTGCTTTTTCTGAGTGACGGGGGTTAGGGGAGTGAGGAGGTCTCTTCCTATATGTGTGTGCCCCTCTAATAGGTTTCCTTTTCCCAGGGTGACCCAAAATGGCTCTCCTGATATGGGTCCCCCTGGGAGCAGGGAACCCATTAGGGGTGCATGCAGATGGGAAGATGCCTCCTCGCTCCCCCCCACACACACATACACAGAAGGCCTGGCAGAAAAGTTCCCCATTCAGCTGAGCTGCACGCAGGCCATGGAGGAGCAGGGAGCAGCCAGGAGTCCAGAGCAAAGGAACAGCAGCCCGGCCAGGGAGGTGTCAGCCCAGAGAATCGGGTAGCCTGTTGAGTCACCTTCGGTACCAGTTGGTGCCTGAATGTGACAGGCAAGTTGGGCACCCCAAATTTGATGGAGCTGTAGCTCTAATAATTAGTTTATCCAATATACAATGTATTGACAGATTAAAATCTGTATTAAATATACTGATTTAAATTTGCCATGTTCAACCCCAAAAGGAGGAAATTTGAAGCAAACATACCCAGTCTTCTGTTGAATATAAAATAAGCATTTTGAACTTACCTGCAAAGAAAAGAAAAAAAGAAATACGTTAGATTTTTTGTTAAATAAGTTTGTTACCCAGAAGAGTTAATGATTAATTCTTCAGTAGATGGTAACAGCTGTCTTAATGAATATATGTTACAGTCACAGTAATATAAGGGAATGAACTATTTACAAGTCTTATTATGCACAATTATCAAATATGACTACAAAGTTGCAACACTGGGAATTTAAAACATATATTATCTCAAAAGTAACTGATAAGCTCAAGCTAAAATAAGAAGAGCTAAATGCTCCACTCATTTAAAACCACTACATCCTAATGTAAACTCAGATTATGGAATACATTTTGAGAGTCAAACTACGTACTTGAATGCCAGCATGAGACTCTCACCGAAATCAATAGGGGCCAACAACAGAGGCTTCCAGCCTTTGCTTTGGGACCCCAAGTGGGGTGTTGTGCCATATGCAAAGGGGGTCACAATCCCCACAGAGATTTAATATGGGGGTCATGGGATTATCATTGCAATATGCTGCAAAACCAAATAATGATACGTAACAATAACATTATTCAATGTCAATTAAATCAACATCAGTAACTATTTTTCACGCATCTTTTTTTAGGTAGATTGAAAGGATAAGGAAGAGAAAATTGGCAGTTGTACCAAAGAAAGAAATTCAGAAAAAACAGAAGTGTACTAAAAATAAACAAGAAGTAAAGAAAAGAGTTAGAAGGATGGGCAAGAAGGGACATGAAAGACAGGAGCAAATGTGGTCCGAAGGGTGATTATGTTTTCCCGCCAACAAATGATACTGGAAGTAAGAATTTAGCTAATACATGAAGGGCACAATCCAGGCTCCATGAGTGGCAGCTGACTCAACATGCAAAGCTTTCACTGAAACAAACATTCCTTCCCTGCCTCCTACTATCCCTTAGGCCAGGGATGGGGAACCTCAGGCCCGGGGGCCAAATGCAGCCCTCAGCAAGTTTTTATGTGGCCCCCTTTCAGTGTCTGGATCTGCCTCCTGGCTCCAGTCTCTACCCCCAAGCACTGAAAAACTGAGCTCAGGATAATGGAGCGAAGAGGAGAACATGCACACAAGGCTAGGGGTTAGATCCATGGCCGAGATCCATGGCCTTAGGCAATGGGAAGCTGCTGAGGCACTCTCCCATTTTTTCACAAGTTGCTATCATGACTCACTCTGCATATTAAAGGGAGATCCTGAGCTGGCATGCCTGCTCCAAGCTTTCCTCCCTCCCACCTAATTTTGTGGATTGTGCCCATTAGTTTTATTCAATTATTCAGCTCTGTGCAAATCTCTAACTGAAATGCTCTTGGTTTATTGTGTGGTTCCGCTGAATGATACTAGACTCAAGGTTAAAGCAGATACAGAGAGTCAGAGAGATTAAAGAAAATCTCAAACTACAAAACTGGATGCAGATTTGGACCCGCAGAATTCACATGTACTCTGATCCAAGGGTTTAATTGGGCTTATTATCCAGAGATCAGGCTACCTGGGAAATTAGATCTTTCTCAATGTAGAAAGTCGTCCATAAGCAGGAGCTGTGTGTCTGATTTATATGACTGGCATGCCAACAGCCTATATCATTGCTTTCAAGTAAAGATGTCTAAACAATATTTTAAAAAATCAATTTCCTAATTAACATTTCTGAACTGGAGGCAAATATTGCTTATTAGGTAAATTCTCATATTCTCTTGGCACGAACACAATTAAAATTAATGGTGCTGGTGTTGGTGGAGTTCTTTGAGGACCGTGGTATAGGCTTCAATAAGTTATTGTTGCCATTACCCAGTACATTAGTGTTTTACTCATTTAGTGCTTTAGTCAGGATTTAGTTCTGTGTGAATTAAAAAATAAAATACAAACTTTCCCAATAACTAGTGAGGGGAATTTAAACAAAATATGCTCTAAATATTTCTTCCCTGCTGTGCCAGGGCATTACTTTCGGTGTTAACAAACAAGACATTAGCCCACATTGTTAGGGTGGAAGGAAGAATGGCGGGAGCAGGGGGGAAAGGGTGTTTTTAGACAAGCGCCTCCCCACCCATCACCCATCCATCATGCATATTGCAGGGCTGCATAGGGCACCAATGCAGCCCTGCAACATGGGTTCTTTTTCCATGAGCCTCTCCCACTCATGAACATGCAAAAATCTGCATGTTCATGAGTGGGCGCAATTCGTGTGAAGGATGCGGTGTGCGCGCGCAGTGAGTGGGGGTGCGTGTGCGCTCCCACCTAACATGCATTCCCACTCATCCCCATGCACGGAGCAACTGGGGAAGACTGAGGTTGCTCCGTGTGTGGGGATGAGTGGGGATGTGTGTGTGGCCGTGTGCACACCCCGCCCACCCCCCCACTGTGCATGCACTGGCATCACCATACGCCCCCCCCACCAGGCGGCACCATGTAAAAACAGTCATGCATGATGAGTGGGTGGTGGGTGGGTAATGGGTGGGGAGGTGCTTGTCTAAACACACCCGAAGAGGCACCATAGGTCTTGGTATTCCTCAGGTTCTTATATGGGTCATGCTTAAGGCAGGTACTGAAGTTCATCACAGGGCCATTTGTAAACAATCTAGGCTGGGTGGGTGGGTCTGTGTTTGCTGAGTGGGATGGCTGTGGAGCACCCACAGACGGAGCGAGTGGGGAAGGGCTCAAACAAGCAGCTCCCTGAGTGGGTACGCTGGAAACCTCCATGTGTTCCCCCTGCCACAGTCCATGGCGGAGGGGGAAGCACACTGGGCTGTCCTCTGATATCAACATGTCCCAGGGCTGGGCTCCCCAGCACTCCCAATCAGTTCCTGTGCCTTGCAAAGGCTGTTTCCCCACCCATGGTGCTTTGGAACAGTGGATCACACAGCTGGCTGGCTGTCGCCATTCATACGGGCTGGGGATGTGTGGGCGCCTGTCCCCATGCACCATTCTACCTGCCCCCACATGGAGCACTCTGCTTTTTTGCCAGTGCTCTGAGAGTAGTCATGTGTGGGTGCTGCGTGGGTCATGAGAGCGTGCTCCCCCACACCACCTTTAGACAGGCACTCAGGCAGGTGAGGGATGGCTGGGCCTGCATGTGTAGCGCCTTGTCTAAAACAGCCAGGTTTTTAACTAAATAACTCGAACAGACCAAGATAAACCAGTACAAACGTAGGCCACTTTCAGACATCCCCCCCCGCAGTGCATATTCTGGCTGCGGGGGGGGGGGGGGGAATGTGCAGCCACAATATGCATGGGGATTGGCCGGTCTGAAAGCTCCCCCCCACCCCCCCGGCACGGCTTTGCCGGCAGAGATGCACAGGGATGCAGAGGTGGATTTCCTGCTCTGCACCTCTGCGGGTGTTTGCCGGCAAAGCCATGCCAGGGGGTGTGGGTGTGCTTTCAGACCAGCCAATCCCCACGCATATCCTAGCTGTGCATTCCCTACCCGCCCTCCCGCCAGAATATGGGGGGGGGGCATGTCTGAAAGTGGCCTCAGACACTAGATGGCAGCACATACACATAAACAACACACAGAGCAGGGGAACAGAGCTAAGCAGGGGTTCCTAAGTGCAGACAGCAAAGGCTAAGAGTGGAAGGAGAAGCAAGAGGGATAGCCACAACGAGATGGAGGAGGGAAGGGATGCAATGGGGTTGGTGCACAGGGAAGTTACAACATGAGCATACTATGCAACACAGGCGGTAGGTGAATTAGGCTAGTGGAGGGAAGGGAGGCTATCTCAGGGAAAGGAGAGGGGGAAGGAGGGAGGAGGCTAGAGTCAGGGAAACTGGAACAATGGGGAGAGGCTAGACTTACAATGGGTATTTTTACACACACATTTCTCCTGCATGTTTGCTGTTACATCCTGTGTGTCTAAATCACTCACCCAGATCTTAAACATCTAACTGTTCGAACTTCTGCACAGAACTTCTCCCAGAACTTTTATGTGTAAAAAGTTCTCCTGGGAAACTGCTTTGCTCCAGGCAGCTGTGGTCACTTGGTTTCCATGGCAGCCCGTCACATCTACAGCTATGGCTACTTTAGGCTGCCTCAGGGCAGTGTGTGTGTGAGAGAGAAGAATGCATCCAGGAACTTACTTGTGGGCTTGTAAACCCAGAAGGTTGAAAGGCCAGCACTTTAAGGTGTGTGTAAAAATGCACAGTGAGACAGGAATGAGACGATGGAGAAACAGCAGATTACAGCAACCTGGTACACAAGAGGTCACAACGACAAGGCAAAGGGGGGGCAGGTATTAATCCTGAGTTATTCAGATAAAGCAGCAGCACCACCAGGCATCTGCAGCACCATTAAATACAGGTGGTTCCAACTCACAGCTAAGCTGGGAAGCTGCTAAATTACTAGGGATACACCCAATGTTGGCTGCTCTTAAAGGTATATCGCACAGTCTCAGTCAAGTCCCACCTGAGCTGAGGTAGGTAGTTCTAATATAGTTTGCTCTCTGAGTCAATGGCTGCCACACCCTAAGAGGGGATGAGATCTAATACACAGTAACCCACACCAGGTGGTGTCCACCTGCCCATTGATTAGGTATTCACTCCCACTAGACACGAAGTTCCCACTCACGGCAGGGTCCTGGAGAATATGGAGCCTGCCATGTGGGTGAATGTGGGCTAATGTGCACCCACGTGTCTGCATCCCATTGATTAGGTTGTGTGCAGTGCCCCTGAGTGTCCAGATCTGTCAATACCATAGAGTCATGGGCAGAAATCCTAGAGCATCTGAGGAGCAACTGCTTCATGCTCCGCTCTCACTGCCAGTGGGGGTTGCCCACAAGTTAGGGTGGCCAGATACGCAAATTTTAGAGAACACTTATGAGAAATACAAGTTGCAGAGCTGAACTGGAGCAGTCCTGCAACCTGTATTTATCATAAGTGTCCTCTAAAATGTGCATATCTGGCCACCCTACCACCAGTGCATGAAATACACATAGGGAGCTGCCCGTTTATTAGGCTGGACATGCTAAACATGTGAGTGGGGGCCGGGTGTGGGCTGCACGAACTGAGCCCAGGTTGCAGCAGGCTATCATCTTGTTTGTTTTAACCCTTTATTTCCCAAATGTCTGCAATGCAGCAGACAGCAAACTTGTCCATGTAGATGTCTCCCCACATACAGAAGCCTTTCTGGATGCAAACGGTGAATGAAGGTTCCATAAACCGCATTCTCGAAGGCATCAAATTATTTTATCAAACATTTCCAGTTTCTTTAACATATTTAGAACAAGAAAACAGATACAGAATAGTTGTTTAATGCCATTATAGGGGTGGGGGTGGGAATAAAATTGTTTCCTACTTTTATAATTAAAAAATATTTTACCTGACCAAATTATAAGGCCTTCAGAGCAGACACTTCATTTACTACCTGTATTACAAAACCAAGCATGATAGAGTTCCAGGTTTGGGCATAAGTTACTTAATGCTAAATAATGTCACAATGACATGTTCAATGTAAGAACCAAGGCTAGGTGGCTAGACAAGTCAACGTGATTGCTATACAGGCTTTCCTGCTGACAGCAATGTAGTAATGGGATTCATTTTTGCTGAATTTCTTTATTCAGCTCTGCATTTTGCAAAGTGGAGAATATAATATGTGCAGTGGTTATTTCCCTTGGCTGGCAACACTAGCTTTTGCAAAATTGAGAAGATAGTGGCAAAGTTTTGTAGAGAACATGGAAAGGCATACATTAGCACAAGAGAGTGTAACACATAGGCCCTTTTTACACAAGATACTCCACTGCATGGACACCCATCGTCCATGCGGGGGAGCACCCCATGGGGGTGCGCTCCCATGATCCATGCGGGTTGCTGGATGCATGGCAATGTGGGGGAGGGGGATGGTGCCCCCTCCTCCTCCCCCCCCCCCAGCAGCACACCCACAGACTACCCTCTCAGCTGCGGCCCATTTAAAAAGGGCCATAGTTGTTTCTAAACCCAGTGTTAAGCAGATCCCCCAGTTAGAATGCTCCACCCATTAAAGCTTCACCATTCCGGTGGAATAACATTTCTCTGTGTTTATCCTTTAGATCAGGTACCAATGGTGCAGAAGCAACACGTCTATACCCTATATCGATGCTTATGCAGAATGTAAAATATTTCTGAGTGAAGATTTCAACTTCTCCTTAAGGATTGTTAGCTCGTCTGGCCATGTGGTCCATTTTAGTTCAACATTTTTATAATGGCATGATAAGAACTGTAATAGTTTAACTCAAATGATATGCCATGAGTTCAAATTTCTGAAATTTACAAGAAACCATCATATCACTTGGCTCTATTAATGTAAGTAAAGGCAGTTCCTCCAGGATGGATGGTTTTGTATTTCTTTACTTAGAATATTTTTAACACACTCTCTTAAGAGTGAGCATTCAAGAGCAGAGGAAATTTTATCTTCACACACTTCCCTTATGATTTTATATTAAGTGTCACCTCTTTTGCTATTATTGGGTGATTTCAGACGTTACGGGACCCGTTGGCCCCGTACCGAAATCACCCAATTCATTCCCTGCCGAGATCACCCCGTCACGCCGTATCAGACGTGCCGGGCGGATCCCGGCGGGGAATCTGGGAGGGGGCGGGGCCGCATGGCGCAACATGTGGCTGCACGGCCCCGCCCCCTCCACGCACCCCGCCGCCCGCCCTCCGGGGAGACGGGCGGGTGGCGGGGCCAATGAGGCCGCCGCATCGGGCCGGATTCGCCACGGCCCAGGATCCTGCCGGTGATCCCGGGCTGTGGCGCCCGACCAGATGAGACCGGGGTTCACCCCGGCGTGGAATTACATTCAACACGCGGCGGCCGCCGGTCCCTCCGCTTCGGCCGCTCGCATGGTGAATGTAATTCCACGCCGTGGTAACATCTGGGGGGAAACATCCGTTTCCCCCAACAGACGTGCCGAAATCACAGCCACCACCCGGAATTGAGCGTGGTTGACTGTGATCTCGTAACGTCTGAAAATACCCATTATTACTCGTGATTTAGTGTCACTCATGTGTGATATGGTTTTCAAATGCTCAACATCCAAAATCACAGCTAGCTTTGCAAAACAGCTTGTCTCCCCCTGTGAAGGGCTTGACTGTATTCTTATGAACTCCAGGTATGTACCTATATTGTGTTTGACCAGGGCTGGCCATGTGAGGCCCCCTGGTGGCCCCACCCCATTGGGGGCACTGTCCATGGGCAGCTCCAGTAGTTCAAGAGAAGTACATGTACAGGTCATGGAAGTGACACTCATCACCTGCCAACCACTCTCAGCTACCAGTAGCCAGGGTTTTAAGTCCCAACTAGTAGACATTTATGGCTCTATCCTCTAAGAATTTTAAATTTATCTAATTTCCGTTTGAAGCTAGTTATGCTGCTGGCTTTCATAGCTTCTTCTGGCAATGAGTTCCAATGAGTTCCACAACTGTATTGTCCACTGAGTGAAAATGTACTTCCTTTTGTTCATTTAAAATCTGCTGCCATTTAATTTCAGGGTGTGTCCCCTATTGTCTCATTGTGGGAAAGGACAAACAACAATTCCCTATTTACTTTCTCCATGCCACTCATGATTTCATAAACTTTTCATATCTCCCCTTAATCACCTCTTCTCTAAACTAAACAGCTTCAGTCTGTTGAGCACTTCCTCAGATGGAATTCAACCCATCCCTTCAATCATCCTTGTTGCCGTTCTATGAACCTTTTCCAGTTCTGCTATATCTTTCTTGAGATGGGGTGACCAGATCTGCACATAATATTCAAGGTGGGGTTGTACGAGAGATTTATACAGTGGCATTATGATACTTTCCCTTTTATTTTCTATTCCTTTTTCAATAATGCCTAGCATTTGGTTTACCTCTTTAACTGCTGCCACACACTGAACTGATGTCTTCAAGGAAACATTTATTTTATTTATTTTAAATTCTTGATACCCTGCCTCATCCTGCCATAGACAGTCCAAGGCAGCTTACAGTATAAAAGTAAAACACAAAAACAATAATAAAATTCAACATCAAGTTTAAAACAGTCAACAGTACCAAGAATAAAATCCCCCCCATTGTGGATAAAATATCCATAGTGACACCAAGATCCTTCTTCTGAGTGGTTACAGATTTGAATCTAGCATTGTGTATGTATAGTGGGGATTATTTTCCCCTATGTGCATCACCTTGCACTTATTAACACGGAATTTCATTGCCATTTATTACCCATTCACCTAGTCATGCAAGATCCCTCTATAGTTTGTCACAGTCTGCCTGGGTCTAAACTACCTTGAATAATCTGGTTTCATCATTGAATTTAGCCACCTTATTCTTTACCCCTTTCCCCAGAACATTAATGAATATGCTAAACAATACTGGTCCCAGTACTGACCCCTGAAACTGTTTACCTCTCTCCAACTTGAAAAAATGACCAGTTACTCCTACCCTTTCTTTCCTACCTTTTAACCAGCTACCAATCCATGACAGGACTATTCCTCTTATCCTGTGACTACTTAGTTTTCTCAAGAGTCTCTGGTGAGGGATCTTGTCAGATGCTTCTTGAAAATTTAAATATACTAGTATAAGGGAAATTGGAGTGCAAGAAATGTGGTATTGTGTCAGTATTACCTCTTGAGATTCAAAATGGAAAGTGAAGAGGTAAACGATGAAGTGGTAAGCAGAATCCTGGTAAGCAGAAAACTGGTAAATTGAGAAATGAAATGTCAGTCACGACATTAGTGAGTAATTTCAGCCCTATTTACTGACTGATGCTAATCCTGCTCTCTCCACCATGTTTTTTTTTCATGTTGGTTTTTTTTGAACCTCCAATGAAGAATTCCACAACCAATTTACACCATTGTTCAGCTGTTCTTACAGTTAGGAAGTTTTCTGACTGTCAGGAGCTGGAAGTAGGAAATACACTGTTGGGTATTTTCCAGAGTGACTGAGGCTGGCCACTGTCGGAGACAGGATGCTGGGCTCAAAGGACCATTGGTTTGACCCAGAATGGCACTTCTTTTGTTCTTATGTTCCTAATGTTTAACCAAAATTTGCCTTGCTGCAACTTAATCCCATTCCCTCTTGTCCTGTTTTGTGGCAACCTTTTAAATATTTAAAAACTGTTGTGTTGTGTCCCACTTTCACCTATTTTTCTCTAGGCTAAACATACCCAGTTCTTTCATTCCATCCTCATATGATCTGAATTTCAGATCTCTTGTCTTTATTGCTTTTTGCTGAACCGTCCCCAGTTTGCTGAAATCACTCTTGAAGTATGGGGCCCCAAACAGAACACATTGTCCCATATCTGCCCGGCCCGGCCTCCACGCTGCATGTAGTGACACCCCCCTCCCCCAGCTGATAGGCAGTCATGACAAACAATGATGGCCACTATGGCACCTAAACTGCTGCTACTCCGGACCGTGTCCAGGTAAAGGGGGCTATCAGACATGATAGGCCGCTTTACTCCCAGCTGTGGAGCCAGCTCTGTTGGCACTGAGCCTGGGATGTGACCTAGGGATGTTCCTGGGTCACAGCCTGGGCTAAGTGCCAACACTGTGGCCTGGGTTAACATCTGGCGGCACATTCAATTGTTATGGTAGCCTGCAATTCCACATGGGTCAAAGCATGGAAATGTGGGCTGTCGTCATGACTGAAAACACTCGTTGAATGCTCTGGTTACCTGCAAGGCTAGGATTGAAACAAACCACATTACCTGACTGAGCCTGGCAGTTATTCCATAGGCAATGCAGCACACTGCATTTTATCTTATGGGGTTTTCGTCTGAGTTTCGAGCTGATAGTATGCCTCCCTACACTTCTGAAAGGAACTCTTGTGGCAGACTTGCTCTGCTTATCTTCTGGGAGACGCCCACTTTGAATTTAATTTAAAGGCAATACTATTTTTGATTACGAAAAGAAGACCCATTGGGAGTCATAGCTACACCTGCTTTATATCCAAAATCAGATAACAAGCTTCCATCATACTATGGCCCTTTTCTAATGGGCACGGGTGCGTGGGGGGACGGGTGGGCAGCGCAGTGGGTGGGCGGTGGTTGGGGGGGGTCGTTCCCACGGACCCCCACCCATCTCCACGCCTGGAACATCAGGTATTGGCGCGCATTGCTCCGTGCCTGGGTGATGGGTGGAGCGCAGGAGTGTGCACACATCTCCACCCACTGCCCGCAGCATTCACACAGGCACCCACCGATCACCCTCACAACTGCCGTGGCGTTCACACGGGTGCCCGCCCTCGCGCACATGTGCGAGGGTGGCAGGGTTTCCATGTGAAAACTGCCTATGTTGGTTCTTCTCTATCCCTCCAGATTCTTGCCTGGTCTCCATGCATTTGCTAAGATAATTGCTATTGACTCCAAGATTTCTTCAGCTAATTTCTTCATTACCCTATAGTGTATTTCACCCAACCCTTTCACCAACCCCCACAGTTTCCTTTGTCATGTTTTAAGATACTGGTAGAATCCCTACTGTTTGTTTCTAACATTTCTTACTAGTTTAAATGAATGTATTTGCTTTTCCTTGTCATGCTGGCACAATTACTCGCCCTTCCATGCCTTCCCTGCTCCCCTAAGCGCCTTCGTCCCTTCTCACTCGCTGCCCCCCATGCCTGGAACTCCCTCCCTGTCCACATCCGCCTTGCCCCCTCCCTTCATACCTTCAAATCTCTCCTTAAAACTCACCTCTTTCGCTCTGCTCTGTCTGACTCTTTATCCTGCTGAGCCACTATTCC
>QEPC01002256.1:2049494-2071611 GCA_003113815.1 Sphenodon punctatus | reverse complement strand
GTAACCAAGCCAAGTACGTGCACTTGAGACCTCGCATCTTCATGAATGTTAGACCCCTTGTCTCTCCCTCTGTTCCCCTTCCTAAGTCTCTCCCCCAGCTCCTGTCTCTCAGATTGTAAGCCCTAGGGGCAGGGACCATGTCTATTTTATTACTTTGTAAAGTGTCAGGTACACTGCTGGCGCTATATAAATGTTTGTTAATAATAAATAATAATAATACAGTAGTCCTCCTTTTTATGTTTCCTATTAGAGAGCTAATTTAATTGCCACTCTAGAAACGGTGACTTATAAGCAGCATACTTATTTACTCTTAGTTTATGTTTTCTCCAAAAACAAGAGGTCCAGAAATCATGTGGACCATCACACTTTTTAGAAGGGAATTCCTGCATCAGACCTAGCACAGAACTCTGCAAAAACCAAGGTGTGTTCTTAAAGAATAATAAATCAAAGCATGGCACCAACTGACAAATTGCAATGGCTTGTATTTTTACACCAAATGCCAAACATGGTGTAAACAAAACAGTTCCTCAGGCCACTTTGCTCACATCCTGAATTACTAGCTCAGGAGACCATTTAGTAACACTCAAACATGTACATATTAAGACTCAGTTAATTTCTGTGAGAAACTGATTTTCATGTATAACTAAACTGCTTCCGAGAGAAATGGTAATTTGCTTCACTATATTTGTCAAATAATTAAATTAGCTAGTTACTAATTTCACTGTTTTAATTTTCAGTACAAAGTTTTTCCCATACTTTGTGCTAAATTTACCAGTTTAGGATCCCCTCAAACTCCGATCTCGCCACTATCATCCATGCATTCATCACCTTTAGGCTAGACTACTGTAATGCACTCTATGTGGGGCTGCCCTTGGTGATGGTCCAGAGGCTGCAGCTGGTGCAAAATGCAGTGGCCCATCTGTTTACAGGGACAGGTCGCAGGGAGCATATTACACCTGTGCTCCAAGCATTGCACTGGCTGCCTATTGTCTTCCAGGCCCGATTCAGGGTGCTGGCTCTGATCTATAAAGCCCTACGTGACCTGGGCCCTGCTTATCTGAAGGACATCCTCATTCCCTGGGTGACCCCCGTGGTCATCCAGGAGCGCCCTCCTGGAGGTCCTGCACTATCGGCGGGTCCAGATGGACAGACAGGCATTGTCGGTGGCTGCTCTGTCACTGTGGAATACTCTCCCAGAAGTGATCTGGCTCAGCTCGGAATCCTGGATCTCCTTGCCTTTCACCGGCAGTGTAAGACCTGGTTTTTCCATCAGGCATTTGGCGGGGGGGGATGGGTTAGCAGGTTGGGGGGGGTGTTATTGTGTTTTGCATCAAGCTGGCTTATGATGGATGTTTTATATTGGTGTTTTTTATTGCTCTGTTGTTTTATATTTCTGTATTTTGTATTTATTGTAAGCTGCCTTGAGTCGCTGTTAGCGAGAGGGGTGGGGTAAAAATGAATGAATGACACAAACAGACATGTTTTAAAATATATCGTGACTTTGTTTCACCCCATTACTCTCGGCGAAGGAACGCTGGTGAAGTCAATCACAGTTGCTTGCTAAATCAATTCAAAAGAAAATTGGTTGGTCTTTATGGTCGGCTTTACTTCTAACACCCAAATCTACTACAAATATTTTCTGATTATATTTATACCAATTTTAAACTCACAATATTCCTCTGCCATCCTGGTTTATAAGTAAAATCAGACATGCATGTGACAAGCTACAACTTTAGCTCTTGTATACTACTGTGTGTAATCACACGAGAAGGGGCTCCATCATAGTAGACATAAAGTTTAACAACTGAGCTACACTGATGGTGCTGCATTTCTTATCCAGCACCCTTTGCCCCAGATCCACCCCCTGTCTAAACAGTGGCTGCCAGATCTTTGCCCCGGATTGGGCCGGGGCAGCTCTGCAGTTCGTGGTGATGGCGGGAGATGTCACGTCAGAAATAGGTGATGCCAGACATTAGGTTATGTCAAAAATAGGCATAAGGAAAGGACAGCAATGAGAGGCGCTGGTCTCGGGTGAGGAATCGAGGCCCTTTTCAAACGGGCTGCGGTGGGTGGGGGGTGGATGGGTGTGTGCCCGTGGTGACTGGGGGTGGGGGTGCATCCATTCCCATGCATGCACACCCATCTCCACCCATCCCCATGCACGGAGCAATCTGCATTGGATCCCATTGCTCCATGTGTGGATAATGGGTGGAGCATGAGAGCGCACACGCACCTCCATCCACAGTGTTCCCACAGGTGCCCATTCATCCCCCCACCCATTCATGTGCAGTGGGGGGGGGGGGAGTGTTGCCCATTTGAAGAGACCCTAAGAAATGCAGCACCATCAGTGTGGTTGAGTATCTGAACTTCAAGTCCTCTATGCTGTTTGCTAAGTATTCTGTCCCATGCCTCCTCCCAAGTGAACTCATCCGTTCAAACCCTCCTCTCTCCCAACTACAGCTAAAATGGGGGTGGGAGTGAGGGAACGACAGAGCGTGGTTGTCGTGTTGGTCCCAAGTGACAGAGACAAAATGGTTTGAATGATATCTTTTATTGGACCAACTGTTGGTGGAAATAAGCAAGCTTTCAGGCCACACAGTGTCCTTCCTCAGACATGTAGTGTAGCCAGTAGAAATATACAAACTGAGCAAATGTAGGGCAGTTTATACGTTTGCTCAGTTTATATATTTCTGCTGGCTATGTTGAGCACACTCTCTCCTCTTGCAGTCGCTTCACAGCGGATTGCTGATCGTGTGCTCGGGCAGGTGCAAGAGGGCAATCAGCTGTGAAGTGGCTGTAAGAAGAGAGAGTAGAGAGTGGGGGTGCAGGAAGGACATTCTCCTCTTGCAGCCGCCGAAGCACGCAAGCACTACTGCACTGAGTGGGTTGGGGAGGGGCGGTGTTGTTGTGCTTTTTGTTCATGTATATGGGATTTTTTAACTTAAATTATTTTACTGTTTGAATTGTTGTTCGCCGCCCCGAACTGCCCTGTGGGCTGGAGGGGCGGGATAGAAATCTTTTATAAAATAAAATAATAAAATAAAGAGGAGAGTGTGAGAAGGCTTCTTCCCTGGTTGTGACTCTCCCCCCCTTTCCATCAGGGCCAGCGCTGGAGACAAGGAAAGTGCTAAGTGGCACCACCTGTGGCAGGTACCACCGGCACATGAAATGCGGACAGGGGGCTGCCTATTTATTAGCTCTACATACTAAAACATGAGAGTCGGGGGTGACTGAGTGCTGCATGGGCAGATCATGGACTCCAGTGGGCTATTATTTGTCTTGTTTATAAACACCCAAAGTCTGCGGTCCACACGGATGTTTTCCCCACAGTTAGGCTTTTATAGGGCCTGTCCCCTGTAGGGTGGATTCTCTTGTGTGTACTGAGGACTCAGCTCATCCTTTTGCATTTCCCAGTGAGGGAACATGTAAAGGTTCTCTCCTGTGCAGATTCTCAGGTATTAACTGAGTGCCCTAACTTTTCATGAAGCGTTCCTTGCACTCCTCGCATGTACAGCGTTTTTATTCAGTGTGGATTATCATTTTTAAAATAGCAAATTTTTAAAAGTGAAAAAAATCATACCCACATGTTATGTTTCCTTACCTAAAATAGACTTAAACCCTTGACCTGCCATTTCTCTTTTCTAGCCATTTTCCTAGAGGAACAACTGCTGGTTTCCCAACTTTGATTTGCCCCCAGAGCTTTGCATTTTGCTCACTACTGAATGCCACCAACATCATACAGTTTTCAGATCTGTATTCACTGTGCTTTTTTATTCATTGTGTATTCCATGCTAAAGTGTGACATTTTTGGAGGCCTCACCCTCTGCCCCACCAACCTAAAAATCTACCAACTGCCACTAAGTCTTCTCCCCATGCTGGTCAACCCACATCTCTTCTCAGCTTCACTCCATGCCCCCAGCTTCCTGGTTGGCTGCTGGCCTGTATATAAGATCAGCCAGTAGCCACAGGAAGCTGGGCAGATGATCACTCAACTTTCTGATTCCCAGGCACTTCCTGGTTTCTGTCTTGTCTTTTTGTGGTTACTTTAAGAACATAAGAAGTGCCATACTGGGTCAGACCAATGGTCCATCTAACCCAGCATCCTGTCTCCGACAGTGGCCAATCACGGTGACTTGGGAGAATCACCCAACAGGTCACAATAGGGGATCCATTCCCTGCTGTTTTCCCCCAACTCCCATCATGTTCCCTGATCCTGTCTGGCTAATAACTGCTAATGGATCTATCTTCCAGAAACTTGTCCAAACCTCTTTTAAACTCAGCTATAAAACTGGCCCTTACCACAGCCTCTGACAGTAGATTCCACAACCCAATTATACGGTGAGTGAAAAATTATTGTATTTTATTTGTTTTAAACTTGCCACCCACGAGTTTCATGGAGTGTCCCCTAGTTCTAGTACTAGCTGAGAGGAACTAATAAACTGCTGTTTATTAGTTCCACACCACTCATGATTTTATACACCTCTATCATATTTCTTCTCAGACGTCTCTTCTCCAAACTGAAGAGCCCCAACCTACCAAGCATCTCCTCATACAGGAGCCCTTCCATGCCCTTGATCATTTTGGTGGCCCTTCTCTCTACCTGTTCTAGTTCAGCTATGTCTTTTTTATTTATTTATTTATTTATTTAAAATTTATATCCCACCCCTACCCACAGGGCAGCCCGGGGTGGCGAACAACATTCAATAAATTAAAAAAAACAACAATTTAAACAATTTGAAACAATTTAAAATACAATACAATGAGGGGAAACCCCCCACCCCTACCCCTCACCAAAAGCCTGACGGAACAGCCAGGTCTTACATATACGCCGAAACAGCAGGAGAGTGGGAGCCAACCGAGCCTCCTCTGGGAGCGAATTCCACAGCACAGGGGTGGCCACCGAAAAAGATCTAACATTGGTGGCCACCTGCTTCGCCCGGGGAACCTCCAAAAAGGCTCCCACGGATGATCTAAAGGGTCATACGGGCACATGGGGAGTGAGGCGGTCCTGCAGATAAGCAGGGCCCAAGCTGTGAAGGGCTTTAAAGGTTAAAACCAGCACCTTGAACCTGGCCCAGTGCTTTATATGCAGTCAGTGCACAGCCCGGAGCACTGGTGTCATGTGCTCCCTGTGACCCGCCCCCGTAAGGTGACAGGCCACAGCATTCTGCACCAGCTGCAGCCTCCGGACCAACTTCTCGGGCTGCCTCACGTAGAGCGCGTTGCAGTAATCCAGCCTCGAGGTGATGAAGGCATGGATGACAGTGGTGAGGTCGGAGTCTGAGAGATACGGCCAAAGCCTTCGGACAAGATGTAACTGCTGGAACGCACTCCCTGCCACGGCCACAACCTGAGATTCCAGGCTGAGTCGCGAATCGAGGAGCACACCCAGACTCCGCATTTGAGAGACCATGGGAAGGCGAACTCCCCCAACAAGAGGAGATTCAACCACCCCCAGGTTCCCCAAGCCCTTGCCCACCAACATCACCTCCGTCTTGTCAGGATTCAATTGCAGATGGCTCGACCTCCTCCAAGCCCCCACAGCTGACAGGCACTAGGAAAATAAGGAGACTGCATGGCCTGGGTCGATGGAAAAGGAGAGGTAGAGCTGAGTGTCATCAGCATACTGATGACACTGCATACCCTGAAACCCCCTCACGATCTCCCCTAACGGCTGCATATAGATGTTAAACAAGAGGGGGGACAGAATGGCACCCTGTGGGATTCCACACGTGAGGTCCCGGGGGGAAGACGCACACTCCCCCAAGACCACCGGTGAGTTCTCCCGGCCAGGAACGAACGAAACCAGTCCAAGACCATTACGCCAATTCCGGCACGGTCCCACAGGCAAGTCACCAACACCTCATGATTGATTGAACGCAGCCGAAAGGTCTAGCAGGACCAGTAAGGTCTGACGACCCTGGTCCAACGCCAGATGGAGATCGTCAACCAAGGCCACCAATGCCGTCTCCGTACCATACCCAGGCCGAAACCCAGACTGGGAGAGATCAAGGAAACCGGTGCGGTGCAGATGTTAATGGAGCTGCCATGCCACAGTCCGTTTAATAACCTTCCCTAAAAGGGAAGGTTAGAGACCGGCCAATAAGTGGCAGGAGTATCAGCATCAAGAGATAGCTTCTTGAGCAGGGGTCTAACCACAGCCTCCTTTAGGCAGTCAGGCACCCTGCCCTCCCGAAGGGAGGTACTAACCGCCCCAGCCAGCAACGGCTGTATTGTCTCCTGGCTAGCTTTCACCAGCCAGGACGGGCATGGATCTTGCTCACAAGCAGTGGCACGAACAGATCCCAACAAGGACTTCACATCGGCAGGCGCCGCCACCTGAAACTGATCCCACAAAACAGGAGAGGACGGGGCATCCATAGCCCCAAGATGATCCGCTGCAATAACTGCGGAACCCATTTTTTGAGATGGGGCTACCAGAACTGCACACAATATTTGAGGTGCGGTCGCACCATTGATTTGTATAGAGGCATTATGGCATCCTGAGTTTTATTTTCTATCCCCTTCTGAATAATTCCTAACATTGTTTGCTTTTTTGACTGCTGCTGCGCACTGCACTGTGGATTTCATTGTATTGTCCACAACCACCCCCAGATCCTTTTCCTGGGTGGTAACTCCTACCTTAGTACCCAGCACTGTGTACGCATAGTTTGGATTATTTTCCCCTACGTGAATCACTTTGCACTTGTCCACATTAAATCTCATTTTCCATTTAGATGCCCAGGCACGCAGTGTCGTAAGATCCTGTTGCAGTTCCTCACAGTCTGCTCGTGTTTTAACTACCTTGAATAACTTGGTGTCATCTGCAAATTTGATCATCTCACTCTTAACACCCTTTTCCAAATCATTAATTAATACATTAAACAGCACTGGTCCCAATACAGATCGCTGAGGCACACTTTTTACATCTCTCCATTGTGAAAATTGACCATTTAGTTCCACCCTTTGCTTTCTATCATTTAACCAGTTTCTGATCCATTGTAAGACACACTGCCTCCTATCCCATGACTTTTTAATTTTCTCAAGAGTCTCTCATGAAGGACCTTATCAAATGCTTTCTGGACATCGAGGTACACTATATTTACTAGGTCTCCCTTGTCCACATGCTTATTTACACCCTCAAAGAATTCCAACAGGTTAGTGAGGCATGACTTACCTTTACTAAATCCGCATTGACTCTTCCCCATTAAGCCATGTTTGTAAACATGCCCTGTAATTCTATCCTTAATGATGGTTTCCACCATTTTGCCCTGCACAGATGTCAAGCTTACTGGCCTGTAGTTTCCAGGATTGCCTCTGAATCCCTTTTTAAATATCGAGGTTACATTTGCCACCCTCCAGTCCTCGGGTACAGTGGTAGATTTTAGTGATAGGTTACAAATTACTAACAGTAGGCCTGCGATTTCATATTTGAGTTCCTGCAGGCTATCGTCCAATAAGCTTGCTGTCTGTGGTGGGTAAGGTCTTTGCCAAATGTTTACTTAAACATCTTGAGCAGTGGGTGGAAACAAAGTCCATTGTGCCACAAGAGCAGTTTGGTTTCGGGAAAGGTAAATCGACTGTAGATTGTTGCTTTATATTACAACACATTATATATAAATATTATAGGATTAGGAAGGGTAAGATATTTTTGGCCTTTATAGACCTGACTAAGGCATTTGATTCCATCCCACGGGTGCGACTCTGAGAGAAGCTTCTGGTGTTGGGGATTAACGCCAACCTTTTGGCCCTCATAATTTTGCTCTGATAACAACATGGCCAAGGTCAAAATGGGCCCTAATAATCTCCTCAGTAGAGATATCCCTGTCCATAGGGGGGTTAGACAGGGATGTGTTTTGGCGCCTCTTCTGTTTAATATTTATCTTGCAGATTTGGTGAGTTGTCTTGAAAAGGTTGATAATCATCCCCCTAGTATTGGTGCCCGGAAGTTGCATTTTTTTCAATTCGCTGATGATCTGGTTCTGATTTCTCAGACTGCGAAGGGTCTAAAGAGGCTGCTCCAAGGTCTGGATAGCTATTGTGTGCTCAATAAACTGTCTCCAAATCCGGAGAAATCTAAAGTCATGATTATGGGATCACATAAGCCTCTGGAGAAGTGGGAGATTGCTACCAAACCCATGGAGGTGGTGAAATCGTACGTGTATTTAGGGGTGATTTTCACAAACAGGGGTACGTGGTTCAGTCATGTTTTGGGCAGAGCAGCAAGAGCAGCCCAATTTGCAGGGGCCATAGGCAAGGCAGTACAGGTCTCTAAGGGGGTGCCAGTTTCAGTCTTTCTTAAGGCCTATCGAGCAAAAGTTCCTTCAGCAGCAATGTTCGGCCTTGAGATTATTCCCTACCCTATAATTCAACCCTTGGAAAAGGTGCAGGATGCGTTTCTCTGTAGGATTTTGCAAGTTGGGAAAGATGTCCCGGGCCCAGTGCTAAGAGCAGAAACAGGGATGCCCTCTATGGAAAGGTATGCAAAATCTGCCTTGTTGCGTTACTGGCTAAGGTTGATCACCATTCAAGAAGGGTTCCTCCCGAGCCAGTGTCTTCAAGAGGAACTCAAATTTGATGGCAAAGGAGGATACCTGTGGCTTAGGTATCTGGCTCACCTTTTGCAGAGGCAGGGCTTCTCCTTCGCTTATTTTGTGGGGAAACCTGTGGCTGTGATCAAGAAGG
This sequence comes from Sphenodon punctatus, assembly GCA_003113815.1. Classification (NCBI taxonomy): domain Eukaryota; kingdom Metazoa; phylum Chordata; class Lepidosauria; order Sphenodontia; family Sphenodontidae; genus Sphenodon; species Sphenodon punctatus. The sequence continues at coordinate 2,062,926 of QEPC01002256.1, read as the reverse complement.
AGATCTTAGGTAGACTGGAGGATATAGAGAGACAAGAGGATTTAGCTAAGGTAGGAAGTTGGAAGGTTGCACCATGGCTCAAGCTAATAAAGACAGCATGGGGGATTGAACCCTACTTAAGATATCCTCCAAAATTCTAAACTTCGGAGATGTTACACTCTTCTCCGATTCCAAATGGTCAAAACCGCGGTGGTGGAGGGGAGGTACAAGAGAATCCCCTACTCTAAGTGTACTTGCGTATGCCCGTATGGAGGGGTGGAGTCTGTCGAACATTTTGTGATTTTGTGTCCCTTTTATTCTGCCCTGAGAGCGGTTTGGCTACAGGCATTTAGGCTTGAAACTATGGGTGTAGGATTGGGCTGGGGATACAAGAAATTGCTCTCCCATAAGGCCAAGGAAGATATCTTGGCACTTGCATCCTATGTTTGGTTGGCCTCCCTGAAAAGGGCGAAGGTGGTAAAGGAGGGATGATAGGAGTTAACTACTCAATAGAAGGGGCAGTAGCATTGGAGGCCCACGCGGAAGGGATTGTAGACTTATATATGGCAGGGCTTGTGTCCCTGGGGCAAAGTCTGCTGCATTGGTACCCTGCTAAGAGTTTGGTATTAGGGCCATTTATCTGCTCCCAGATACCTGTTACCCTAAGTCTATCCTTTTGCAACAAGGGTTTAGTGGTTTATAAATCGGTTATTGGCTCCTTGGGTTATAAGGCAAATGACTAGTAGGTAGATATTGGCAGAATTGGTTTGTGCTTACTATTGAGCCTATTATCTAAAGCTTAGTGTTACTGGTAACCAAATTGCTAATCCATAAAGTCGAGTTGACGCTTGGGATATGTCATCGAATTGTTATTGGTTGGCTTTGTTGTCTTGTGTTATCCTATTTTTACTATTTTTATTAACTGGTTTTGTATGTTTGTATTTTTGTGTGATTGGGGCTATGGCGAAAGCCAATGCCGTATTAAATATTAATTATTATTATTATTATTATTATTATTTGAGTTCCTTCAGAACTCTGAGGTGAATGCCATCTGGCCCTGGTGACTTGTTAGTATTCAGTTTGTAAATTTGCCCTAGAACATCCTCCAATGTCACATTGATTTGTAACAGCTCTTCCAAATCCTTGCCCACAAAGCAAGGCTCCGGCATGGGTACCTCTCCAAAATCCTCCACAGTGAAGACCGACACAAAGAACTTTCTTTTTCTCTTTCTCATGTCTCCATGCACTTTGGACTGGCTCTGCACTCTCTGAACCCACTGTGTCCATTGGGTCAGCTCGAGGCTGGTCCTTCTCACATTCTTTCTGAGAACTTGGCTCTTCTGATCCCGCTGGCAAGTCTGGACTCTGAGATACTGGGACTTGGCATCTGCTTCAATGCGGGCTCGGCATCTGAAGGATAAGCCCCCCATGACTGCCTATGAGCCCCCTACATGGCTGCCCAATGAGCCCACTTCGCCTGGTGCCAGGTCTACCTTGTCTTGTCCAGTCCAGTCCAGTCCTGCCTCGTCTCGTCCAGTTCTGTCTCATCTACGTCCCCACCCGTGTACCCATCCCCGCCATGACCCTTGGACTTCAAGCCTGCACTATTTCCTGAATTTTGGACCCCGATCCTACTCCAACTCTCCAGATCAGATCCTGCACAAACTCTCCTGCCAGTATGATCTGCCTAATATTTCCCCCTTATCTGTCTTGTTTGACTGTCTTGCCCTGTCTCTGCCTTGGATCTGCAAAAGAAAATTTTTGGCCTGGAGTTTCCCTGGACTCTTGAGGCACTTGGGGGTCACCCTTTGGGGATGCAGGTGGGGAGTGATGTAAGGACCTGGGCTCAAAATATTGCCCTTGGGGCCATGAGCACAGGGGCTAGTGCCTTCAAACCACTAAGGCACTCTGGCCAGGGCCCAGGGCTGCTAATGCTGGCCTTCCCACATGCTGGTCAAGCCACACCCTTCCTCAGACTTACTCCATGCCCGCAGCTTCCTTGCTAGTTGCAGGCCTGTATATAAGGCCAGCCAGTAGCCACAGGTAGCTTGGCAGATCATCAGTCAAATTCCTGATTCCCAGGCACCTCCTGGTTCCCGTCGTCCCTTTTTGTTGCCACCTTCTGTTTCTCCTCATGTCTTCATGCCCCTTGGACCAGCTCTGCACTTTCTGAATCCAGTGTGTCCTTTGGGCAAGCTGGAGGCTGGCCTTTCTCTAACCTTCCTTCTGAGAACTTAGCTTTCTAATCCTGCTGGCAAGTCTGTCTGCCAGAATACTAGGGCCTGGCATCTGCTTCGAAAGGGGCCCGGCATCTGCAGGATGTACTCCCTATGTGACTGCTCAGTGAGCCCCTTACATGACTGTTCAGGGAGCCCACTCTGTCCAGCACCAGTCCTGCCTTGTCTCATTCTGTTTCATCTCATCCATCCTACCTCATCTATGCCTTCCCTCTTGGTCCATGTGCTGATCCCCCCCATGACCCATGGACTTCAATCCTGCACTATTTCCTCGACCTTGAAAGCCAATCCTGCGCCACCTCTCTGGACCCAATCCTGCACAAACTCTCCCATGTTTCCTGGGACCTCATCCTATACCTCCTACTCTCCATGCCCCAAACCCACGGTCCCCGACACATGCATCCATCCACCTAATTGGATACCAAGGATTGACAAAATGTGAACTTTTTATTTTTGTATTTCTTTTGGTTTAATGGTATCAAGTTCTGGGCTAATCTGTCCATGAGCAAGGCGAGGCATGAGTCCCAACTTAAGGGGATCAAGCCAGGTGGGAATTCTGTATTGGCACTGGGCCAGGAAGAAATCAGTTAGAGGAGTCTGAGGTGGAATCAATAGCCAGGATGTCCTAGAGTCATCAAAACCATCGAATAAGCAGAGATTGCCATCAAAAGTCATGGCAGATCAAGATCTAGAATGTCTGTCAAAGAAAGAAGACAAAGGACTGGGAGGGTGGCAACATGGCCAGTTGCCACTTCTCACTGTCTGACCTCAAGACTCCCATTCTGACCTATGAAAGTCTCAAGGTCAAACCATGAAAGGCCTCTGGAGCCACCCAACTGGGGTTCAAAATCTGGTAACTCCCCAGGATCCCTACAAACTAGTAAGGGTAATTTGACTATATATATATATATAAATGTTATTTTTAATACATATTCTTTTATTTTTAAGTGGGTATGTGAGGGAATGAGTCTGTGAAAACTGTGAAAACCTATATTCGATGTGATAATGAAAACTATTTTGGTACCAACCAACTTCCGTTCCAGATTACAATGAAATTCAGGAATGCCATTGAACAGCATGCACCTGCAACCTAACTTCCATTTATTCTATTCAGTGGTCATTTCTACATGAACAGCTCTCATGACATGTTAAAATGCAGCATGTGCAATAAAAATTAAATTGCATTCACTCTTCATATCCAAAAGAGAAGATCCTATTGCATTTCTAATGCTGACAACTGAAGAAAAATACAAATTTAAACTTTGGAACTCAATAAGAAATAACATTTTAAGAAATTTTAAAGTGGACTAACACTAGCTGTATTTAATCATTGACCCTAGCAATGGTCATTCTATTAGCGTAAGAGCCCATGCTGAGATAATTATGTCATAAGGTACAGAAGGTTTGGCTGTTTAAACAACTTACAAAAGTCATGGCATCTCCAAAACTGTCAGTGTTATGAGTGACCACTAATTACCTGATAAGGTACCTGGATGAAACAAGTAATGTGTTGCTGAATCGTACATAATTCCAAACTGTCCAGTCTGACCGAACATGTTGGAGCTTAACCCCTATCTGACTCCTGGAGTAATGGAGACCAATCACACCATACGGTACATGGCTGAAACTGGTGCCAGTTGGTAGAGATCCCTTCCTGTATCATAAAATATCCAATCTGACTATTTTACATGGGCCTAACCCGAAATCAGACCATCTACTATGGTCAGTGCCATAACAATTTCCACTGCATAGTTCATATCTTAGCTACAGCAATGTTTTGGCACTCCTATTTGTTCGCCTCACCCAAAGGTTGAAAGGAATTAGTGCCCCTTGCTTCTGGAGCTAACTTAGGTTTAGACAGGGTAATAGGCATAGTGTGAGTGTAACATGCATATAAAAATGGCAAATGGTAAATACCATTTGTAGTCATGATATAATGTAGTCACTGGATTATATATTCTACAAACATGTACAATATCTTTGTTGAGAAGGCAGCAAATGAAGTCAAAACATTCTGCACTCAAGCTTCCTGATGCTCCAGCTGAAGACAACACAGTGTATCATGTTGCTTGTTACCGGAAGTTCTCCTCAGTACCATCAGCCTGTTCCAAAGGCAGCAAAACGGGAAGCATCAGTTTATGAACCTTTGTCAAACAACTTGACATTAACATCTGCAGCTCAGCCTACTGCATTGTGACCACTTCATTCCAGTAGTTCTGACATCGGAACCTCATCAAGAACAGGTGTGTTTGAAAATAAATTAATATACTGCCTAAAAGAATACAAGAAACATCAAAGAGTGAAGAAGTTATTTAAGTGTATAATGAAATTTTTTGAAATAAACTTCAAAAGATTTGCAAATATGATGAAGGATGACCAAATGCTGACATGTATAAATAATGTAGATTTTATTGCCAAAGAGGTGTGCTACCATGGTATGTGTTACATTGCTTACTAGAAAAAAGCAGAATCAACTTCTCCAAAAGGTATTGAGCATTCTTCATGGCATATCACGTGAGAGGCTCATAAAGTAGCATGAGAAGCCATATATGCTTTTGCTGAGCAGTTCATAATTAAGTATGAAGAAGTGCATCTGACTGAGGACATACACAAGCAATTCATGGCTCTGTTGTCCAAGATCTACAAATGTGGTTTCGAAGACATACCAACTGCATGTACTTTTCAGCATCTTGAGACAAGGCTATTGCAACATTTCAGATATCAGCTGAAGAAGGTCGCAGGTAACCAAAGAAGAAGCAGCATTATCTTCAAGAGTAATATGAAACTGGAAGCAGCTGTATGGGAAGCGTTCAATTAAGAGTACAGCAATAAAATTCATAACACAGCATTTGCTCTTCATCATGAAATTCTGAAAGCTTCCAAGACATCTTTACCATCAAACCTAACAGTAAAAAATGTGGCCCAGATCCAAGTTGAGGACACACCAAAAGAAAATTCTGTGTGCAATTCTGGTCACTTCATCTCAAAAAAGATATAGTCGAACTTGGAAGGTGCAGAGAAGGGCAACAAAAGTGATCAAGGGTTTGGAACAGTTTCTGTATGAAGAGAGGCTTGATAGGTTAGGTCTCTTCAGCTTGGAGAAGAGACGACTGAGAGGGGATATGATAGAGGGTTATAAAATTTTGAGTGGAGTGGAACGAGTAGATAGGGAACGTTTATTTATGCCCTCAAGTAGTACTAGAACTAGCGGACACTCTGTGAAACTAACTGGTGGCAGATTTAAAACAAAAGGAAGTTTTTTTTCACTCAGTGCATGCACAGTTAAACTGTGGAATCTGTTGCCAGAGGACGTTGTCAGGGCCAGTAGTATAGCTGTGTTTAAAAAAGGACTGGATAAGTTCTTGAAATATAGGTTCATTAACAGCTATTAGACAAGTAGATTACAAGATGGGAACTTCTTACTGTTTGGAGCAGGGAGTGATCAACAGGGAATGGATTGCCCATTGTGACTGCTGATACTTTAGTATGGCACTTCTTATATTCTTAAATGATAGGAAGGTGTCATCATTTCCCCAAGATGTTGTGTATACTGTAACAAATAGGCATGTGAAGCCATCTAAATGCCTCCAACTTGGTAATGCAGTTAAAAGTATCACCAGCAGCAGAAAGGTCCTTGATATTTTTAATCATCTCAGGCACTGTGTCAGTTACAACAGTGTTGAGGAAGTAGAGACTGAACTAACATTTGCATCATTTGATGAACAGTGGGCCACCCCAGCGGGAATAAAATTATCACCAGAGTTGGTAACAGGAATCACCTGGGATAATTATGGTGCGCATATTGAAACTACTGATGGAAAAGGGACTGTCCATGACATAGTTGGTGTCTGCTTTCAGAATGTTGCAGGAGAGATCTTGGAAGAGAAGAGATGTTGAGACTTCACTAAACCCCTCATTAGGAGCAAGAAATAGAAGAGCTCTCACTGCTCCTGGTATGGAAAGGACCATGAATAACAAGTGACCACAAGAAGAGACCACAAATGACAAGGAGTCCGTTTGTACCATTTGATGATGACAGAAGATCTGCTATTCTGGTCAGCTATGAAGATTATATTGGGTTTGACATTACATGGATGCTGTCACTGCCATTTAAGATAGAGGGAATTCCAATGTGGGCAGCTTGGAATTCCAAAGTTATGATGGATCAACTTCCCTAACAGAAAATGACTTTTAAAGCCCTTTACGGTCTAGGCCCCATTTATCTGAGTGATCGCCTCACCCCCTGGACCCCTGGTTGGTCCCTGGGTCATCTGGGGGAGTCCTCCTGGAAGCCCCCCTTACCGATGAGTTTGGATAGGCAGGACGGCATTCTCAGCAGCTGCACCGTCACTCTGGAACTCCCTGCCAGTGGAGGTTCGCCACAACCTGAATCTTCTCACCTTCCGACAAAATTGTAAGACCTGGCTTTTCCGTCAGGCATTTGTGGGGGAGATGGGGAGAGTGGGATATATCGGGGTAAAATTGGGGTCTTTCTTTTCTGCACTGTGGCTGTTTTATTGTGTTGTGCATGATTAGAGTTTTAATATGTTTTATATTTATATTTTGTTTTAATTATGAATTGTGAGCTGCCCCGAGTCACTTGTAATGAGAGGAGTGGGGTAAAAATGTTCATATATAAATAAATAAATAAATAAATAAATAAATAAATAAAATAAAATAGCATTTTCCCCACAGTTCAACCAGTCTCCACCATTGCTAGAGGTTGTAGCTGAGACATCAGATGAATGCCAACTATGCATTACGTAATTCTGTACAGTGGAAATAGTAATGGCACTGGCCATATTAGATGGTCTGATGTGGGGTTAGGCCCATGTAAAATAGTCAGATTGGATATTTTATGATACAGGAAGGTGATCTCTGCTAACTGGCACCAGTTTCAGCCATGTACCTTATGATGTAATTATTGGTTCCCATTATCCCTGGGGTCAGATAGGGGTTAAGCTCCAACATGGTCGGTCAGACTAGACAGTTTGGAATTATATACCCTATTATTTATTATTATTATTATAAGCATTTGTATAGCGCCAGCTGTGTACCTAGTGCTTAACAGAACAATAAGAAAGACTACGGCTTACAATCTAATAGACACGGAGGGGGGAGACAAGGAGAGGGGACATAGGGAGAGGCAAGGGAGAAATAACATTCAAGCGGATGCGAAGTCTCAGGTGCATGTGCTTGGCTTGGTTGCAGTTAGGCAGGAGTCTGCGGGGAGGGCAGACAGTAAATTTGAATAGTCAAACCTCCTGAACCATATGACCTAATTATCTTGGCATGGGCTCTTAGTCTATATGGTAAGTCAAGCTTTGCATCTAAAAGATTTTCAGTGTGGGCCTTAAATGCTTATGTGAAAAACACTTGGCTAACAGAATGCCAGTCATNGCTTGGTTGCAGTTAGGCAGGAGTCTGCGGGGAGGGCAGACAGTAAATATTGAAAGGAAAGTTCTAACAGCTGTCGGGAAAGGCAACGAGAAACACATATTACTTGTTTCATCCATGTACATTATCATGTAACTATTGTGCCCCATAAGGGGTGTGTACAGTGGCTGCCACCCCTAAATGCCTCAGCAGTAGCTCATAACACATTTGAATAGTCAAACCTCCTGAACCATATGACCTAATTATCTTGGCATGGGCTCTTCGTCTATATGGTAAGTCAAGCTTTGCATCTAAAAGATTTTCAGTGTGGGCCTTAAATGCTTATGTGAAAAACACTTGGCTAACAGAATGCCAGTCATTGCAAGTACACTGGCAGATTCACAGCCTGTCATTTTCAGAAAATCTCATTACTTGACTCAGTTCAAACTGCCAGTACCAAAACCCCCCAGTAAGAACTGATCTACCATACCACACACACAATGGCCATTTTTATATGAGCCGCAGTGCGGGGGGGGACCGGTGTGTCCCATGGCAGCAGGGGTGGTGCGGGGGGGGGGGCAATGCACACAGTTGCACAGTGATTCCCCCCACATCCCCGCTCATGGAGCAACCTCCATTTTCACAGGTTGCTCTGTGAGTGGGGATGCATGGATGGTGGGAGCATGCACACACACCCATTCACCGGCTGCAGCATGCACACTGGCGGCACCCACTCATGCCCATGCAGCAGATCTGTGTGAGCACGAGTGGGATCGTCTCGTGTAAAAACAGCCAATATCACACACATGATGGAGGTGGGGGGGAAACAGAGGCTAGAGAACATTTTAGAGAAACAATCAGTCCCTGATTGTAGGATCCAGAATAAGTAAGTAAATAGTTATAATAATAGAATAACCTTATTCTGATGTTGAGCTAATGTTAGATTAAGAGTCCAATGGATTGGGCAGAGTTTCACAGGAGTGAAACTAATGTAAAATTAAAATCAGGTCAATGTTTAAAGATATAGAAGCTGATCTCATTTACACTCAAGTTAGATTCAGGCAAACACGATTATAGGAATTTACACCAAGTCTAAACAAGATGTGAGAAGAAAAGTCCGAGCTGGTATATTTGATGTTTGGTCCATTCTGTTTTCTATTTCCTTACTGGAATATCCTCAGCTACATGTTCAAGCACATTTTTAGAAACTACAAAAGAACATTTTTGCACTGCTGGTGCCTTGACGAAAGCTTTGAAATACACTCTATTTTGGTTAGCAATATCTTTCTGTTATTACCCCTTGAAATAGAAGTGCTGCATAATATTATCCATCATACTAAGGCTTCCTGAGAAATAACAGGCCATTCTTCCTTTGTGGCCAGTAAACGATAAAAGGGAGAAAACAAGGATTATTAATGTGTTTGAATGAGAGCATCACATTTTTACAAATTAGCTTCCAATCAGCTGTACTTCTATTTTTATATTCCTCATTTCTTTCCCAGAACATGGTATGCTTTTCAATATGGCTCATCATAATGTTGGCTTGCACTATGTTGGGATGAACTGATTTCTCCTCTCTGTTTTTAGGAACTCTAAGGCACAACTAATATATGAACCATAGTCTGTGTCCCAGCTCCCACCAGTATGTTGTTATCGTTGAGTCAATTCCATGGATACCATTCTCAGATGATAAATGGTACAATGATGGTTTGATAGAAATCAACCTATATTCAGAACCTTTTCTTTGAAATGGGGAAATGTTTCTCTGATGCTATTAGGCAATGCATCGGAGACTGTATTTCATAACAAAAAATCTGTATGTTGCTCTGAAGATCCTCCACTTAGTAAAATAAACAGATTTCTCTTTACTAGTGGCATATTTTGCCCTCGGCCACCAGTCCCATGTTTTGGAGGGTCTTTCCATTTATTTTACCTTTTGTGAATTGGACAGCGTACTTGGTAGAGCACTTGTGGCCCAATCTAACGTTCATTCACATCTCATGTCATTTACACTGATGTCAATGTGGCTTGCCGGGGTTGAGGGAGTGTAATTTTTAGCTTTTATTACTTAGGAAACATAAACCCCCAAAGACCCTCAAAATATACAGAGCATCCTGAAATGAAGTGTGGGAAAGGTCAGGAAGATGATGTGTGTGAATGTAGTATTCTGAACTAAATTTGATTAATAGGATATACAATGATATATATCCTATTGTGTGCAGAACTGTGTGCAGTTCTGGTTGCCCCATCTCAAAAAAGACATAGCTGAACTAGAAAAGGTACAGAGAAGGACAACCAAAATGATCAAGGGCAAGGAAGGGCTCCCGTACGAGGAGAGGCTTGGTAGGTTGGGGCTCTTCAGTTTGGAGAAGAGAAGACTGAGGAAAGATATGATAGAGGTCTATAAAATCATGAGTGGTGTGGAACTAATAAACAAGGAGCGGTTATTTACCCTCTCAGCTAGTACTAGAACTAGGGGACCCTCCATGAAACTCATGGGTGGCAAATTTCAAACAAATAAAAGAAAATTAGTTTTTCACTCAGCATATAATTGGGTTGTGGTGGAATCTACTGCCAGAGGCTGTGGTAAGGGCCAGTACTATAGCTGAGTTTAAAAGAGGTTTGGACAAGTTTCTGGAAGATAGTTCCATTATCAGCTATTAGCCAGACAGGATCAGGGAACATGACGGGAGCTGGGGGTAAACAACAGGGAATGGATCCCCCATTGTGACCTGTTGGGTGCTTCTCCCAAGTCACTGTGATTGGCCACTGTCGGAGACAGGATGCTGGGCTAGATGGACCATTGGTCTGACTCAGTATGGCACTTCTTATGTTCTGATGTTCTTATTTATAAAAAAGAACAAAACAAAAAACAAAATGGGAGTTTTGAATCCTGCATGGTCCAAGTACTGTACTCTTAACCACTACACCACACTGGCTCTCATAGCACAATTAACAATTCACTAACTGTTCACAAAATAATTTTTATTATTTCTTATTCCCTTCTATTAAATTGTTCTGTATGCTGTGATATTGTAGGCTGTGTTAAGTTTCCCCTTTGCCTTCCCCCTTCCTTCTCTCTTTTCCCAGTATTTTGTTTTTGGCATGTAAATCTAGAGTAATGCTAGTGTAACCCACTAAACTTGATTACACAAGTACTCACTATGGTTCAAGTTTTCATCAGGAATAGTGAGTGGGTTCAGTCTGTTTTAACAGTGGAGCTCCCATGTGCGGTGGAAGGCACACAAAACCGGATGTGCACATTTGTATTGCTAAGGCTACCCATCCCCTGACTTGCTCCAGTAAGGAAGACAGACAACAGTCACTATACTGAAGGTGATCAATTTAAAAAAAAAAAAAAAAGTTTATGTATGTAAACAAAGCTGACAGAGGTAATAATGTCCCTCAGGACCTTTATTTCACTCTGATCACTATAGAAATATAGCAGGTTTTTCACAAATACGACAAGAAAAGGACCGAACAACTCAAATTTACAGCTTTCTTCAGCACCCAAAGAGATGTACAAGACATGACCCTTCTCTGGCCCTTTTCTAATGGGTGCAGGTGTGTGGGGGGATGGTTGGGTGATGTGGTGGGTGGTACATGGGGGTGCATTCCCACGGACCCCCACCCACCTCCACCCACGGAGCATCTGACATTGGCACCCGTTGCGCCATGCGTGGTGATGGGTGGAGGTGGGTGGAGTGTGGGAGCGCGCACGTAACCCCACTCACCGGCTGCAGCATTGCCATGGATGCCCACCCATACCCCCTGCACCTGATGCGGTGTTCAAACAGAGGCCCCCCCACATGTGCGGGGGGGGGGAGGACATCCATTTGAAAAGGGCCTCTGGCACTAATATTACCATATAGATACTAAGCTGAACAAAACAAATCAGGCCTGTGAGAACCACCCTCAGGATATAGGCCTTTACCTCCCCACTGTTGTTGCTATTCTCTTGGTGAGTCTGGCTGAACTGACTTGAAATGCCCAACTGAGCATGCTCAGAGGATCGCTCAAGATTCAGACTAGATTAGACCAGCTAGTGGAAGCTAGACCAGGATTGGGGAAAAGACTGGGAAATAGGTGCCTCATCTACTGGCAAAAGAAGGAATGCCTTCAGTTTTATTTTCTGAATACTACCGATTAAAAGAAACAGTGAAAATGGTACCGGTTTGGTTTAGGGCCAGCCCCAGGGTTTGTAAGGCCATTTACGAAGTCTTGGTGTGGGCCTTAATTTGCATAATTAGGCCCCACCTAATTATGCAAATGTGTAAATTTACATAAAATTTACTTCCTCTGGACAGGAAAGAGTCCCATTCTCCACCCCTCCGAGCAGCCATGTAGAAGCATGGCCTCCACATGCTTCTCTCCACCACCACCCCATCTGGCACCCCTTCGCTGCCTTACCTGGCGCTCAGCTGAGTGGCCATAGACAAACATGGCCTCCCAATGCTTCTCCCACCTCCCCAGCCAAGCGTCTACGACCACTCCCCAAAAGTGGTTCCACTTCAGAAGCAGCCAAGCGGGCAGTGAGGCAGGCACAGAGAGACTGACTGCATCCACTGCCTTACTGGGGGAGGGAGTGAGCTTAGCCAGGTTGGCCTCCAGGGCCTGTTACTTCTTGGTGCCACCTGTGCCTTGTGTACGCATGTGGTGCGACCGGTCCAAAGGTGCTGCTATCTAACACACAAGACACCCAAAATGCATCCAGGCTATTAAGCAGGGGCGGCTGGTGGGTTTTGATATTGGAAGGGCACTGGGGCAGTAAGGCCGGCGGACCTAGGAATGGAGCCAGGGGGACGGTAGGTGGAGCCAGGGGGATGGTAGGCCAGTGGCATGGCATAACCTAGCAGCAAGGTGTTCCCAGGGTTAACATCGGATGGAAGAAAACACAGTCTACATGCACATCAAGCTTAAAATAAATAATTTGTAAACCAAAAACACAGGGAAACACCCAAAACACTGGCAAAACCCAGCAGCAAGGCATTCCCAGGGTTAACATCGGATGGAAGAAAACAGTCTACATGCACATCAAGCTTAAAATAAGTCCGCCCCACGTTTACTCACCCCCCCTCCCCAGTGTCTCGTCTCCCCAGGCTGGGCGCCTGGGATGGAAGGGGGGGGGGAGGGTGTGCGAGACTGGGGAATGGGGAGGGAGGGTGGGTGCACACACCCCCTCCCCCCCATTCCCCAGTCTTTCACACCCTCCCCCCCTTTCATCCCAGGCCCCCCCCCCAGCCTCTGCTCTCTGAGTCCTGTTTACTCACCGTGCAGGACTCAGGAGTCGGACACGGACTGGAGACAGCGGCAGGCAGGCACCAGGCAGGCAGGTGAGGCTTCAGGGTTCAGTGGAGGTGCTCGGCGGCAAGATGAGCTGTGGCGCGCATGCTCATTAGTTCAAGCATGCGCGCTGCAGCCCATTTCGCCACCGAGCGCCTCCACTGAACGCCCAGGTGAGGCTTTGCATTGAGCCCATAGGGCTCAATGCAAAGCTGCTGCACGGGAAATTTGATTTCCCAGCGGCAGCACTTAGACTGAACGCTGAGCTGCCCGGCTCGCGTTCAGTTCAAGTTCGTCCCTTCTGGGACTCCAGACTCTGGAGGCCCAGAAGGGAGTGAGTCAGACTGAGGCTGCCCAGCCCAGACAGAGGCTAGCGCTCACTGACTGAGCGCTCTGTTTCTGCCGGCAGCTGAAATTGTCATCGGAGCGCTGCGCTGCTCTGACTGCAGCAGTCAGAGCAGTGCGGCGCTCCGATGTCAATTTCATCTGCCTGGCAGAGACAGAGCACTCAGTCAGTGAGCACTCTGTCAGTGCGGCACTGAGGGGGGGACGGGGGG
>QEPC01002256.1:2033392-2048501 GCA_003113815.1 Sphenodon punctatus | reverse complement strand
ATAGATAGATAGATAGATAGATAGATAGATAGATAGATAGATAGATAGATAGATAGATAGATAGATAGATAGATAGATAGATGTAGAGAGTTGTAGGAGTTAGCTTAGTGATAGAGATAGTGTTAGTGATTTAGTTTTAGTGTTTGTAGGAGTAGGCCTGTGTACTTATTAGATAATCCATTTAGTTCGTAGCATTTAGAATAGTTAATAGCAGTTAGATTTAGTGTAGATAGATAGATATAATATTAGATTAAAAAATAAATTAAAAAACCCCATATAAAAACAAAAAAACCAAATAAAAAACAAAAGAAAACATATAAAACCCAATAAAAGACCAAAAAACCATATAAAAAACAAAAAAACACACACATAACAACATTTCCCGAACGGCCAAACGGCCAAACCAAACAGCCAAATGGCCTAACCGAACGGCCTGTTCGGACGACCGAACTGAACAGCCGAACCCGAATGCGGCGAACGAACCAAACGAACGAACCGAACGCATCCGAACCAAACGGCCGAACCGAACAAACAAAACGAACACAGCCAAACCGAATGGCCGAACCCGAACAGCGATCTGCTCGCCCATCCGTATAAGATATTATAAGTAAGATAGTTGTGAGAATGTGGCCCTTTTTACACGGGCCTCTCCCAGTCATGAACATGCAGATTTCTGCGTATTCATGGGTGGGGGAGCTCCGTGTGAATGACGCGGCACACGCACCCACGGTGAGTGGGGGTGCATGCATGCACGCGCCTAACACACATCCCCACTCGTCCCCACGCATGGAGCAACCAGGGAAAATGGCAGTTAATCTGTGGTGTGGATGAGTGGGGGGTGAAGAGGAATGTGTGTGCAGCCGTGTGCATGCCCCGTCCACATACTGGCATGCCCACGGACCCCCACTGGGCAGAACCGTGTAAAAACAGACTGTGAGGAGCCACTCTAAGAAGAACAGAAGATTTCTGCCTTGTAAACAAGGTTCTTCAAGATGGCTTTAAACATTCTCACAACACCCACTCTTCTAGCCCCACATGGAATTTTTGTCTTACATTTCTAGAAAGGGTTGGAAGGAACTGTCATTCTGAGGGGCAGAGTGCTTTTTATACTAGAAGAGCTCAAAACCATAACATGGTCTATTCTTTGAATAGGGTGAGCATGTACAACCCAGTTGTGAGAATGTTGGGAGCCATCTTGAAGAACCTTCTTTACAAGGTAACAACCTTCTGATCAGCATATGGGAATTGTTTGTAAACAAACAGCTTTTTCTCCCAGTGGATCCTGGTGTCCCTGCTGCTGCTGCTGCTGTTGCTGCTGCCCTACTAGCAGGCAGAGGCAGGTGAGGGATGGGGACTAGAGCCAGGAAGGGGAGGCAGAAGAACTTACTGGGGGAGAAGCTGGCTGCAGCCTGCTGCCCAGCCAGAGAAGCGCGGGGCCCCAGCTGGCTGCAGGGCCATGTGCAGTTGCACATGTGGCACATGCTTGGGGCTGGCCCTGGTTTGGTTACACTGGCAGATCCATTTTTTAAAAAAAAGAACGGTGGCGTGCTGAAATAAGGACTGTCCATTATTTTCTGTGGCGGTTTTTTTAAAAGGATGTTATTCCATGCCCCTTAAAATAAGGACTATCTAGCAACTCTAGTCTAGAGTAGCAATAGAGATGGCTATATAATAAGGACCATAGCGTAGACTACAATGTAAACTGTGCCAAATGCAAGATAACATGAGCACAAACTGTAACAGATGTTTCCTATCTTACAGTTTGTAAAAAAGAGGGAAGCAAAGTGGCTCAAATGATCTCTTTTATTGGACCAACTTCTGTTGGTGGAAATAAGCAAGCTTTCAGGCCACACAGGCCCCTTCCTCAGGCATGTAGCATAGCCAGTCAATATATTCATAAACTGAGCAAACGCAGGACAGTATATAAAGAGACAGGAAAGTGTGGGGTTAGATAAGACAAGGTGACTAGTAGGGGGAAGGGAGGTATATGGATAGGGAGAAAAGTGGCTGTCATAAAAAATCAGAAGTATAAAAACAGGGCTTTCAAGGATGTGTAGAAGGCAGACATAGGTGTGAGATAAGGGGAAACAGCTACAGTGAAGTGAAATCGCATAAGAAAGGATCTGGGAATGTAGAATCTACATATGACAGAGTCTGAGAGTGACAGACAGGGGGAGACAGAGTTAGAAATAATACTATAAATACGTATATAAGGAGGCAGGAAAAAGCGTGGTAGAAAAGATAAAGTGATGGTGGGGGTTTATAGTGCCAGACATTAAAGCCACATTTCTGACAGGTAAGTAGTCACACGTGCGTTGCGCGCCGCAGGGTCACATGTGCAGACTGGGGGCTGTGCATGTGTGGGGAAATCCTGGGGGGGGGGGACTGAGAGCCCGGGGTGCTTAGCCCTCTACCCAGGGGATCCCTCGGGGGCAGTATCACCTCAACCCCACAAAGTTTATGTCCCTGCTTTCTGATAATTTGTGGAACTTTCCAAAACTTCGCAACACTTTCTGAAACTTTGCAATACATGTGACATTTAAGTATCAGACTTGCCCATTGTGGAGTCAGTGTTTTTGTTCAAAATTGCATGTCTATGTTTATATGGACTATGTGTTCATGTTTACAAGCCATCTTGAAGAAGAACACCTGGAAAAATGTACCACAATACCATTCCTATACTTCAGATACATAGATGATATTTTCATCATCCAAACAGATAATCTGGACTCGCTCCTAGAATTCAGCTCCAACTTCAGCAATCACCACCCTTCTATCAAACTAACCCTGGAATATTTCCACACCAGTATCAACTTCCTGGACACCACTGTCAACATTAGGCTGAAGCGAGAGCAGGTGCTCTTGTTCCATTGAGAAATACCAACCTTTTCAGAGCAAAGAGGAAATTTACCGACATTTTTTTTTAACATTTTCTGTCATTTTTGGTAATTTCTGGTATTACTGATAATACCAAAAACAACTGTAAAATACCAGTAATACCAGAAATTACCAGAAATCACCAAAATGGCAGGAAATTGTGGAAAATACAAAAAAGGTGATAGACTTCCTCCTCGCATGAAAGCAAAAAAGCTGTTTCCGTCAGAAACAGTACTCAGAGATTTTTTGTTCCAGCTCCAGTCAGCATGCACAATGGTAACCTAAGACAGCAATATACAAGAAACTGACAGTCCACTACAGATACCTACATTGATCCAGCAACCACCCTATACACAACAAAAACCCAGTTATCTACAGTCAGACACCACAGAATCTGCTCTGAAGAACAGATCACTGATGCTCACCTTGCTTTGCTTAACACTGCTTTCACAAAAGAAGGACACTCCAACAGAGAAATAGACTGAATCATAGGAGAAGCCACCCAGATGTCTCAAGAGAACCTGTTAAAATACAGGGAGAATGAATTCTTCATTGCACCTCACACTGGAATTCATCACCTACCACCTCACACTGGAACCTATACGGGGCATCATCAAACAGCTACAACCTATACTTGATGGGGACAAAATCCTATGAAAAATCCCCCACCTATGTCTGTCTTCTACACATTCGTAAGAACCCTGTTTTTATACCTCTGATTTTATTTTAATGTCTGGCACTTTTCTCCCTATCTATATACCTCCCCTCAACTAGTCACCTTGTCTTATCTAATTCCACTCTTTCCTGCATCTTTATACACTGTCCTGCGTTTGCTCAGTTTATATATATTTGGACTGGCTAAGCTACATGCCTGAGGAAGGGGCCTGTGCGGCCTGAAAGCTTGCTATTTCCACCACCAGCATTTGGTCCAATAAAAAATGTCAAACAACTTTGCTTCCCTCTCTGTCACTTGGGACCAACACAGCAACTATACAATCTCTCTGGAGTTTGTAAAAGGAAAGAGAAATAGCAACCTTAACTCACAATTAATGTAATGTTTTTTGGTGTTTTGGTTTACAAATAAAATCACAGATTACTGTAACTGAAACAAATAAGAGAATGTGCATTTGCTAACACTTTATGTTCATCGCGTACCCTGTTTCCTCAGCTAGTGACAACTTGTCTTGGTATGTTGTGCCAGACAGGTGGACACCTGTGCATGTACAGAGCCCTACTGAAGTTGATGGCTCTCTGCATGGGTAGATATAGCTCCTAGCACAGAGGAATTGGAAGGGTATTTACACAGATTCCCCTGTTTTTCAGTAAAAAAAAAATCCACAGTATGTGAAGAGAGGAAAAAACATGTTTCAAACTACGAAAATGTGATAGTAAAGCGAGGAAAGCTTTTTAGGAAACTTGGATACTGAAAGAAAGCTCCAAGATTTGAGTGCAAAGAAAATCACATCCTAATTCCAGCACAGTACACTACTTAACGTCGTCTCACTTTCATGTTTTGAAGAAAAGTCACAAACAATGGATTCTTTGATGACTTTTTCACAGCTTGCTTTGTAATTAAAAAGGCAGATTCCTGTTTGTTGCTGTGTTGTACCATACACTGTACCAATCATATCAAATCTTGACTTTCTACATCTTCTACTACACACAGAATGAGCCCTAGCCAATACTAATGAAAAAGGAAAAGGTTACAGTTAGCTTCTGTATCCTAAGGAGTTTTCAACAGCATCTTTAAGAGAAAGTTTTACTTTCAAGGCAATCACACTCCCTTTACTTTCACGGCAGACTCCAAATTCCCAAAACGGCATCATATTTCATGTCTCCATTTATTACCATTTAAAAACTACTGCAAAAGGCATCAATGAATATATATTTCTCCTCAAATCATCTTAGAAATAAATGCTAAACTCTCAGTAGCTTCAGGAAATATATTAGTACATGCCAGATTTATGAATGATTAATTTAGTAATTTAAAATAATCTGTTAGAGCTAAAAAAATTAAGCAGTGACTAGTGAGACTAAAAATAGAGCACATGCTTGAAATATTACTCAAAAATCTTTCTAATGTTCATGAACATTAAGTGTTACTGTACACAAACATAAAAAGTCATGTTAATACTTTAATGAATATCGTTATTAGAAATGAGCTCATAAAGCTTCGTTGCTTGCAAAATGACAAAGAAAATGGAGATGCATTCAAGCTATGTATTTTGAACTCTCCTCTCAGATTCTTCATCCTCTCTCCACTTCTTAGGTAAAAACTAAGGATGTTAACAAATGAGACGACAGCCCCCCAGAGCCTGGGTTCAGTCTGTCCAGCTCCCACTCATGCTTATTGTGTAGAGCTTAATAAATGGGCTATTTCTTGTGCATTTGGGCAGTCCCTACACTCAGCCCCCTCTCACAGATTTAGTATGACAAGCCTAATACACTTATTTATTTATTTATTTAAAAAAATTATACCCCGCCACCTCCTGCCACAGGCAGCTCAGAGCGGCTAACAACATAGATAAACAATAATATAATAACACATTAAAAACATCATCCCACCGTATATATAATAATAATAATAATAATAATAATAATAAAAGAACAAACCCACCCACCTTCACACTCCCCCCACCCCCTACCACCCCATTACCCCTCTCCCTCGCCAAATGCTTGATGGAACAGTCAGGTCTTACAGTTCCTACTAAAGGCTGGGAGGTCCGGGGCCAGATGGCCCCCACTGGGAGGGAATTCCAGAGGTGCGTTGCGGCCACCGAGAAAGCCCTATTCTGCGTGGCCCCCCGGTACCCGCGGGGAACCTCCAACAAGGCGCCCCTGGCCGACTGCAGGGGCCAATCCAGAACCCAGAGGGTGAGGCGATCTTGCAAGTAGGCAGGGCCCAGATTGTGTAAGGCTTTATAGGTCAAAACCAACACTTTGAATCGGGCCTGGAAGACTACTGGCAGCCACTGCAGAGATCAGAGCACTGGTGTAATGTGCTCCCGGCAGCCCAGTCCCACCAAGAGCCAGGCCGTCGCATTCTAGACCAGCTGCAGCTTCCAAGCCGTCACTTAGGTAGCCCCACGTATAGCGTGTTATAGTAGTCTGAGAGGTAATAAAAGCATGGATGATCGTGCCCAGATCAGAAACCAAAACCAACGACTGAAGCCGCCGCACCAGATGTAACTGGCAGAAGGCACTCCTCGCCACAGCCTCCACCTGGAAATCCAGGCAGAGCTGCGCATTGAGGAGCACCCCCAGCTTCCATACCTGGGAAGTCAGTGAAGGACAGACCCCCTCAATCGAGGGTGCCGTCATCTCCACTGACTTACCCACGAACTTCACCTCCGTCTTGTCAGGATTCCGTCGCAGTCGATTAGCCCTCATCTAGTCCCCAACAGTTGCCAAATACCGGGTAAGCACCGAGACAGCCGGGCCTGGATCTATAAAAAATGAGAGGTACAGTTGGGTGTCATCTGCATACTGATGACACCTCACCCCAAACCCTCTGATCACCTCACCAAGCGGCTGCATATACACGTTGAACAAGAAAGGGGACAAGACAGAACCCTGCGGGACCCCACGAGACGTCTCAGGAAGATGAAAAGCAATCACGGAGTACCACCTGCTGAGTTTTCCCGGTCAGGAATGGGCGTAACCATTCAAGAATGATCCCGCCCACCCCCGCACTGTCCTGCAGGTGCATCACCAAAATCTCATGGTCAACGGTATCAAATGCTGCTGACAGAGCTAACAGGACCAGTAAAGTCGAGCAACTCTGGTCCTTTTCCCGTCAGAGGTCATCCACCAAAGCCACAAGTGCTGTCTCAGTGCCATGTCCCAGATGAAAATCAGACTAAGAGGGATGAAGATAACCGACATGGTCATGATGCCCCTGGAGCTGCTGAGCCAACACCCATTCAATAACTTCCCTAAATAGCCTTGCCCTCCGCACCTCAGGGCGATCCCTACGATCTGCCAGGGGGTGCCTTCTTGGAGGTCCCCCGTGTTAAACAATGGAGAGGGTGTTCTCGGTGGCCAGGCCACAACTTTGGAACTCCCTCCCAGAGGAAGCTCGCCTGGCCCTGGGTCTGATGGCTTTTCATCGAGCCTGTAAGACCTGGCTGTTTGCCCAGGCCTTCGGAGGGGAGGGCAGGAGGGGAGGGGAGGGTGGGGGGATTTGGGGGGGTATAGTAAATGTTGGGGGGGGATTGTTTTTTTAATTATTTTTACTTGATGTTTTTATGAGTTTCATTATTGTTTTACTTGCTGTGAGCCGCCCCGGGATGCTGTAGGCATGAGGGGACGGTCAATAAATGTAAATAAATAAATAAATTAAATAAATAAATAAAAAGGGAAGGTTAGAGACAGGCCAAGAGCTGGCAGGGGAGTCAGCGTCAAGCGATGGTTTTTTGAGCAGAGGCCGCACCACAGCCTCCTTGAGGCAGCCCAGCACTCTGCCCTCCTGCAGGGAGGTGTTGACCGCCCTGGCCAGCAACGGCTCCATTGTCTCCTGGCAGCTCTTAACCAGCCAGGACGGGCACAGATCTAATTCACAAGAAGAGGCTCGAACCGCCCCAAGCACACCCACCACATTAGCGGGTGTCACCGACTGAAAGTGATTCCATAAAATAGGACAAGGCTTCTATGCACTCTACAACCTCCACTGTATTAACTGCGGCATCAAGGTCTTGGTGAATGCGCATGAATTTCTCAGCAAAATAATCCATAAAAAGGTCACAGCGGGCAGATGATGACTCAACCCCAGGGTTGAGGGAGGCCGGACTGACCGGCCCCCGTACAACCCGGAACAGCTCTGCTGGATGGGATTTAGCGGATGCTATGAGGGCAGCAAAGAACTCCCTCTTTGCTGTCTGCATAGCCATGGCATAGACTCGTAAACTAGCTCTATGCTGCAATCTATTGGCTTTAGTGCGAGAACGATGTCACCATTGTTCCAACCGTCGCCCCTCTTGCTTCAGCATCCACAACTCCTCAGAGAACCAAGGAGATCTGAGGAGCCTCCGCCTGGGCAATGGATGTCTGGGAGCTATTTGATCGAAGGCCTCTGACAGCTAACTGTTCCATAGCTTGATGAGGTCATCGATGAGACGGATGTCGAGGTCAGAGGGTAACTCCTCCAGAGCACCTAGAAACCACACTAGGTCCAACAGCCTCGGGGGACGGACCATCCTAATAGGTTCCACACCCTTCCGGCAGACATGTGCTAGAAGGGAGGTCTGCAGAAGGTAATGATCCATCCATGACAAGGGCACAGCTGATACCTCCCCCATTAACGGAGCACGCACCTCAAGGCCAGTGCAAAACATGGGGCAGGCGTTCTTCCCCACCATATTAGGTCCACCCACCTCCCTTTATCAGTATCTCACCCCCTGTCATTACTTACAGCCATGGAAAGCCATGGGAAGAAGAAGCCACACCAGATTGCAGATCCTTCCCCCCCTCACCTGCCCATTTCTTAATGTTCAGTGGTTCCTCCCCTGAACTGAAAAATCCTATGCTTCCTCGTCAAACATTTTTACATGAGTTTGCATGTGCACTGATGTACTTGTGACAGAAATGTCTATACAGTTTAATAGCAACCTGGATTGGCAGTGCCAGTGCAGCAACATACACCCTGCATAAGCTTTGCAAAAACTTTTTCAACCAACAACAACCTATAACCAATAGCAGACCATAGCAGCTCACACTCAGTGCACAGCCAGTCCTGTAAGGACACATGACCAATAGTGGCCAATATCTGCTCACATGTGGCATGCAATCAATCCTAGCTTGGCAGCTGCCTAGCTCTATAAGCTGTTCAAAAAAAATTGGTGTGTGGTCTGCAGAGTTCACAGATGTTGGAACGACAGTCATGGAGATGCATGCTGAGAACTTCCTTGTGCTAATTTTTGCACTCCAGGCCTTCCTTTCCGCTGATGAGCAGAACCCATGAGCAATCCAACAGATCAAGCCTTCTACTGTCGTTGGCATGATGTGATGTCAAGACACAGACAGGCTCTCACTCAGTCTGTGATCGGGGCAGTGAGGTGCACCACACCATGGAGGCGACTCCACCTCCTGCTTTGATGTTGTGGACTTTCCTACCTCCAGTGACAATGGACTGCCCTGGGGAGAACCAAAGCCATGCAAGGACAGCTGATGGGTGAAGAGAGGTACCTGTTGGGAGATGTGGCTTCAGTCAGTGAAACCATATGCAGAGTTGTACCCACCAAGAGGCTGGTCTGGGTGAAGGAGAAAAACACAGACTGGTGGGAGAATGTGGTGCCCTCGTGGGGAGATGCTGAGTTGGTCACAAACTTCAGGATGTCCCATTGCCTCATCCTGCAGAAAGGCAAGATCCTCAGGCCTCGAATGGAGAAACAGAGCACGGTGATGCAGTCGTCCATCCTGGTGGAGCAGCATGTTGCCATCGCCATCTGGTAGGTCACCACTCCAGACTCCTGCTGCTTTGCCATCGGGCAATTTGGTGTTGGAACCTCCACAGTGGGCACCATACTCGTCGAGGTTTGCACAGTGATTGTGGAAGTGTTGCTGGACCGGGTGGTGCAGTTGGCTGACCCCATGGAGATAATGGAGGGCTTTAGGTGAGAGAGGTTCCTGAACTGAATAGGGGCAATCGATGGGAGCTATATCGCCATCGTCCGCCACAGAAAGATGAAGGCCTTGGTCTCTTCCTTGTTGCAGGGAACGTAACGTTGGTAGGCGGATCTGTAGGCAGTGAGTTGTTGTGATTAAACAGTGGAGGTAGCAGTGCTGGTTGTTACCTGTCTGTTGGTATTAGCCATGGCCCTGGCAATGGTAATTCCCCGCAAGTCATACCTGAGAATGCATCAGGCACATAATGGCCCTTTTCACACAGATACGCTAACACTGATAAAATGGGTGTTACATTTTATTATACATGTTGCAGGGCACCCATAGAGCACACCTGAAGCCCTGCAACATGTATAATAAAATGTAACACCCATTTTATCAGTGTTAGTGTCTGTGTGAAAAATGCCAATGTCAACCATGACAAGTTGGGAGAATGCATGTTTGAAAATGATGCTGTGGGCTTTTATTTATTTTTTATTTATTTATTTCAGTGCACTTTATCCCGCACCCTCCTGGACAATAGCAGCTCAGGGAGGCATACAACAATTATTCAATAAAACCAACAATACAGAATACCAGCTAAAAAATTATTAAAACCATAAAATACTCAAAAGAGCGGAAATCAAAATTAAAATCACTCCCCCCCGTCTCTCTCCACAAAGGCCTGGCGGAACAGCCATGTCTTACATTGTCTCCGAAAGGAGGGGAGGTCCAGGGCCAAGCGGGTCTCCATCAGGAGGGAATTCCACAGCCTGGGTGTGGCTACTGAGAACACCCTCCCTATTGTTGCCACCCAGGAAACCCAGGGGACTTTGAGTTGGGCGTCCCCAGCTGACCACAAGGGTCGTACCACAGCCCGAAGCGTGAGCCGGTCCCGCAGGTAGGTGGGGCCCAGACCGCTTAGGGCTTTAAAGGTCATTACCAACACCTTGAATCGAGCCCAGAAGACAATAGGCAGCCAATACAGAAAACAGAGCACTGGTGAAATGTGCTCGCGATGACCCGTTCTTGTTAGAAGACGGGCTGCCACATTCTGCACCAGCTGCAGTCTCCGAACTGTCACCAGGGGTAGCCCCACGTAGAATGCATTACAGTAGTCCAATCTCGAAGTGATGAAAGCATGGATGATGGTGGCCAGGTCGGAGTCTGAAACCTATGGTCATAGCCGACATACCAGGTGTAATTGGCGAATGGCGCTCCCCATCACAGCCACCACCTGGGAATCCAGGCAGAGCTGTGAATCAAGAACCACCCCCAGACTACAAACCTGGGTGGCTAAAGGGGGACAGACCCCGTTGATGACAGGAGCCACCACCGCCTCAGCCTTCCCCACCAGCATCACCTCCGTCTTGTCAGGATTCAACCTCAGACGGCTTGCCCTACTCCAATCCCCTACCACCGCCAGGACTGGGTAAGCACCAAGACTGCTGGGTCTGGGTCTGCAGAAATAAAGCTGTGTATTGTTGGTGTACTGATGACAGTGTACGTCGAACCTTCTCATGACCTCGCCTATTGGCTGCATGTACACGCTGAACAGGAGAGGGGACAGAATAGAACCCTGTGGGACTCCACGTGTAAGGTCCCGGGGAGATGATGAACACTTTCCTAGAACCACCCGCTGAGTTCTCCCGGCCAGGAATGAGCGGAAACATTCAAGAACAGCTTCTCCCACCCCACCCCGGTCCCGCAAACGAGCCACCAACATCTTGTCGTCAACAGTATCAAAAGCTGCCCACAGATCTAGTAAGATCAAAAGAGATGATCTGCCCTCATCTAATTCACAGCGCAGGTCATCGACCAAAGCCACAAGTGCAGTCTCAGTGCCAAACCCAGGGCGAAAGCTAAACTGTGAGGGATCCAAAAAACTGACCTGATCCAGATGCCCCTAAGGCAGATGTTACATGCATGCCAGTGAGAGTGGAGAGAGGGGCCAGAAGTATTGGCTCCTTGAAACACTCTAGGCTTTTCACCCACAATTATCAGACTGGCGGACCTGTATGGGTGGAGAATGCATGTAACCTAATCGACGGGATGCGGACACATGGGTGTATATTGGGGCCCACCTCGAGTGGGGGCTCCGTTTCCAGTGGGTGGTGGCCATGTGGCTGGTGGGGGTGCACACCTAATAAATGGCATGGTGGACACCCACCTGGGTGGACTACCGTCTCATTTATTAACACTATAAAAAACTTTTAGCAAAAGGACAGGGTTTGTATTGGATTAGAACAGGGATGTGGACTCTTGTAATTTTTTTCTTCAGAAGAAAAATGATTTATATTTCTATCCTACCCATTCCCTTGAATCTCAGGGCACAAAAACAAAATAAACCTGAATATTAAAATACCCCCATAAAAACAGATACAATACCCCAACCCTACCCCTGCCTGCCAAACAAAAAGGACTTGCTTTCCTCGGGAAGATGAGCAAGCTCAGACTTAGATGGACCTCTAAGGGGAGGGAATTCTACAATTGCGGGGCAGCCACTGAGGACACAAGAGTGTCCTCGTTCTTAAAGCATTGTTCACTGGTGGGATCTTGAAAAGCTGCCCTTGGATTTTTTGTTCTTGAATATATCTGTTCTTTGGATTTAAAAAATGGATTACTTTGCATAAGATCAATTTATATCAGATTCTTTGAATAAACTTTTACCTATAACATTTCTGTCTATTAACAGAAATGTCTTTAAAGGTGTGTGATATGATATACAGGGCTTGAGGTTATGTTGTAAGATTTCACAACAAATATTTTGCAAACAAAGGGAAATGGAGAAAGTGGCTATTGTCTTATTTAGAGAAACCCATTAGTATGTAGGCCATGGAAATGAACCTGGGTGTAAATAACGTCTAACTTTCTATATAGGAATATCCTAGAGGTTTTTTAAGTTTTGGGTTGTTTTTTTTAAAAAAAAATTGGCTAGACTATTTCCCAAGTTACGCCGTTACTCCAGTGCATAAAGAAATTCCCCTTCTAGCAATGTGCAAAATGCATAAAGGAGTATGTGATTGAATATATTAACAAGAACTTTTCCTGTTGCAGAGGCAAACCTTTCAAGCTATTGATTAAAAAACACATTATGAGTGTATGCTGGGGGAAGGAAAATGACAGAAATGTGGAATTCTGACTCTACAAAACAAGCATCTAGTTGGATGTTAGATTTATTTTCTAATAGTGTGACCAGAGCATTAAAAAATATATGCTGATTTCTGAAATTACTTTGACTTCTTTGGTCTCCTGACAGAACCACAAATGAACCAACATTTCTGGCCAGAAATGTGGAACATTCCACACAATACTGAAGAGCAGAGTGAAGGAGTCACTACTACTGCTGCTCATCATATCTATAGTGCTACTAGGGGTATGCAGTGTTTTAGAGTCACAGATTTTCTGAGACAGCAGGCTTACAATCTAAGATGGACAAGTGTGAGGGTGGGGAACACCAGGAGGGAGAGAGAGACAAACAAACACACACACGTTCTCATTTTACAGATGGGAAACTGAGACTTGCCCAAGGCCACCTAGTGAGTTCATGGCTGGAATAGGATTTGAACCCTGGCTTCCCAGGTCAAGTCCAGCACTTTAGCCAGTACACGACCACACCACATCACACTAGTTTAAACAATAATTGACCAGAAACCAATTTCCTAGTGAACACTCTTGCTTAAGACTTAGAGGACTTAGTAACTAAGCCTAGTTTACTTTTATTCCAAGACCTTATTGATGCTTACCTCTTTAAAAATATTTAGTTTTCATCTAGCACTGCTAAGGTAGACTGTACTGTACAATGGATGGAAATGATGAAAAAAAATCAAACTTCTCATATCTTCAGTTTGAACACTTCTAAAATTTTGTGTGTTGTAAGCAGAAGCTTTTAGCAGTTCTTTTGTACAGGTTTTTTTTTTTTTAAGTTGTCTCCTATGGTTCACTTTTAAATGCAAAGCAAGGATCTGTAGAAAAAGCAGTTTCCCTTTCCCTCCCTCCACCTTCCTTCCAAGAGCACTATAGATGTTAAAGCAATAAACTGAGACAAAAAGAAAAAAAGATTTTGTCAAAGAACAACAAAAGACTCATTACCGTCTCCGCTGCTGTTTAATATCAATTGGCTTGTTAATAGCATAAGGTGATCCATGAATGAAAGCAATTCGGAATCTAGCCACCTTCTCCAGAGTCAGGTGCTCGCAGCTGGATGGTAAACTCATTTTATCCAAATGCAAGCTCTACAAAGCTAGCAGCCAAAAGAACACATTCCTAGGAAAACTGGAAACAGAGCGCTAGGTAATCAATTTCACACGACTGTGAAGCTCAAATATAGCTTAACACTCCTTGGCTTGGAAGGTAAATGTTCCTGTTCTCTTCAGCTACTGCATTCACCCAGATGAACACAGGAAGCTGGCTGCTTACATCCATCCAGTCATACTTATTGGCTGAACAGATAAAGTGGAAAGTCTCTAGCTTCACAGAAGCTGATTTCCACACCCCCAGCTTCCACCAACCAATTTTCTGGTAGAGACAGACAGCAAGCACAGCTTGATCGGTTTTAAGTCCAGACTCTTAACAACCCACTCCCTCAAATTACTGTGTAACAGCAGGTGGGTAACTAGGACTATTTATGCATATATCAAACACTCCCATGCTGGAAGAGAAATGATAAATCCAGGGGAACATTTTCAGATGGCCAAATTATTTTTCAAACACATTGCATGATCTCAGAATGATTAAATGTGTGCATAAATATTATTTCAAGTCGTAACTGCTTTACAAATATCAGCATAAGTTTAGCATAAATGTTCACACTGGTATTTACAAATCCTTGGCAATTTTATTTCCTAAATATTAATTAGTATTTCTTTCACATCACACAGTAGCATATCTCCCTACTAATGCAAAGTAGCAAGTGATGCACACATATGGACTAACATTTAACTCATGCCCATGCAAACTCTCTGAATGTTCCGGTTATAAGAGATGTATCTATACTTCCCCTGGATGCAGGCTGCAGCCCTGCAAATATTTATACATGTGATGAAATTTATTTATGCAGTGCTGCTACTAACATCACAAACACAAAGTGTGTATGGGAAAATGAGGGAGGAGATTGGATACATGGCTCTCTGCTTTCCAAACAATTAGAGGACCACAAGCCCTGTGGTCCCAGTATAAGGATTGGAATTGTTCTCAACCCTTGCAAAAGGGTGCCAGGACCCATCAGAGGTTGCACACGCCTGAGTCAGTCATCTCTCTAGACTGTGGTCTTATCCATGATGTCACAGTTCAACTCTGGAGGAATGGGGGATATAGTGTACCTGGATTTCCAGGAAGCATTTTATAAGGTCCCTCATGAGAGACTCCTGAGAAAATTAAAAAGTCATGGGATAGGAGGTAGTGTCTTACTATGGATCAGAAACTGCTTAAAAGATAGAAAGCAAAGGGTAGGACTAAATGGTCAGTCACAATGGAGTGATGTAAAAAGTGGTGTGCCTCAGGGATCTGTATTGGGACCGGTGCTGTTTAATGTATTCATTAATGATTTGGAAAAGGGTGTTAAGAGTGAGGTGATCAAATTTGCAGATGACACCAAGTTATTCAAGGTAGTTAAAACACGAGCAGACTGTGA
>QEPC01002256.1:2018717-2030952 GCA_003113815.1 Sphenodon punctatus | reverse complement strand
CCTCACCCCTAGAAGATCCCCCCCTCGCTCCCCCCTCCTGTGTGCCCCCTCACCTGGGCCCCCAGCAAGTTACTCACTGTGGACCGGGTGGTTCTCCACGTCGTCGTTGTGACAATCCTCCTCGCCTCAGCCTCCCTCGGAGACTAGTCCCCGGGCTTGAAGCAGCATGCGTGGGAGCAGCAAGAGCCTCGCCTCCTGCTGCTTCCACGCGCACTGCTTGAGGCGCAGCTGACTTGAGTCCCCTCCCTCCCTCCCTCCCAGTTGAGTCAAAGTTGACTCGACACAGGGAGGAAGGGACTCGGAAGGGAGGGACTCAGGAAGGAGGGGGGGGAGGCTGGGAGCTGCACGCGTGGCAGCTCCCAGCCTCTCACCCCCATACCCGGGCACCTGTATTGGGAGACTAGATATGGAGTTTCCCCCTGCCCGGCCCCCGCAATGAAATAGTTCCCCTTGCCGGCACTATTTCATTGTGGGGTCCCTTTATGCGGAATGGACGGCACTTCTAGCCGCCCATTCCGCATAAAGGGAGAAAACGCCTCCCTTTTGACCCTGAAGGCTTCCTTAGGAAGCCTTCAGGGTGTGTGTGTGTGTGTGTGAGAGAGAGAGAGAGTCACTGGTTTGTGTGCACGCACATGAGCCCAGGCTCGGGCTGGCGTGACTTCTCCCCCCCCCTCGGCGGCAGTCGGATCACGCGACTCCTGGGGCCTGGGGGGGCATTGCCTCTGACGCCCTAGGGGGCGCACTGCCACTGTTACCCTCTCAAATAGTACTAGAACTAAGGGACACTCCATGAAACTAGCTGCTGGCAGATTTAAAACAAATAAAAGGAAGTACTTTTTCATTCAGTGCATAATTAACTTATGGAATTTGTTTCCAGAGGACGTTGTCAAGGCCAATATTATTAATTATTATTATTATTAGCATTTACATAGCACCAGCGATGTACCTGGCGCTTTACAAAAAATAAGATAGCTGGGTTTAAAAAAGGTCTGGATAAGTTCTTGTAGAGTAGGTCCATTAATGGTTATTAACCAAGTAGCTTATGGGATGAACTTCTTACTGTCAGGAGCTGGGAGTGAACAATGGGGAATGGATTGCCCATTGTGACTATTGGTACTTCTCCCATGTGATCGAGATTGGCCACTGTCAGAGGACAGGATGCTGGGCTTGATGGATCATTGGTCTGACTCAGTATGGCACTTATTAGTATTATCTTAAGAGCTGTCTTGCATCAGGCCCAACTAACTTGACCAAAGTCTCCTGACTGGCCAGATGAAACCAACTCCCCATTACCCCCCCGCCCCATGTCTTCTAGATGTGTGCAATTCTCTGCACTCCATCCAAGCCTTGTTTGTACAACCAGAGAGCTTCCCAGTCTGCTGATGCCATGGGCTCTGTGTTGTGTTTGTGTAGCACTAGAGCTGAAATGAGTACCCATGAAAAAGGGCATACCTGTTGAATTTCTGGTACCCAAATCAATCTGAATATTTTGGGTGCTTTTCGGTACCTGAACCTTTTTCATGATTTTTTGGTATTTCAGTATACTGGTTTTGAGTACTGAAATAGTATTCATGTACCCAAAATGGTAACCAAAAATGTGGGTATTACATGTGGGAATAAAACATGGTACCCATTTCAGTTCTATAACACCCAAAAGTGAGTATGTGAGTAAGAGCTTTGCAATGTGAAAATCTGTTGCTTCTCCTTTAAGAATGAGTTCTGCCAAAGGTGAGAGGTTATGGAGGGCAAGCCAGTCTAAAAAGGGGATCCAAGGAATGGACACAAGGGCAGATGTGGGAAGAGGGGAGCACCAGGGAGATATTACATTCTTGGACCAGGAAATGCAAAATCTTAACCAGGGAGTGTAATTACCTGGCCATATCACCAGGTAACATTACAGGCCCAGAGAGGGTTTATAACAGGAACATTGTGTCTTAGGGCCAAGACAGGGCCCTAATTTGGCTAGAACCAGCTTGCAGATCCAGCTGACAACATGGCTTCCCTCACCACACTGATGAAGCTCTCCATGCCCTCTCATCTCCTCAGCAGAACTCATTTTTAAAGGGGCAGCAACATATTACCACAGTGCACTGTTCTAACTCACTTGCACACTCACTTACGGGTGCTACATTTCTGCCTTACTTAGACCTGCTTCCTAGTTCCTGCATGTTTCCCTGTCTCACATGCAACTCTGTGGACCCCTGCCCTGTTTCTGCCTTGCCTGGGAGCCCCGCCTGGATCTTTGTCTTGCCTGCACCTGTTCTTGTGTCCATTCCTTGTCTGCTGCTACAGTTCCTCCCTGGTAATCCCCCCTCCCTAGACTGACTTGCCCAGCTGTTTGATTTTGTGCATTTACAGATCACCATGATGCATTACCTCCTGAAAGTTCAGGGGTGGTGGACCGGTTAGGTTGGTCTGCCCCTGGAGACAGATGGATCCAATAGTTTCCAGAACTCTCTGGGGAATATACCCACTGCTCTTGACAGTTGCTCTGTCAATGACTTGGTTGCCTTGTGGATGGAATGGCATCTTGACCATGGCCATTGACACAGTTCCACCAAGGCGTCCGCTCCCATCACTTTGTCAGCACAGGTCTCCCTGGTATGTGAAGGACCTGAGGTGGTTGAAATAGGAGGGTAGGTGGTTAGAGCACAGGTGGCACTTGGCTCACGCTGAAGCTAACCGATCGCGGCAGATTGTTTTTGAGGGACTATGCCGTGACTGTGATGACAGCAAAGAAAATTTTCTTCTCCGTTATCATACCGTCTACAAAGTCTTGTCCGGTAGAGCTGTTCTGGCTGGTGAGAGGCCTGGTTAATCCAGCCTGTCACCACCAGGACATGGAGTCATCGAATGCCCCGTGACATTTTTATTAATTACTTTGCAGACAAAAACACTCCTATTCACCACGACTTGGGCAATGCTGCTTCAATAGCAGAGTCAAGTTATGGATGCTCAGTCTTGTCCTGTTTGTTTGAATCAGTTTCAACTGTAATCGCCCACTGATGAGAGGGAGGTGCTTGGGGTGAAAAATCCAGCTGGGAGAGATCGGGGTCATTGTTGGCTGGGGTTGTCAATGCCTCCCTACAGGAGGGGAGGGTGTTGGACACCATTAAAACAGCGTTCATCCGCCCCCTGCTTAAGAAATCATCTTTGGATATTGACTCCCCAGCCAGCTATCAGCTTGTGTCTAATCTTCTCTTTTTAGGAAAGGTTATTGAATGGGTGGTTGCCCAACAGCTCCAGGCTCATCTTGATGCTATTGGATTCCTGTCAGGTTTTCGTCCTGGGCATGGCATGGAGACTGCACTTGTGGCTTTAGTCAATGATCTGAATCTTGAAAAGGGCACAGGGAATCCTACCTTGTTGATCTTACTAGATCTTTCAGCGGCCTTTGATACAGTTGATCTTGAGGTGTTGCTGGCACGACTGCGGGACCTGGCAGGGTGCATGGGTTCACTCAAGTGGTTCTGTTCCTTCCTGACAGGGAGGTCCCAGTGGGTGGTGATGGGTAATTGTATCTGAGGCCACTGGGCGAGGTCATTCAGAGGTTTGGGGTGAGATGTCATTAATATGCTGATGACACTCAGTTCTCCCTCTCTTTTTCATCGTACCCAAGTACCACAGTCTCGGTGCTTACTTGATGTCTGGTTTTTGTTGCGGACTGGATAAGAGTGAGCTTAGTGAAACTAAGCACATGCACCAGAGACTTCGCATCCGCTTGAATGTTTGTTAGTCTTCTCCCCTGTCTCTCCCACTGTCCCTTCTCCCTGTCTCCCCCTCCTTGTCTTTTAGATTGTAAGCCACAGGCAGGGACCGCGTCTATTTCTATGTTTTGTGCAGCGCCAAGTCACACGTCTGGCATTATATAAATATTTATCAATCATCATCATCATCATCCTGACAAAACTGAAGTGATGATTGTTGGTCGGTCTTGTGACTTGGAGGGAATTGGGACACCTGTTGTTGATGGGGTCTGGCCCCCTCTGGTTGATCAGCTTTGCAGCCTTGGAGTGTGTTTGGATCCCTCATTGTGCCTGGAATACCAGGTGGTGGTAGTGGCAAGGAGCGCTTTTCACCTCCTCCATCTGTTGACAAGGCTGCAGCAGTTTCTTTCTGACTTGGATCTGGCCACTATCATCCATTCTTTCATCATTTCAAGGACCCACCCAGCTGTATCCTTCTGTTTCATCTGACCCAGGCCCTGCTGTCTCGTTGCTGTCCCAGTGCTTGGTCACTGTGTGGGACTGAATGAGGTTGAGCCGAATGAAGCCCAATCCCGACAAGACAGAGGTGATGTTAATGGGCAGGGTTGGTGATACTGGAGAGATGGATGCTCCTATTATCGGGGGTGTCCTTTGATTCCATCTGTCTGGAGCCTCAGGGTGCTTCTGGATTCACAGCTTCACCTGGATTCTCACGTCGGCTGTGGCCAGGAGTGCTTTTCGCCAATTATATCTAGTGAGGAGGCTCTACCCGTTTGTCTCAGACTCCGATCTTGCCACTGTCATCCATACATTAGTCACCTCAAGGCTAGACTACTGCAATGAGCTCTACATGGGGCTGCCCATGGTGATGGTTCTGAAGCTGCAGCTGGTGCAAAATCCAACAGCTGGTCCCCTTTCTGGGATGGGCCACAGGGAGCACATTCAACCAGTGCTCCGAGCACTGCACTGACTGCCTATTGTCTTCCGGGCCCAATTCAAGGTGATGGTTTTGACCTTTAAAGCCCTACACTGCCTGGGCCCTGCTTACATGAGGGATCGTCTCACTCCCTAGGTCCCTGGTGACCCCTGCAGTCGTCTGGAGGTCCCACATTATCGGCGAATCTGCACTGACAGGAGGGCGTTCTCAGTGGCTGCACCGTCACTGTTGAATGCCCTGCCGATGGCGGTTTACCTCGGTCCAGATCTCCTGGCCTTCCGTAGAAATTGTAAAACCTGGCTCTTCTGTCAGGTTTGGGCAGGGAGAGGGGAGGGTGGGGTGGGTTAGGTGGGAAGGTGTGGGAAAATATTTTTTGCGCAGATCTTTTGTGTGTTTATATGTGTATTTTATATTTATTTTGATAATTTGTTTATTGTGATTTTATACATGTTGTAAGCTGCCCCGAGTTGCTATGTGCGAGAGGGGCAGGATAAAAATAAAACAAACAAACAAACAAGCAAACAAACAAATAAATGGTCTCCTCAGCAGCTTAGACCCTACTCTTCAGGACTCTGATAGCTCCTCAGCATGAGCTCACCTGCCTAGATTTCTCCTCTTTAGGCATCTTGCAGCAGAATTTCATGGCTCTTCAACTTTCTCTTCTTATACTCTTCCAAAGGGGTGGAGCTGAAGTGAAAGGGGCCATGGTCTGCTCCATCACAGCCAGGTACCAGTTAGGAGGATGGTCCGCCCTCAGAGGCTGATGGAACCTCAGTGGTTCCAGGAAGCCCTGGGGGAGTTAACCCTGGACTCTGCCAGCCGCTCTGTGGATGAACTCGTCCAGGCTTGGAACATCTTGCTTAGGGAGGCTATCGACAGGGTGGCTCCGAGACGTCCCCTGCCCCTGTCTTGACATCGCAGGGCCCCTTGGTTTACTGAGGGGCTGCGAGGTATGGAGCAGGAAGGCAGGCGACTAGAGTGACGCTGGCGTTGAACTCGCTCTGAATCCGACCGAGTTCTCCGCAGGGCCCATTTGTGGTCCTACATTGAGGCTGTGAGGTTGGCAAAGAAAGAATTCTTTGCCACCCTCATAGCGTCTGCAAAGTCGCGTCCAGCAGAGCTGTTCTGGGTGGTGCAGGGGCTGGTCAGTCCGGCCTCACTCCGCCTGGATGGGGACTTGTCCCAGGCCCGCTGTGAGGAGTTTGCCATCTACTTTGCAGACAAGATCGCTCGTATCCAGAGCAACTTCAACACTGGATTAGTTGGTCCATCTTTCTGGGATGAGTTTCAGGAAGTGACGCCAGCCAATGCTGTGGAGATCCTGGGGTCAGTTAGGGCCACTAGTTGTGAATTAGATCCTTGCCCATCCTGGTTGGTGAAAGCCTCCAGGGAGATACTGGGGTCTGTGCTGGCGGGGATTATCAACGCGTCCCTTTGGCAGGGGAGTTTTCCCCCGGTCTCAAGGAGGCGATGGTGCGCCCCCTGTTGAAGAAGCCATCTTTGGATGTGGACGCACTCACCAATTACCAACCCGTCTCTAACCTTCCCTTTTTAGGGAAGGTTATTGAATGGGCAGTGGCCCGGCAGCTCCAGGCTCACCTGGACAGCATTGGTTTTCTTGACCCCTTTCAATCAGGGTTTTGGCCCGACCATGGTACGGAGATGGTGTTGGTGGCCTTGGTAGATCATCTCTGCCGGGAGATGGACGCAGGACATTCAACATTACTGGTCCTGCTAGATCTCTCGGCCGCGTTTGATACAGTGAACCGTGGGCTGCTGTTGAGACGGTTGCGTGACCTGGGGGATCTGGATGGGACCACCATTGGTTGGTTCCAGTCATTCCTCTCGGGGAGGACCCAGTGGGTTGTCTTGGGAGCAGAAACATCTTGCTCCCAGGCCCTGGACTGTGGCATTCCACAAGGTTCAATCTGGTTTCCTTTATTATTTAATGTATATATGCAGCCCTTGGGGGAGATCGTGAGAGGATTTGGTGTGCGTTGCCACCAATATGCTGATGATACCCAGCTTTACCACTCTTTTTCATCTGACCTAGGCCCTGCCATCTCTGTGCTATCTCAGTGTTTGGAGGCCATGGTGAATTGGCTATGGCAGAGCAGACTGAGGCTCAATCCCGATAAGACGGAGGTGATGGTGGTGGGCTGGGCGGGGGAGGTGGTGCCCTCTTTTGTGGAGGGGGTGCGCCCCTCCGTGGCTTAGCAGGTTCGGAGTCTGGGGGTATTATTGGACGCGGGTCTCCGTCTAGATCAGCAGGTGGAGGTGGTGGCGAAGGCGGCTTTCCGCCAGCTGTATCTGGTGCGGAGGCTGCGCCCGTATATCTCCAGACCCGACCTGGCCACTTTGATCCATGCCTTCATCACCTCGAGACTGGACTACTGTAACGCACTCTAAATGGGGCTTCCCTTGATGCCTGCCCAGAGATTGCAGCTAGCGGAGAATGCAGTGGCCTGTCTCCTAACAGGGATGGGTCAATGAGAGCACATAACACCAGTGCTCCGTGCGCTGCACTGGCTGCCTGTAATGTGCCGAGCCAGGTTCAAGGTGTTGATGTTGATCTATACGGCCCTGTATAGTCTTGGAGCTGGATACCTCAGGGATCGCCTCACCCTCCATGACTCAGGACGGACTCTCCGGTCCACCGGGGGCGCCTTCTTGGAGGTCCCCCGCGTAAAGCGGGGAGCTACAATGGAGAGGGCGTTCTCAGTGGCTGGGCCCTGGCTGTGGAACTCCCTCCCAGAGGAAGCACGACTGGCCCCGAGTCTGCTGGCCTTCCATCTGGCCTGCACGACATGGCTGTTCTCCCACACCATCGGAGGCGGGGAGGGGAGGGTGGGCTAAATTTTTGTATGGGGGTATTTTTAAATTGTTTTAAATATCTGTGTAGATTTTTATATTTTTTATATTGTGATAAATTGTTTATTTTATGTTGGAAGCCACCTCGAGATGCCGTAGGCATAGGAGGCAGCATATAAATGGAATAAAATAAATAAATATAAATAAATAAATATCCTATCCAAATTGCTAATACTCATTACTTTGTGTCATATCCAGTTCTTACAGTATGCCTTTGAATTGCATAATATTTGCTAGTTGTCATTTCTAATTAAACATAGGGTGGTCATTTATTCATCGGACCATTACAAATAAGGAATACAAAATGGCCAGATGAGTAAATGATCACTTTGTAGTTTGGGAATGGAAACAACAAACTGGGCACAATTTTGACTCCACTGAAGTAAATAAAAATTTAGTGTAGCTAAAGTTCAATGAAGTGCGAACTGTACCCGTCGTTTATGAAAACAAATCTACTCTGCTAAACCAACCAACCCACCAGGATGATGAACATTTTTAACCAAGTCATTTCATTTTACAGTAATACAAGATAATAAGAAACATAAGAAGTGGAGAAATAAGGAAATATGTCAGTTTTGTCTTGCACAATTTACTCTCTGAAGATTGAAACATCATCTGTAAGCAAGTGTCCTGCATTACAAATGATCTAACAGCACCTACCACAGTTCCATCGCAGTTAATGTTTTACGGCTGCCCAACTTTACAGTTTGTGGAGCATATTTCATTATGACAACACTATGACATTTTTTATTAAAGAGATATGAATAGTCAGTATTTGTTTCTGGGACATCTAATGGAAGATTTGTTCAAAAGCACACAGTGACCACAATATTTGATTTAAAAATAAAATAAAAAGATCATTGGTTCTTAACTGAACACCAAGCCCAAATATAGATAACTACTGTCACTATATATAATGTTACTCATTAAAACATGCACAACACTCTGCTAGAGCTTCATAGCAGAACAATTGTGTTTATTCATCTTCCTAAATGAACATCTTGGGTGAATATCAGCTGCTGCTGCTAGGTTTAGACTCTCTAGGTGGTAGTGCAAATGTTGCTTGTTGAATAGGCAAAAAAGAGACATTTTAGAAATGTTAGATCAGAAACTATTGTTAATATGCATTAGTTGTGTAGCACACCAAGTATCAATTTAGCTGTTTAAAATTAAATTTGCATTCTCTGTGCTGGTTTATCATCTCATTTTAGGTATACACGTTGTCCTTTTTATGTGATATCAACTTCCATGGATTTATTTCCTAATTTAAGAAAGTATGGATATGGATGGAAACAAAATACGTATGTATGAATTTACACACTACTCACCTATGCTGAATTCAAAATTAACCAAGCAGGGGTGAAAGGTTCTAT
The DNA here is from genome assembly GCA_003113815.1 of Sphenodon punctatus. NCBI lineage: Eukaryota > Metazoa > Chordata > Lepidosauria > Sphenodontia > Sphenodontidae > Sphenodon > Sphenodon punctatus. The sequence goes on along the minus strand of QEPC01002256.1, from coordinate 2,022,064 downwards.
ATTCCATTACTAATTTCTCACTAAGTATCTCTCTATTTTAATTAAATACAATTAATTAATTTTAATACAGCACTTCATAAGGAGCTGTATTTCTAATTTGCAGCCTTAAAAAACCTGCAAAACTGTCTCATTAAATGTAGGAGGCTGGGCCATTCACATCATTAAGTAATCCAGAGCCTTATTGGGAAGGGCAGGCTAAAAAATTAAACAAACAAACAAATTAACAAACTACTAGGGCTGTACCGGAATATCGCAGCGGTAGCTATTTCCGGCGGAAACAGTGTTTCCGCAATTAGTGGAACGGCATGGCAGAGGCTTTCATTCCACTAGTTTCATTCTGCGGTTCCGCTTATTTAATTCCGCTACTTAGTGGAATCGTGGAAACATGACATTTTCGCTATTTCTGCAATTCCGCCAGCGCCACAAAATAGCGGAATAGTGGTTTTCCGCAATTTCCGCAATTTTTCTGCAATTCCGCGATTTGCAGAATTCCGGCGGAATTAGCGGAATATCCACAGAAACGTCACAGTGTGGCGCGGGCAATTCTGAAATGGCAGAACGGAATCGCGGCGTGGTAACAGCTGCTGCCGCATCAGCCCTACAAAACTACTAGAAAAAACTTCCTGGCTTATTAAGGGTAAGAACAGTTGGCAATGGAATCGGTTGCCTAGGGAGATTGTAAGATGGTCCCTTCCAATCCACCTGTTCTATGATTCCATGGGCATTGGAGATCAGTGTTTGACATGACTTTGTGACAACTGTAAGTCACTAGTACTGCCCTGGTAAGAATCCCTCACTACATATGGTGTGACAAGCCACTATAAGCCTTCGTCACCTCGAGGCTAGACTACAGTAACGCGCTCTACGTGGGGCTTCCTTTGTTCCTGGTCCGGAGGCTGCAGCTAGTGCAGAATGTGGCGGCTAATCTCCTTATGGGGACAGGCTGTCGGGAGCATATTACACCTGTGCTCCGAGCTCTGCACTGGTTGCCGATAGCGTGCCGAGTCAGGTTCAAGGTTTTGGTGTTGATCTATAAAGCCCTACACAGTCTGGGCCCCTCATACCTCAGGGACTGCCTCGCCCTCCATGCCCCAGAGCGGCTCCTTCGGTCTGCCGGGGGTGCCTTCTTGGAGGTCCCCCATGTTAAACGGGGGGCCACAATGGAGAGGGCATTCTCGGTGGCCGGGCTGCGCCTTTGGAACTCCCTTCAGGAGGAAGCTCGCCTGGCCCCTAGCCTGTTGACATTCCGGTGAAGTTGTAAAACCAGGCTGTTCGCCCAGGCCTTTGGGGAGGGTGGGAGGGGAGGGTGAGGGTTTTTTAGCTCCCCCACCTGATCTACTATTTATTATCTTATTTGTTATATTTAGCCCTGTTTTAATATTGTTATATTGGATATTTTAAATTGTTTTTATTGTGTTTTTATTGTAAGCCGCCCCGGGCTGCTTTTGCAGGAGGGGCGGGGTATAAATCTATGAAATAAATAAATAAATAAATAAATATATTTTTTGTTAAATGTTCACTATAGACCTAATAGTCTGAAATGGCTCATTTAAAACTGCTTGCCTTCACCTACGAAGCCCTTCACAACCTCGCTCCCCCCTACCTCTCTGCCCTGATCTCCCTCCAAACCTCTGTCCGAGCCCTTCACTCCTCTTCCATCCCCTCCCTCACCTCCCCTGCTCCCCCAACCACCTTCGTCCCTTCTCTCTCACTGCCCCACACACCTGAAACTCTCTCCCTGGCCTCGTCTACCTGGCCCCCACCCTCCACACCTTCAAGTTCCTCCTCAAAACCCACCTCTTCCGCTCCGCCCTTCCAAACTCCTGCTAATCATCCCCACCCAGGATTATCCCCCACCTGTTATCTGCAAACTCCCAATTCTCTGTAACCAAGCCAAGAATGTGTACCTGAGCTCTCGCATCCTCATGAATGTTGCATCCCTTGTCTCTCCCTCTGTTCCCCCTTCCCTGTATCCCCCTCCCCTATCTTTAGATTGTAAGTTCTCGGGTAGGGACCGTGTCTATTTTACTCTTTGTACAGTGCCAGGTACATCACTGGCGTTATATAAATGCTAATAATAATAATAATAATAATAATAATAATAATAATAATAATAATAATAATAAATAAATAAATAAAAATTCCATCAGGCAGCTTTTAAAAACATTAGATCCACATTTAGAGCCCCATCCAAAGTCAACAGGAATCCTCAGAGTCTTGCTCAAGGAGGGCCAGACTTATGGCACATGATCCACTTGATCCAGGCAGGTATCATCCTCAGGGGGATCTACCAGGTCTTCTCCTGCTGGCTCCAGGCTGGCGCCCATCCTGCTGGCTACCAGCTCTAGTGCACCTCAGCAATCGGTCTCAGGACTGGAGAGAAGCACTTTCCTTTAGAGAGATCCTTCCCTACTGCACTGGAAGAGCTTCCTTAGCCTGTTTTCCCCACAGCCGCTCCCTGGGATGCTGGTCCCGCTCTCCTCCACAAGGCAATTTCTGAGAGGCTGATCTCCCTTCTCTGCACCGTGATCTACTGAGTGGAGACCAGTTTGTGATCTATCGGTAGATTTATCGGCCATATTGATAAACATAATATAATGGGTAAGAGCCAACATGGATTTAGCAAAAGGAAGTTTATAAAGTCATGAGTGGTGCAGAATGAATAAATAGAGAGTTGTTATTTAGCCTCTAAAATAGTACTAGAGCTAACTGGCAGAGATTTGAAACAAATAAAAGTATTTTTTCACTCAATATGCACAATTAACATGTGCAATTTGTTGCAAGAGGAGATGGGTCACAGTGAGTAGCACAGATGAGTTTTAAAAAGGATTGGATAAGTTCTTGGAGGATAAGCCCATTAAGGGCTACTAGACAAGGAGGCTGGGGGACATGACATCTGACTGTTGGGAGCTGGAAGAGACCAACAGGGAATGGATCATGCCAGTCTCCTGGTGCATGTCTCCTCCCGGAAAGGTGCAGGGCCAGTTCGTTGGGTTCGCCCCTGGAGACTTATGGAACCAGAGAGATTCCGGAATGCTCTAGAGGAAATGCCTTCTGATCTTGATGACCGTTCACTCGATGACCTCATTGCCTTCTGGGACAGCTTGTTGTCTGAGGCTATCGACCGAACGCCTCCCAAGTGTCCATTTTTAGAGCCGACGGCAGGGGTCACCGTGGTTATTATTATTATTATTATTATTATTATTATTATTAACAAACATTTATATAGCACAAGCAGTGTACCTGGCACTTTACAAAGTAATAAAATAGACACGGTCCCTGCCCCTAGGGCTTACAATCTGAGAGACAGGAGCTGGGGGAGAGACTTAGGAAGGGGAACAGAGGGA
>QEPC01002256.1:1979801-2009846 GCA_003113815.1 Sphenodon punctatus | reverse complement strand
AAACAAAAAGCCAGGCTGGGCAGGGTGGGTGGGGGGTGTCCCCCCTTCCACCCGCGCAGCCTGGGAGGGGGAGGGGGAGGGATATTTCATTGGTTTCAATGGGGACACCGCGCCCCATTGAAACCAATGAATTAAATCCGGTACCGGTATACCGGATTTAATCCGGGAATCCGGTTTTCCTAGAACCGGTAACCGGTAAATCCGGTAGCCGGTATTGGGCCCGGGGTCCCACCCCTAGTGCATAAGGCATCAGATCAGATTAATTGTGGATGAAAAAGTATTTCAAAATACAACATTTTAATGTTACTTTTATTTGGGGTTCTTTAATTTCAAGTGAGCTTGTGCAATTGTGCATGTGTTGCCAGATTTATTCTATCTGGTTTACATCAATTTTTTCCCCTAAGTCTTTTCCCCATTTTTTGATATAGGGGGTTTGCTTTTTTGTCCAGATCTGAACCAATGCTCCATAGATTCTTGCAATCATTCCCTTATTCAGTGAGTGGTTAAACAGAATTCTTTCAATGTCAGTGCTGGGTCTATAGTAATGCTGGATTTCCCCCCCTGTTTGTATAAGTTTTTTTAGTTGCAAATATTGAAAGACATCTATTTTTGTTTTTGTTTTACTTTCTAGTTCTTGGATTGAGATAAATGTATCTCCCTGGAATAGTTGCTCCGCTCTCCTGATGCCACATTTGGTAAGTATTTTGCGAAGTTCAGTAGCTAATTTATTTTCGATTGATTCTTAAATATTGATTGGGGAGAATGGGGAGGCGAGCCGGGAAACTTTCATTTGTTTTAGGGTCTGGTGCCAGTGCTGAATAGCTGTGTGGGTGAAAGGATAGGTGGCTAGCTTGTTGGTGTTGGATATTAATCCACTGGTTAGTAACTCCTGAAAGTCAGATGTAGCTAACAACTGTCTTTCTATTTCCACCCAGCCTGTATTCGCTGAGGGGTGGAACCAATATTTAAGTGCCCTAAGGGCTGCTGCTTTGAAATATAAGTTTATATCTGGCATATTCCAAAGGCACGCGCTCTATGTGGGGCTTCCCTTATTCCTGGTTCGGAGGCTGCAGCTAGTGCAGAATGCGGCGGCCCGGCTCCTTTCGGGGACGGGTCGTCGGGAGCACATTACACCTGTGCTCCGTACTCTGCACTGGTTGCCAATAGCGTGCCGAGCTAGGTTTTGGTGTTGATCTATAAGGCCCTTCACAGTCTGGGCCCCTCATACCTCATGGACCGCCTCGCCCTCGGCGCCCCAGAGCGGCTCCTTCAGTCTGCCGGGGGTGCCTTCCTGGAGGTCCCGTGTTAAGCGGGGGGCCACAATGGAGAGGGCATTCTCAGTGGCCGGGCCGCGCCTTTGGAACTCTCTTCCGGAGGAAGCTTGCCAGGCCCCAAGCCTGTTGACATTCCGGTGAAGTTGTAAAACCTGGCTGTTCGCCCAGGCCTTTGGGGAGGGGGGCTAATGGGTTTTCTCCCCTACTCTACTTTTTGTTTTAATGTTCCCGGGCCCTGTTTAATACTTTATAGTATATGTTGATGTTTAAAATATTTATATGTATTTTATAAGGTTTTATTGTTGGAAGCCGCTCCGAGCTGTTCTCAGGAGGGGCTGGGTAGAAATTTAGAAAATAAATAAATAAAAAATAAAAATAAAATATGTTGACCCCATCCTTGTCTTTTCTTGTAGATAAAATGGTTTTGTTAATTCTGTATTTTTTCCCTTTCCAGATTGTTTCGAGACAAGTGCATTTGCATTGTTTAATGAAGGATTTTGGTAAGTGGATTGGTAGGGCCATTGCTTTATAAAGTATTGTTGGTAGTGCGATCATTTTCAATAAATTAACATTGCCCAGCAATAGTTGTTGTGAGGTCTATTAAGAGAACTTGCAACAACAACAACAAGGAAAGGGGGAGGATGGATAGAAAGCAGCTGCTGAGAGTCACTCCTACAGTCGCTTTGACAACTATGTGCAAGTGTTTGCCAATTACAGAGGGCTCCTTGGTGCCCAGGAAGCCACCATGAATGCCACTGCGGAGACACAAGGTAACGGTTACACATTGCAAAAAAAGTTTCCTAACAAACATGAGAGTACCTGTCCACTTGTGACTGTGTGTTGTCATGTTTGCCTACACCCCTTAATATACAGTTGATTTGAAGTATACTGCAGATTAAAATGGAAAGACCTATATTAGATAAGAAAATACTTCAAAAGCCATGCTTCTTGTTAAAACCCAGAAACAACTGCTACTCATTTGTACTGCATTTAAATGGCCTCTTTTGAGTTTTAAACTAGTGTGACCATGACACGAACTGAATCAGTCACAGCATAATAGATGAAAAAGGAAAACACATTCTCTTTGATGCAATAATCATCATCCATAGGTGTTTTAAGATGATGATGACGACGATGACGAGCATTTATATATTTTTTAATTTTATTTTTTAAAAAATTTATTTGATTTATACCCCGCCCCTCCTGATCGAGGCGGCTTCCAACAATAAAATCAATAAAACAGTTTAAAACATATAAAAATACAATCTCAAATATAAAACAGGGCCCGGGATACAAAAATAAATCAGTCAAACAATCATTAGGGCAGGGGGATATAGCACCAGCAATGTACCTGGTGCTTTACAGAGAATAAGACAGACACGGGAGTGTGTGGAGGCTGCGTATGTTGGCACAGTGGCCACCCTGTGAGCCGCCCATTAGAATCCCTGCAGCCAGGCCACTCAGCTGCCACGGGCCCCTCCTCAAGCCCTTGCTCATTTAAAAAGACCCCGTATTTCTGATTTCTGTTGGATCTGTACTTTGGTTATTACATAGAAAATTGGTCACTAACTGACAAGTAACATCAGCTGTCACAAAAGCCCTTTTCACACATGCCGCTGGGAGAGGGATGGGTGTGCGCGGAGCAATCGCCGTTGTTGCCGGGTGCTCCACGCATGGGCAATGGGTGGAGCACAAGCGCCCACATGCACACGCACCCACCGGCCGTGGGGGTCACACGGGAAGCCTCCCCATGACCATGCAGCAGATCTGCGTAGGTATTGGGGGGGGGGGTACGTCTCGCGTGAAAAGGGCAACAGGAAGAGCTTCTGAATTTCTGCACATGCTATTTGGAGAGGAACAGTATTAAGATCTTCTCAAAGAAAAGAACATTTCACTTTTCTTGCATGAAATCAGTGGGGTAAGGTGACTTTCCCTATTTCAAAGTTCTGAAAGTAGTTAGTGATCTGCCTACAACTTCTCTTGAGTAATGGATACACCTGTGTTGGACATATATCTATTACTGACCATTTTTCTTTACTTCCAACCATATAATTAAAAAAGAAACAAGCACCACCAACCTGTAGCAAATCATTCTGAATATACAAGTGACTTCAACTGAGTCATTGCTTTCCTGAGTGAGCTACAAGAGCAGAAATTAGAGAAAACAATACATGACACCCTGTATTTACACAAATGATTACTTTACACCTCAGTCAAATTTAATCAGAATGTGTTGAAGTTTTCTGTGCAACTAAAGGAGAAAGATACAAATGAAGCCATTATCTGACTTTTGTAGCTGTAAACGTTCATTCATTTACAGTACTGCCTAAATAAATATCAGTGAAAGGATCTAGAGCAAAGGATTATTTTGGCTGCAGGCAGGAGGGAAGGGGGAGGATATCTGAAACTGAAATTTCAAACCCAGTCAGACACCATTTCCTGAAAACAATGCGCACAAGCGTACTGCATCTGGGAAACTGGGTTTTTTTCCACTCTCGTAATTGCCTCCCGGCTATCACAGGAAGGAAGAATGAAAGCCAGACTTCAGTGGCGTGCGTCCCAAAAGGGGTGAGAGGCACCTATGTACTATACTGAAGGAAGAGCCACTAACTGAAATTCTCAGATCAAGGCAATTTCTTTAACAGAATGCTAATGCCTACCTGCTCAGAATGAAGTGGATTGCAAATATTCCCAGCCGAATTTTGCAGTCTGAACCTATTTGAGGAAAGGCTGAAGGAAGAAGGAAAGTTTCACCTAAAGAAAAGAGGACTAAGGCAGGGTCGGGCAGGGGCGCATGACAGTAGCTTGCAGATATCTAAAAGGAATCATGACAGAAAAGTGATGGTTAACATTTTTTCTGCAGTGTCACAGATGGCAGAAAAAGAGGGCATGGGCTTAAATTTTAGCAATGTACATTTTGGATAAATATTAGGGGGGAAATTCCTAACTGTTGGGCAATGAAATAAGTTGCCGAGGAAGGTGATGGAATCTCCTTCTTTGGGTGTTCTCAAAATCTGCCTGGACAAGTGTCTGTCTCTGATGCTGTAAGCGGAGAATATCCTGCTTTGGAGAATTCAATGACCCTTTAGGTCCCTTCCAGTCCTCCAACTGATTCTATTATTATGATTACTCTTTGAGTGTGGCTGGATTTCTTTGTAGGTTCAGCATGGATTATAGCTTTTGTTTTTGTTTCTGTTAAACTTGAAGGGTCTTAATAAATTTTTGAAATTCCTTTCCATAGATGGGAGTAAAGCTTTTGTCATGCTACAGCATGAGCCAACTCCCGGCTCAGGGTCGGCCAAGGAAGTATATCAATTTTTCTAAGAAAACTTTTTGTGGAAATACCAGTATTTTCTTTGAAAATTGATACATATCTCCAGGGTTTATTTTTTTAAAAACCTAACAACAACAACAACAACAACAAAATAACCCCCCAAAACAACCACCCTAAATTGGTATTTTTTTACCTCATCAGCATGTGGCTTTCATAAGGGCACAATAGCTGCACTGTATTTCTGGCAACCAGTCATCCATGTTTCCCCCCATTAAATCCCCAGAAAAAGACATATGCTGTTCTGCTCCATTTGGGTACATTGAAGTCAAAAAGCTAAGAGATGGGCCCTACCAACAAAAAAGCACTCTATAAGATGAATTATAATAAGGATTCTGACAAATTCAATACAATAAACGAAGGTAACAAAAATAATACAGAAAGACTATTTAAGTTTTATTCACATAATATGTGGATGGATCAGTTCTTAACAACAACTGACCAAACTTTCACACAGAACATGAATTGAACATTTCTGAAGTTAATTTAAAATGTTCAGGGCCGGCCCCAGGGTTTGTGAGGCCACGTGTAAAGTCTTGGTGTGGGACCTAATTTGCATAATTAGGCCCCACCTAATTATGCAAATGTGTAAATTTACATAAACTTTACTCCCTTTGGACAGGAAGGATTCCCATTCTCCACCACTCCGAGCAACCATGGAGAAGCATGGCCTCCCCATGCTTCTCCCCCTGCCTCTGGTTTGGCACCCCTTGGCTGCCTTATGTGGTGGTCAGCCAAGTGGCCATAGACAAGCATGACTTCCCAATGCTCCCCCCCACCCATCTCTCCAGCCGAGCATCTACCACCACTCCCCAGGAGTGGTTCCACTGCAGGAGCAGCCAAGCGGGCAGTGAGGCAGGCACAGAGAGACTGACTGCGTCCACTGCCTTACTAGAGGAGGGGGTGAGCTTTGCCAGTTTGGCCTCCAGGGCCTGTTGTTTCTTGCTGCTGGTGCTGCCTGTGCCTTGTACACGCATGCGGTGCGACCAGTCCAGAGGTGCTGCTATCACACGCACAAGACACCCAAAATGCAGCTAGCTTATTAAGTGCATTATGCCATGAAAAGAGACATATAACCAGTTCAGTTGTGCCCCCATAATCAGTTCATGCTGCCCCCTCCCCATAACCACTTCATTTGCGCCTCCACCCCCATAAAATCAATTCACACTGCCCCCCACCCATGATCATTTAATTTGTGCCCCCGGGACAACGTGAATTAATTGTATGGGGGGTGCAAATGAACTGGTTATGGGGTGCAGGTTTAAAGACAGTTTTCCTGTTAGCAATAATTTCATTAAGAAAAGTTAGTGAAATAGCAGCCATAATCATCTCAGAACCATATTTGCAGATTTATTTTCCAAGATAGAATAGATATTGCTTTACATCCTAAATTCCTACCTAAGATAGTATAAATAAGACAGTTGTGAGAATGTGGCCCTTTTTACACAGACCTCTCTCACCCATGAACACACAGATTTCTGTGTGTTCATGGGTGGGGGAACCCCGTGTGAACGATGCAGTGCACGTGCCCATGGTGAGTGGGGCTGCGTGCGCGCCCACCGAACACGCATCCCCACTCACACACCCCCCCACTCGTCCCCACGCACAGAGCAACCAGGGGAAACGGTGGTTATTCTGTGGGTGTGGTTGAGTGAGGGGTGAGTGGGGATGCATGTGCAGCAGTGTGCATGCCCCGTCCATGCACTGGCGCGTCCACAGACCCCCCCCACCCGGCGGAGCCATGTAAAAAGCGTGCCGAGCCAAGTTCAAGGTTTTGGTGATGATCTATAAAGCCCTACACGGTCTCGGCCCCTCATACCTCAGGGACCGCCTCGCCGTCCGTGCCCCAGGGCGGCTCCTGCGGTCTGCCGGGGGTGCCTTCCTGGAGGTCCCCCGTGTTAAGCGGGGGGCCACAATGGAGAGGGAATTCTTGGTAGTTGGGCCGCAGCTTTGGAACTCCCTTCCGGAGGAAGCTCGCCTGGCCCCCAGCCTGTTAACATTCCGGCGAAGCTGTAAGACCTGGCTGTTTGCCCAGGCCTTTGGGAGGGAGGGTGGGTAGGGTGAGGGGTCTAGCTCCCCCACCTACTGTGGTTTTATTTATAACTTAGCCCTGTTTTAATATTTTATTGTATTTATGAAAGTCTTTAATGGTTTTATTGTATTTTAATGTTTTTGGAAGCCGCCCTGGGCTGCATGGCAGGAGGGACGGGGTAGAAATCGATTAAATAAATAAATAAATAAAAATAAATTAAAATAGTGTGTGAGGAGCCACTCGAAGAAGAACAGAAGGTTGCTACTAGGGAGAGAGTGCTTTTTATACTAGAGGAGCTCGAGACCATCATGTGGTCTATTATTTGAATAGGGTGAGCATGCAGAACCTAGTTGTGAGAATGTTAGGTGCCATCTTGAAGAACCTTCTTTACAAGGTTTACCTTCTGATCAGCACATGGGGAGGAGTTATTTGTAAACAAACAGCTTTATGTCCCAGGGTGTCCCCGCTGCTGCTGCAGCACTACTAGGAGGCAGAGGCAGAGGCAGGTGAGGGATGGGGACCGGTTCCAGGGAGGGGAGGCAGAAGAACTTATTGGGGGAGAAACTGACTGTAGCCTGCTGCCCAGTCATGCAAGTGTGGGGCCCCAGCTAGCCGCAGGGTCATTTGTGGCCGCACATGTGGCACATGCCTGAGGCCGGCCCTGAAAATCTTTTCCGCAATCCATGGTACTATTTTTCATTTCTATTCATCTTCTGGATTTGTTCACAACAAAGGTAGCTATGTTCCCCACAGGACAGATGGGGAAAATTGCCCAGGGTCAAACATTGAACTAGTGTGTTGAAACTTGTGAATCTCAACTAGCAATGTTTCCTTAATCCTTCCCCTGAGAAAATTGTTTCTTGTGAGATTTCTATTCAGCGTTGCAGACTCGAGAACTTTGGGGCACTTGCTGCTCAGAGACAACCTACTGATGTCAGTCCAGTGTTCATTCATATTGTCAAGGTAAGTGGTGATACAGAAGAGGACATATTAATGCTTAGCACTTACATAATGCTTTATAAACATTAACTCATTATCTAACCAAACAAATATTTGAGAGGTGTCATATGAGGTGAGGGAAAGGCAAACGTAAATGGTAAAATGGGGGAGAAGGATGGTCAGAAATTGTGCATAGAAAAATTCAAAGCAGATTTTTTTAAAAAAAAACTCTTTGTGGTAGACAGAAATGGCTATGGACTAAACATTCCAGAAAGGTAACAATGCCATCATCATTACACATTGATGAAAAAGTTAACTAAATTATTTAGGGCACAGGAATATCTTGTTTGGTGTAAGCAAGTACTCTGAATAATATACAGGACCCAGATTCTTCTGGGTCTCCCAATGGGCCCTGAGAGGCCCCATTGGGAGGGGCCAGGAAGTACGAACGTGCTGGACAGAGCAGCTGCTGCTGCTGTCACTGTTAAGTTAATTAATTATCTAAACGGGGGGGGGGGAGGCAAGCCCTGGCAACTGGGGAGGCTGGGGAGGGGAAGCCCTGAGGGTTTGTTCATTCCCCTTCCACCGTGGAATCTCCTGCCCCGCGTCCCCCCAGCGCAGGCTAGAAATTCTGCGGGAAGGGGAATTCTGCGGGAAATCTGCGAATCGTAGACCTGCGTTTGGCTCGGGGCCCTGATAATATTGGACCTGCCACTCTGATCAAGACAGTGGCCCATCTACGCCAATGTTCTGTCTCTGGTGGTTGCCAGTAGTAGCGGTTCTTCAGGAAGCTGCAAGAACCACTTTAGTATCCAGTTCTGGAAAAACTTTCACTCCAAAAAGACAAAGCCACTTGCCCATGTTACCATGCCAGAAAAACTAACACGAAGCAAACTTCCAGCAGGGAAAGTAACAAGGCTTTAAACATGGGTGTGGGGTTAAAAGTATCATTAAACATGTCTCCTGTTGTTTTCAATCACAAAAGCTAGGGTAGGATTTTGCCCCTTGCTTTTCATGATTGGAAACAATGGGAGACACATTAAATGACACTTTTAACCATGTGCCCTCATTCAAAGCCTCACATTACTTTCCCTGCCAGGAGTGTGTTTCTTTTAGTTTTCCCCAGTTAATTACTCCACTCTGTGCCTCAGTAATTCATCTGGCCAGTGCGGTTAAGGCACATCAGTTTCTACAGTCCATGGGAAATTTGGGAGCAATGTGATCAGCACCTCATTCAAGCACTTTTGACTTCCCCAACCCAATGGATCACCCTCTTTAAAGCTGGGTGGCTGAAGGAAACTGGTAAAAATAAGAATGAGTAGAGGACTTGAATCTGTAACCTTTAATGCATAGGTGAGATAGCTATACCACTCAGTCCTCATGCCTCCATTTCCCCTTAGCAACAGTTTCTTCAACTCTCAACAGTTAAAGGTTCTGTTATACCCCCAAATGTCGGTGTTTATATCACCTCAGAACTCCTACATTTAAAATATTTGCTATTCTAACTCTGCATGTTCTTGTGACAGACCCGAGAAGTATTTCTTGTCTAACACCGACACCTAGGATTCTATTGTCTGCATGCATTTCAAAGCTTGTATGTGATAAGACCAGTGTTGTTGAGGCATGTCTGCATTGCTTATAACACAACATATTGAAAGCAATACATAAATGGAAGGAATTACGGGTTTGTGATTAACTACTGACACACAGCAAGACAGAAGGTCTGGGTTAAATTTCTGCCTCTATTATGGACTTCAGTTATGATCTGGGGCAAATCACAAGCTCTTTGTGTCTCAGTTCTCCATCTATAAAGCAAAAATGGCGATACTTCCTTTCTCTCTCATCTACTTAGACTTACTGTAAGCTTACTGAGAAAAGGACTCTGTATATATCCAAACTCAGAGTCAGTTAAGATCTTTAGGCAAAAGTCTAATAAATATTCTATCATTTATTTAATTTATATATTTTTTTCCTAAATTCACATTTAGTAATTTGAACAACTTTAGTAATTAAAAACAAATTTAAATTTGAACAAATTTAAATTTAATTCAAATCAAGCTGGATAAAAAAAGACATAGCTGGATAAAATCCTGTATTTGGATGTCATACTAATATACTCTTCCCAATGCAAATGGGCAGCTCAGTAGCCATCTTTTTACTGGAATGGGTTTGCCAGCAGGGGTAGCTGGAATAACAAGCTGTCAGTGAAGCAGAGACACTGGGAAAAAACAGACATGTGGGCGGTGTGGTGGCTTGCTGGCCCAGTCCAGGGAGGGAAACAGCAGCCACCCCTCCCTGCCCCACGGCAGGAATAATGGAGCCGAACACTTGTGCTAGTCTGCATTGGCCCGGGCTGCATCCTCAGAGATTTTCCAAGGACACAACCCAGGCTAGCTGCCTACCTGCCCTGGGGCAGTCCCGGACCAACATCTGGTGGTGAGTAAGCACACGTAATGGTGGGTCCTGGGCCATAGCAGGCCACCCTCACATCTGTTTAAGAAAAAAATAAAATTGGATTCTCGTGAGATAAATGGTGAGATTTTGGCTGGGGCCAAGATCTTGCCAAGATCCCGACACTGCAGGTGCCATTTCGGATAAAGAGCACCTGTTCTACGCATGCATGGTGCCATTCACAGACTAGCTGCACTTTTCCAAAATGGCACCAATGCTGCTGGGGCCATTTTGGAATAGGGCTGCGCATTCGCAGGATAGCTGCGGTGGCCATTTTGCACAGGTGCGGTGATTCTTCTTCTTCTTCTTCTTTTTTTTTTTTTTTTTATTATTATTATTATTATTTTGTTCACCATAAAGCTGCCTCCTCACTTCCCTCCTGCCCGCGCAGAGAAGCGGAGAGGGCGGAGAGCAATCCCGCAGCAGCCCCAGACTCGGAGAGAAGCAGCAAGGCAAGTAAAAGGGTTTGAAAAGCCCACCCTTTTTGCAAGCACAGGGGAGGGCAAGATTCTCGCATTTCTCATCAAGAATCAAGGCAATTCTCAGCTCATTCTCGTTTGCAAGAACAAGCCGATAACTCTGATTCTCATCGAGAAAAGTGAGAATTACAAAACGGAGTTTCAGCCCTACGTCTGTTTTTACCCAATGTATGGGAAGGTGGTGTGTTGAGAATTTCTGGGATAACAGAGCACTTAGAGGAGATAATTACTTCCCTTCAGTTAGACAAGCAAATTCCATGGAGTAGAAACCTCTCTTCTCACTTAAACACCACTTGTTTGCAGAGGTAACACTCCCACCCCCTTTATCCTCCTTCTAACCTCCCCACTCTAGGATACTCAAGAGAGATTAAAGTGAGTTAGGAGTACTTACATTTAAAAAATGCTTGTAAGAACAAGGTGGCTTAGGGAATATAGTTACTGTTTTGTTTGATTTAAAGTGAGATTTCTAAAACAAATACCCTGCAATATGAATGCAGCCTCCTTTCCTTATCTCTGACTAGTGGACAGTCTCAGTTGTTTGTCACAAATGGGCCTCCATGCAAAGAATCACTGGACTCAACATGTGCAAAATGTACAGTTTAGCTATGTACGTTACCCAATTACATTTAGCAGTGTTAAGTCTAAAGAAAAATTTGCACACAAGTCTGAAGTACAAGTAACTGACCTTTTAGAAGGTCAGCATGGCGGTGAAAGTGAAGAAGATAGGTGATAAGCAGAGCTCTCACACAGCAGGAGTCTGCCTATTTTAGAAATATTCAGAACAAGAGAGACTGAGATAATGCTTTGTTTTTTGGCATTTTGCAACCCACTGAGATGTTATTGTATATCATATCTAATTATAGAGATGCATGTTCTAACACAAAAATGTAAAGCAAAATTGTTAGGAAAGAAGAACATGAATCTCTGTGCCACAACTTATCCCAAATGTTTTGGTTTAACTGATTAGTAAGCTTGCTACATTCTCTAAGTAAATCTTCACACTATAGCTGAAGTCAAGGGATGAATCTCAAAGACTTCATGCTACCTGTATATTAAAATTCAGCAAATCCATTTCTCTTTTTTAATACCTTTGTGTGTTTTTAGTTTAAAATGCCCCTTTATACACCCACTTGGGGCTAGACTGTGCCTACGAGGCACATCTCTGCATTGGGGAGTTGTAGTGCCACACCACACAGGGACAAATACATCCTACTATATCCTTTCTTGGGTTACAGTCATGTGCTGTCTGTGCTTTACAGATGCGGTGCCACCCCTAGGGCAGATGGGCCACTCCCCTTCCTGGCCCCCATGTGCCCACTACAGTACCACTTACCTTTAATCCTGTCCCCGGTGCTGGCCGCGCGTTCAGAGGCCGGTGCGGCTGTTTCAAGCTGCTCCGGAGCTCTGAACTACCTGTTTAGAGCAGGTTGGAGAAGTGCGCATACGCGAGCGAGCTCCTAGGCTCTGCGCATGCGTAACTGTGAGGTGTGGGTGTGTGTGTCACTTGCAGGGAGCCGGCCTGGGAGGGGACTTGGAGAACCAGAGGCTCTCCTTGAAAGAGGAGTCAGGAGAATGGAGGCCTGTAAAGTCAAACTTGGCAGAACACACGTTGGGCGGCTAGAGAGTGCCATCCACTGCGTGTTCATAGGAAAGAGCAACGTGTTGCCAGGATGGCTTGGGGCAGTCTTTCATGGAGCTCTATGGAAAGGCAACCGGAAGCAACAGTAATGTTATATGGGCTGTAGCCCTTGGCGCCATGTGGGCAGGAGAGGGGCAGGAGGGGGAGCAATGGATGTGTGTGTGTGTGACTGTTGTGATGTGTGTGTGTGCGCTATTGGCCGGTGGAACAGCAACTGCAGGGGGAGGGAGTGGAGAGTGCTTGTGGTTTTTTCTGTATGTTTTATTCAGTGTCTCTGAGTCTGGGTTTTTTCTCTCACGTGGTGTGAAGGTGGGGCCTGCCTGCTGCAGAGACCAGAGCATATATAAAGATTACTCAGGTGCCATTTTATCTCTCTTTCAGTTCTTGAGAGTTGAGAGAGAGATTGGCCGGCCAGCTAGTGGTCAGACTGAATCTTTTTAATTGTTGGATTATATTTATTTATAGATAATATTTTATGAATAATAATCATCTCAAGGAAGCAAGTCAGACCAATGGTCCATCATCAAGCCCAGCATCCTGTCCTGCAGTGGGGAGGAGACGCTGCCGAACTCAGCCTGCCCGGTCTGGGCTCGGGCCTGCTGGGTGAGTACATTGGGGACCCGGCTGGGGCTTGGCCTTGGCTTTTTTGGGGGTCCCTGGGGGACTTGTCTTGGGAGGAGAAGGGACGTTATAATAAATAGTGATTATTATGGGATGATATCGCATATGGTTATTACATACAGATTGGTTCTGCCTTTTTAATATATTTTTTGTATTTTTAGGATATTTTAAATTAATTTTTAAATTGTGAGTAATAGTATGTTTTAATTATGAATTGTAATTGTTGATTGTGTGTGTTGTAAGCTGCCCCGAACCGCTCTGTGAGCAGGAGGGTGCAGGATAAAATTGAAATAAATAAATAAATATGATTGTGCTGCCAGCTGCCTCAAGACATTAATTCTTAATTTTTAATTGAGTAAAGTTGAACTTGCTGCTGTGTGGTGTACTTTAACTTAAAGGAATAGACTTTAAAACGACAACTACTTCTGCTACTAGTAGTAGCAGAAGTAGCTTTTCAGCCATTTCCATCAGGTAATGCAATAGTGATTTCCAAGTGCTAAAAATATCCTATGTTTACACTAGTAGTAGTATCTTCACTGCAATAACCTTTAATAAAGTAAAGGCTATTGTTGCAGAGATAGATACTACTACAGTACTACTAGTGTGAAAAACTTGGTTCTTTCTTTCTCATTTGGAAACCACTATTGCATTTTCCTAATTAAGATTGATGTGTCTTGTGTCTAAGGGTTGGTTGAAGCCAAATATTGAACTGCTGACCTAGAATACCAAGTAGATGTTCTGAGGTGAGCAGCTGAATATTTGGCCTCTAGCTTGGTATGATCAGTGCTAGTTGCAACGCGTGCTGCAAGGGATGTACTGCTGGTTTCCCTCCTCTGGTCTTCCAAGCCCAAAGCATGTGCAAAAAAGACAGTGGCCATTCTGTGGAGCTGGAGCCCCCCCAAAATGGTTTGTTGAAGTCAGTGGTGTTCCCTTTCTTTGCTGTTTTCCAGTCTAAACTGCCTGCTGTCTCTGTGTTTGGTGGGGGGATCTATAGACTTTGATGGAAAAGGTTTCCAATCTTTGCTGCAATATTCTCTGCATTTGAAAATGGCCCTGGCCTGCCCTTTTGAAGCCTGGGCATGGGATGTTGGAGGCTTGTCTGTGAGAAGGCCATGCCACAGGTTGGTTCACTAATTAGTCCTTGCAGGAAGGTTCGTTGTAGCAGCTCAGACACCTTTTACATTGCAACAGAACTGTGTAGCATGTTTTCTGTTTTGGGACAAGTGGAACTTCATGCTGCTGTTTTCGTGATGTGCAGTCCTAAGGACTTCACATAATGCTGTTGGGTCAGTGGCCTACGGATTTCTGGTTTGTTTTGCTTGCTCTGTACTTGCATGATGCACTGCTGCTTTCCTTCTCCTCCCAAGCATGAGTAGAGAGGCCATTTTGTGAATTTGTGGGTCCACTGGTAATGACTACTCTTGTTTAAAATGGTTCCTTTGCTGTTTCACTGCTGTCCCCTGCTGGAAAGTAGTTCCTTGCCTCTCTGCTTGTGACTGTGCTTTTGAGCATCTTGCTTGCCGGTTTTGTGGATAAACAGAAATGCATAGTTTGAATTTGATTTATTCAGCCCCATGTGTTTGCTTGCTATGCAGGTCTGCAACTGGTCAGACTTTTTAAAAAAGGTCCTGTTGGACAGGCGTTTGGCTTTCAGGGACAGGGTGTAGCTACTAGGGATGCTGGTCTGGATGGGCCTGGTTTGCTTGCAGTGCAGCCCTGCAACTGGCCAGACTTTTAAAAAAGGGCCTGTTTGCTTGGATAGTCATTTGGCTTTCAGGGATAGGATGTAGCTACTAGGGATGCTGGTCTGGGTGGGCCTGGTTTGCTTGCAGTGCAGCCCTGAAACTGACCAGAATTTTTTTAAAGGGCCTGTTTGCTTGGATAGGCGTTTGGCTGTTGGGGATAGGGTGTAGCTACTAGGGATACTAGTCTGGATGGGCCTGGTTTGCTTGCAGTGCAGCCCTGCAACTGGCCAGACTTTTTAAAAAAGGGCCTGTTCACTTGGACAGACGTTTGGCTGTCTGGGGACTGGCAGCCTACCCTAGAAAACTACAGGCAGCCAAGGACAGCATGAAAATGAGGAGGGTTCCGGATAATGGGAAGTGATGGCATGGGAATTGGGAGGGTCTTGGACCTCTTCTTTGGAGGAGAGGTCCACAAAGAAGAAAAATGTAAAATGTCATTCAAAATGCAAACATCTAAAGTAATTTGCTTCTTTTTTCTATCCAGTTTATCTGAGATCTGGCATGATCACACCTCACCTTGCTTTCCTTGTGAACAGAGGAGAAAGTAGGTAGGAGCACGGCAGAAGAGAAGGCTGCAGACAACAAGGAAACCCTTTTCCCCCTGTCCCCCCCTGAACCCATTTCTTCCCCTTCCTCTTCTCGTGCTCCAAAACCAAACACTTTCCCTCCTACTTCTCCTCTGTCCTGTCCTTCTCTTCCCTTTCATTCTCTTCTGATTCGGCTTGTTGTAGGACAGGGAGCTAACTCAGTCCTCCCAGTTCTCCAAGCCAGAAAGAAGGCTTGTCCCAAAGCCTACACCTTTAGAAGACTACAGGTGGCCAAGGATGCCATGAAAATCGAGGGTTCAGGATAAAGGTAGGCGATGGCAACATGATCTATTTTTTTTAACCTACTATGGTTAATTTGCACCCAGAGGGAAAGAGAGTGGATGGGACCCCAGTAAGAGGGCTCTCTATCCCCCGGTGGCAGTGCTTCACACAGCAGCAATTCCAGCGTTAAGTAATGTAATGTCCATCCAATGTTAGCCCTGTGAACTCCTTGCTGCTGGGTTATATCACGCCACTGGCCTACCGTTGACCTAGCTCCACCTACCATTGACCTGGCTCCACTCCTAGGCCCACCGGCAGGTTCAACCTGCCCACTGCCCCACCAGCTGCCACTGGTGCTTTAGTTATTCTGCACAGCAGATTGGTGCAGAGAGGAAGCAAAGCCACAATCTTGCCTCCTTCACAGTATCTTTTTGAGGCAGTGCTATGAGATATAAGGGGTAAGCAGGTAGGTAAGTTGGGGTTAATGATGCAGTGGCAACAAAGGCCATATTACACTCACCACAAGGTAAAACGCAGAGCACCCCAGATGGAGTGAGACACAGGCATAGTCAGCAAAGTGTTTGGCTTCTGTAAGGATTAGTAAGCCTGCTTTATTTTCCCTTTATCATTATCTGTACTATTGCTTATATTGCTAGTGATAGCTAGGGTTTTCTAAAAACTTGAATTAAAAGCTAGAGTTGAGCTTAAAAGTTAGGGTTTACTAAATTTGCCTTAAAAGCTAGGGCTGTATTACCACACCCTTGGGAAGCTAACAACACATTTTCACATTTTTTAAATCCCGCCCCCGGCGACTCATGTGAAGAACAAATGACATGGAGGACAGCAGTTTTCTGTATGTCCTCCTTCCCACAGTATGCACTTCTGTTGCTGCCTAGGGCTGCCAGCAGCTACAGCGGCTGCACCGGCTCCTAGACAGGAAGGGGTTACTGGCTACTTCAGCTTCCTGTTTCCATGGTGTCCGCGGCTGTGTGTCATGGCAGAGGGTGAGCAGTTGGGCAGGGCTTTGGGTGGGGGTGTTTATGAACAGGGGAAGTGGGAACATCTGCCTGTGTGAGTTGCTTGTATGGCTGATCTGTGGTGGTGAGAGTAGGGTGGCCAGATATGCAAATTTTAGAGGACACCTAGTAATAAACAGGGCTAGGGCTTCTAGCTGGCAGAAGTTCCGTGCCCTAACATAAAAGGGTAGGAATAAATGGTATTTTTTCAAGTTGGAGAAAGTTAAACAGCAGGGTGCTTTGGGGGTCAGTACTAGGATCCCCAACAGAAGCCTCACCCAGGCGTGCTACCAGAGACCCTCAGGATTCTTGACAAAGACCTCACCCAGGTATGCTACCAGAGATCCTGAATCGGAGATGCTGGGGATTGATCTTGGGACTTTATATATACAGAGCATGTGCTCTACCATCTGAGCCACAGCTCACCTCAAAAGTGGCTAAAATTTGCAGATGATACCAAATTATTCAAGATAATTAAGACCCAGGCAGTCTTTGAGAAACTACAGAGGGATCATGCACAACTAGGTGAATGAGCAATAAAATGGCAAATGAAATTCAATGTTGATAAGTGCAAGTTGATGCACATAGGGAAAAATAATCCTCACTTTCCATACACAATACTAGGTTCTGATCTGGGTATAACCACTCAGGAGAAGGATCTTGGAGTCATTATGGATAGTTCCTTGAAGACATCAGCTCAGTGTGCAGCAGCAGTCAAAAAGGCAAACCAAATGCTAGCCATCATTGCAAAAGGAATATAAAATAAAAAGAAAATATCATAATGCCACTGTATAAATCTTTGGTACGACCCCACCTTGAATATTGTGTACGGTTTTGGTCGCCCTATCTCAGGAAAGAGATAATAGAATTGGAAAAAGTTCAGAGAAGGGCAACAAGGATGATAGAAGAGATGGATCAATTTCCATATGAGGAGAGGCTGAACCGGTTAGAGCTGTTTAACCTGGAGAAGAGGCAATTAATGGGATGGATATGATAGAAGTTTATAAAATCATGAACGGTGTGGAAAAGTAAATAGGGAACTGCTGTTTGTCCTTTTTCACAATAAGAGAACAAGGAGACAACCTCTGAAGTTAAATGGCAGTAGATTTAAAATAAACAAAAGAAAGTACTTTTTCACTCAGCAGACAATACCGTAGTGGAACTCATTGCCAGAGGAGACATCACCATAACTAGCTTCAAACGAAAACTAGATAAATTCTTAGAAGATAGAGCCATAAATGCTTACTAGTTGGGTCTTAAATGCCTGGCTACTGGAAGTTGGGAGCAGTCAGCAGGTGATGACACCTCATGACCTATACTTGTACTTCTCTTCAACTACTGCAGCTCACCACAATCAGAGACAGCATGCTGGGCTCAATGAACCATGGGTCTGACCCAGTATGGATCTTCTTATGTTCTAAAATGAATGCGGTAAAATATAAGAAAAAAGATACTCGTATACTGCCCTAGCCCATTAGGAAGGAAAGGTTTAGTTGCACCTAGGAGTAAGATTGACTCAGTGAGTCAGAGACTAGACAGTAGCAGAGAGCAGACCCTTTGCATCCAAAAAAGCTCCTAGGTAGCAGCAGTTTTCAGAAAAGAGGGATCCATTCAGACACTTGGCAATTTATGGGTAGCTAAATGTTAGGAACTAGTGGCCTTAAACCTTCATTTTCTTGGTTCTTTTCCGCCCCGTGGTCACAATCCCAAACCCCTCCACATAGTTCAGTGTGGGATCCGCGCAGGTCCCGTGTGGATTCCAAGTGGCACAATGCATTCCCAACTGATATGCACGCAAGGTTGTGCGTGTGTGTGTATGCAGGGGTTGCATATGGGATCTGCCGGGAATGGGATCAACCCCACCGTTATGTAAGAACTTCTTGTCCTACTAAACTATTTCCTAGTGTGTAGCCTTTTATGCTTCTGCAAATCAATTTTTGGCTTAGTTCAACTGGAGGTGTTAGTTGGAATGCTCACTTTCAAGGGGGTTTCTATATCAAGACTTTTGCTGACACGTGTCTGACTTCAAAGGCTAGAGACAAAGAAAATTATCCCAAACTGATTCCAAGGACATACCTCGGGTCTTATGTTTTGCACTGGCCTTGAGGCGGGGGTTCCGTTAATGGGGGAGAGATCAGTTGTGCCCTTGTCATGGATGGATCATTACCTTCTGCAGGTCTCTCTCCTGGTGTATGTTGGCCCCTGGAAGGGTGCAGAACCAATTTGAATGGTTTGCCCACGGAGACTGATGGAACCGGAGTGGTTCCTGAATGCTCTGGGTAAGATACCCTTTGATCTTGACAACCATCTCATTGATGACTTGGTTGTGTTATGGAATACTCTGTCGCCGCACTTATTATATTAGAGAAACCACAGGTTATGGAAGCCCCGCCTTGTCCAAGTTTGTGGGATCAATTTCAGTTGGTGACACCCACTGATGTGGAGGATGTTCTTAGGGTGGTCAGGGCCACTTTTTGTGAATTAGATCCATGCCCATCCTGGCTGGTTAAGGCCTGCTGGAAGACATTGGGGCCATTGCTGACTGGGGTGGTCAATGCCTCCCTTCGGGAGGGCAGAGTGCCAGGCTGGTCTCAAAGAGGCGATGGTGCAGCTTCTGCTCAAGAAACCACTGCTTGATGCTGACTCCCTTGCCAGCTATCGGCCTGTCTGTAACCTTCCCTTTTAAGGGAAGGTTATTGAACGGACAGCGACTTGGCAGCTACAGGAGTATCTGGATCTTATTGGTTTTCTTGATCCCTCGCATCCGGGTTATGGCACTGAGACTGAGCTTGTGCCGTTGGTCGATGATCTGCGCCAGTAATTGGATCAGGGTCGTTCGACCCTGCTGATTCTATTAGATCTGTTGGCTGTATTTGATA
This sequence comes from Sphenodon punctatus, assembly GCA_003113815.1. Classification (NCBI taxonomy): domain Eukaryota; kingdom Metazoa; phylum Chordata; class Lepidosauria; order Sphenodontia; family Sphenodontidae; genus Sphenodon; species Sphenodon punctatus. Next base: position 1,990,631 of record QEPC01002256.1, on the reverse strand, counting down.
CCGTTGACCATGAGATGTTGGTGACACACTTGTGGGACCATGCAGGGGAGGGTGGAACGGTTCTTGAATGGTTCCACTCCTTCCTGGCCAGAAGAACTCAGAGAGTGGTGCTTAGGGATCATTTTTCAACATACCGAGACCTCTTGTGTGGAGTCCTGCAGGGTTCTGTCTTGTCCTCTCTCCTGTTCACCGTGTGCATGCAGCCGTTCGGTGAGGCTGTCAGGGGGTTTGGCGTGCGGTGTCATCAGTATGCGGATGACACCCAGCTTTACCTCTCTTTTTCATCAGATCCAGGCCTGGCAGTCGCGGTGCTTACTTGGTGATTAGTAGCAGTGGGGGACTGGATGAGGGCTAGCCAACTGAGGCTGAACCCTGACAAGACAGAGGTGATGCTGGTGGGTAAGGCAGTGGAGATGATGGTCCCCACTATTGATGGGGTCTGTCCTCCACTGGTCTCCCAGATGCGGACTCTGGGGGTGCTCCTTGGTTCGCAACTCCGCTTGGATGTTCAGGTGGAGGCTGTGGCAAAGGGTGCCTTTCATCAATTACATCTGGTGCGTCGGCTTCGGCCGTATGTTTTGGAGTCTGACCTGGCCACTCTCATCCATGCTTTCATCACCTCTAGGCTGGACTATTGTAATGCTTTCTACGTGGGGCTACCCATGGTGACAGTTCGGAGACTGCAGCTGGTGCAGAATGCGGCGACCTACCTCTTGATGGAACTGGGCCACCAGGAGCATATTACACTGGTTCTCCGATCACTGCGCTGGCTGCCTGTAGTCTTCCGAGCCTGATTCAAGGTGTTTGTGCTTGCCTATAAAGCCCTAAACGGTCTATGTCTTACCTATCTGCGGGACCGCCTCACTCCTCAGGTCCTAGATCGACCCTTGTGGTCATGTGGGTGTGCCCTCCTCGAGGTCCCCCATGTTTTCCAGGGAGTCACAATGGAGAGGGCATTCTTGGTGGCCACACCGTGGGTATGGAACTCTCTTCCGGTGGAGGCCCAATTGTCCCTGGATCTCCCCACTTTTCGATGTAGTTGTAAGAGCTGGCTGTTCTGCCAGGCGTCTGGTGGGGGAGAGGGGTGAACGCTGCGGGGGGAATTGGGTTGGGGAGGAAGGGATTTTTTAATCCTCCTTGTCATAAGTTGTTTTATATGTTTTAATGTTTATTGTAAGCTGCCTCAAGCTGCTGTGTCAGAAGGGGTGGAGTATCAAGATTTTTTATAAAATAAATATAAATAAAAATAAACTTCCTTCAGATTGGGACTAGAATTTTAAGAAAGAGCTTCTAAAGATTTCTACAGCACATTATTGTTTCAGCCCTGCCACAAGGTCACAAAACCGAGATCAGTTATTCCCTTAAACTGGCCCTCTCCATAGAATATTTTAAAGAAATGAAACAAATACATTTTCATATTTGCAAAGATAATTTTCATATTTTTCCCCACAAACAAATATCCAATTTTGTCTTCATCACTCTTGTGAAATTCACAACTTAATTTATTTGGTTACTTCATGTTCAATGTCTGTATTTATTCAGTATTTCATGTTTGATATATATTATTATTATTATTAATCATCATCATCATTTATATAGCACTTTCAGTGTTCAACGTGCTTTACAATTCTTCCCTAGTTCACCCTCAAAACAACCCTACATGTGTGGTAAGTCATTATTATTCTCATTTGCTAGACAACACTACTATGCCTCCCGCATTGAGTCCTGTTCTCGGGACCCTCGCCGCCTGTTCTCTACCTTTGACTCCCTCCTCAAGCCTCCCTGTCCTCCCCCTCCTTCTTCCCTTTCTGCTCAGGATCTTGCCTCCTTCTTCACCTCCAAGATAGACAAGATCCGCCTCGACATCGCTTCCCACTCCTCTCTTCCCACTCCCACCCCTCTCCCTCCTCCCCCTCCTTCTCTCATGTCCTCCTTCTCCCCTGCCTCCCTTAAGGAAATCTCCTCTCTGCTCTCCTCCTCCAACCCTTCCACTTGCCCCCTTGATCCCATTCCTTCCCGCCTCCTCACCTCCATTACTCCCACTGTCGCCCCTTCCTTCCTGCACATCATCAACCTCTCCCTCTCTACTGGCTCTTTCCCTTCTGCCTTCAAACATGCCACAGTCTCTCCTATTCTCAAAAAGTCCACTCTTGACCCCTCTGACCCTTCTAGCTATCGTCCTGTCTCACTCCTTCCTTTTGCTTCCAAGCTGCTTGAACGTGTTGTCTACTCCCGCTGCCTTGACTTCCTATCCTCCAACTCCTCCCTTGACCCCCTCCAATCTGGCTTCCGCCCCCTTCATTCTACTGAAACTGCTCTCGCTAAGATCACCAACGATCTTCTGGTGGCTAAATCTAAACGTCTCTATTCCATTCTTGTCCTCCTTGATCTCTCTGCTGCCTTCGATACTGTTGACCACTCACTCTTGCTGGATTCCCTTCACTCCCTTGGCTTTTGTGGCTCTGTCCATAACTGGTTCTCCTCCTACCTCTCTGACCGCTCCTTTAATGTGTCTCTCTCCAACTCCGCCTCCTCCTCCTTCCCCCTCTCAGTTGGTGTTCCTCAAGGCTCTGTTCTTGGCCCTCTCCTCTTCTCGATCTATACCTCATCCTTAGGCAAACTCATTGCCTCCCATGGCTTCCAATACCACCTCTATGCTGATGACACTCAACTCTATCTCTCTACTCCCTCTCTCTCTCCCTCTGTTCAAGCTCGTCTCATCAACTGTCTCTCTGACATCTCTACCTGGATGTCTCAACGTCAACTCAAACTCAACATGGCTAAAACTGAACTCCTTATCTTCCCCCCTCATCCTTCCTCTCCTTCCTCACTGTCAATAACTATTGATGGAGTCACCATCCTGCCTGTCCCCCAAGCCCGTAGCCTAGGCTTCATCTTTGACTCACCCCTTTCTTTTAAACCCTACATTGACTCTGTTGCTAAATCCTGTCGCTTCTCCCTCCATAACATTGCTAAGATTCGCCCTTTTCTCTCTGTCTCGTCTGCCAAAACTCTTGTTCATGCTCTGGTCATCTCTCGCCTCAATTACTGTAACCTCCTTCTCACTGGCCTTCCCCGGTCTCACCTTTCTCCCCTCATCTCTGTCCAAAACTCTGCTGCCAGGGTCATCTACCTCGCCAGTCGCTTCGACCATGTGCAGCCCCTCCTCTCTTCGCTTCACTGGCTTCCCCTTCCTGAACGAATCCTGCACAAGCTCCTAGTCTTCACCTATAAAGCTCTTCACAACCTTGCTCCCCCCTACCTCTCTGCACTTATCGCCCTCCATACTCCAGCCCGTGCACTTCGCTCCTCCTCTGTCCCTTCTCTCACCCTTCCACGCCTTCCCTGCTCCCCTAAGCGCCTTCGTCCCTTCTCACTTGCTGCCCCCCATGCCTGGAACTCCCTCCCTGTCCACATCCGCCTTGCCCCCTCCCTTCATACCTTCAAATCTCTCCTTAAAACTCACCTCTTTCGCTCTGCTCTGTCTGACTCTTTATCCTGCTGAGCCACTATTCCTATACCTACGATCGGTTTACCCTTATCCTTGCAACATGGACCTGCCTGCTGTCATTCTCATCGTAACCAAGCCAAGTACGTGCACTTGAGACCTCGCATCTTCATGAATGTTAGACCCCTTGTCTCTCCCTCTGTTCCCCTTCCTAAGTCTCTCCCCCAGCTCCTGTCTCTCAGATTGTAAGCCCTAGGGGCAGGGACCGTGTCTATTTTATTACTTTGTAAAGTGCCAGGTACACTGCTGGCGCTATACAAATGTTTGTTAATAATAATAATAATAATAATAATTTGACAGAAGGGGAATGTAGGCTGCATGATGACTTGCCTAAGGCCATCTAGTGAGTTCATGGATAAGGCAGGATTTGAACCTTCAGCGTCAACACCTTATCTACTAGACTATACTGGTAGTATTCAGTACTTCTTTCACTTCAACAGTACTATCTATGGCTGCCAGGGCCATTTTGCGCATCTGCAACCCTTTTCCAAAATGGCGGTGGCAGTGTCGCTGCCATTTTGGAAAAGGGGAGCTGGTCTCCAAATGTGAAAATGGCTGCTGTGCATGCACAGAACGGCTGCCCATTTCCAAAATGGTGATAGCACTGCCACTGTGTGCACATGCAAAATATCCCAAGTGGCCATTTGCACATGTGTGCTCCAGAGGTTGGAGCTCGGCAGTGTACCATGGTGAGGGAGCCTGTCAGGGGCCCCGCACAGCAGCATTTCAGTCAAGGTCCCTGAGGCCGATGAGTACACTACTGCGCCCTGGGGATGGAGGAGGTCAGACCCACTGCCCTGGGAGGGAGTAGGGATGGGAGCACGGATTGGTGGGAAAATTTCCCATTGACTTCAATTGGATCTGAATCCATAAACTAATATGGAAATGACAGATCCATCGCAATCCAGAACAGATCTGGATCCGTAATTCAATCTGGATGCCCATCCCTAATATTGAATACAGATACTTATTTAACAGAAAAAGACTATTAATGAATAGGGGCCCAGGAGTGCACTAACCGGCTTCAGTGGCCTTGATTGAAGCTCTGCCAGCCCACTGCTGCTGTGCAGGGTCACAACAGGCTCCCTCGCCATGGTGCACAAAATGGAAAACAAATACTGTTTTGTATTCGCTTTTTGGATGTAAATAAGCTCAATTCGTCAAATTCAGTATTCATACTGAATATTCATTTCCTGCAAGAATCTGTGATTACTAAATTTTATTATGATTTGCTACTGTGGAGTCTACATTACAACAGAATTTGATTTTTCAGATGATCTAAGGTACACGTGTCAATATCTACATACATATCCAAGATCTAGATTATGGCTTTACCACTTAGTTAAGTTACACCTATAAGAAGCACGTACATCCCTGCAGTCACCTATCATGTTGCACACTGTGATAGTTTCCCCTTAATCATCTGAACTCAGCTGCTCAACACCTAAGCCTGTCCCACTTAAATGTTTCACAGATTCACATAAACCTTGCCAGTATGACAGCTTATTAGGAGAGCGTTTTCTTTTCAACTGGTGAATAATCTTAGCATTTGGTTCCTTTGGGTGTTTTCAGATTAGATGCTACCCCGCATGGCCACCTGTGAGCCATAGAGCTGACGGTCCAAGGAACAGCTAGATGCTTGCATGCCTGCAAGCCATGGAACACCCACTCTCAGCCACTCACGAAGCAATGCTGGGAAATCCAAAGTGAGCCGTGACGGGCAAGCCAAATATGTGGCAGCTGCCTCTGTGGCTGCAATAGCCACGTTGGGAGCTACCCTACCTGTTTGTTTTGCTTCACATGCTTTCCACATATGTGGGTGGCACTGGGTGCACTGTGGCAGAACCACATGTTGGCCATGGACCCCCCCCTCCCCACCATCAACTTGCTTGTCTGAAAACACTCCATGTCTTCACAGTAGTGCAACACCTCTTTCAGTTCACAGGCTGTTTTTACATGGACCCCCACTCAGGGTTTGGGCAGCTGGGGGGGTGTGCGGGGCGCATCAGTGTATACGGCCAGCGGTGGGTGGGGCAATGGGTGTCCGCTCAGCGTTCGCCCATGTGAACACCGATTGGGATGGGTGGGGGTGCGTGCATGCTCCTGCACAACACCCACCTCCACCCATCGCACACCCATCTCCACCCACGGAGCTCTCCGCAAAACCAATGGAGGGGTGTGTGTGTGTCCGTGCAAACAGACACACACACCCCTCCACAGTTAAACACCCATCCCCCCACCCACCTCCATGTAAAAACAACCTATGTGTTTATGTGAAAAAAATATGCCTAGAACACAGTTTTTAACTAAATAAGAAAGCTGTTGCTGAATATGATTTTTCTTTAGCCTTCTTTTTAAAGAGAAAGCAGGTTGTATATTACAATAGTTTGTCAAGGTACAGGTTAGAAAAACAACAGTAAAACAAAGAAATCAATGCCATTAAAAATGACACAGGCTAGCTAGAGTCATTACTGCTAAAATGTCAACATTAAAAACTCAACACAACAAAAAAGCTAGTTCTAGTGATGCTAAAGACCTGTGAAAAAATAACTGCAGGATAGGGCTGCATTTTCAAAATGTTCTCAACCAGGTGTTCATTAATGAATGAAGAACGTTTCTGTACCCCTTTTCACAATGTGTGTAAACAGACGGATTGACGCTCCAGAGGTGGCCACAGATGCCCTCGGGTTGACTGGTTCGTCTAAAGGTCGCCCGCCAAATGTGCGCCCCAGAGGAGGCTCGGATGCTCCGAGACAGTTCAGCATGACATTCTCTACAATATCCAGGAGGATGCCACACAAAGAGGGCTGGCCAACCCCATGGCAATGTTTGAACGTGGCACTGCTGCTTGTCTGTTGGGGGGATCCATGGTGCAGCTCTGTGCCCACCTGTTGATTGCCCTGTTCAACAGCATGGAGTCATGGGCCCCAGCCTACAATGTCGGGTGAGCACACGCAAACCTATAGTGGGGAGGGAGAGGGTGTGCAGGTGGACTACAGCCCAGGGACATCACTGGTCCATCTGATGTGGACCCAGGTAGAGCTGGTAACTGGTGGCCGTGGGGGTAGGGCCTCAGAGCAGCTCCGGGCTCCAGGAGGCTCCCCATCCACTTAAAAACACCCAATGTTACTAGTGCATGCAAAGGAAAACATGTACACTGGAAAGCTTATCTGGACAACTTTTGTATGCAAAGAAATGTTGCTCATCTGAATGCTATAATTTGCGTGCACAAATGTTTTAAAACGGTGAGTAATATAACTATGCGCAAACAGAAATTTTGTCATTTAGTTTGGAGGTTTACATTTCCAAAATGTCCCGTCTTCCAAACTGCCAACCGTTGCCTCTAATAACAAAAGCAGCTCATGTAAAGCTTTTCTCCAGTATCAACAATCAGCAATGGCTGTCCTTGATGTTATTTCTAAGGTGATCTAGGGATAAACACAAATATCCCTTACAACTTCGTATGACTGATTATGGTCAGTGATCTTCCTGTGAATCTGATCTAACACTATGCTTTCCAAGCTGTTATAAAGCGTTCATGACTTTTAAATAAATCTATAAGGAGGTGAAATGTCAGTCTGATCTCTTGTTCCAATTCCTGCATTTACACCTCCCCCCACCCCCCAACATATGTTGTGGTAGAACACAAAACAATTGTTCCTTCTACTACAATGAGCTGAGGACTCAGGATTCACATTGCTTCCTTCAAATATACGTAGGTATACTTTTTTTTGTTTAAAATATTTTTGTGGGAGGAAAAATCAGTTTTTCCCTTACTGCATCAACAGAATTATGAAAGGATGTTGTTTATTACATGATTTTTTCATTCTGCAGTTAGAGAGAGAAATAATATTTCAGAAGATGGGGAAAAATAAGCAAGCCAGTTTCTCTGCTGCATCAATTCTATATAGAAGCACTTTCCATATTTGTACACACAGCAGATCCTATCAACAGGAATTACTTTGTATAATATATGGAAGCAATTGACACTGATATTTTTGATTAGTTACTTGCTAATCTCTCTTTCCCATCACAGGATTAGTCTCAGAAATTTTGCCGGGAAATTAAATAAACACCACTGCTGCCCTCTGTGGGCTGACATAGTATAATACTCCTCAAAGCAATAAATAAATAAATCATTTTTACTTATTCTGTTGTCACAAGCTATCTATTTGACAATGCTGCTATCTGAAGCCATTGATTTACCCAATGGAAAGCTTTACAAATGGCAATGCTGTCAGCCTAATAGTATTTTCTTTTTCTGATATCATCAGACAATATTTTAAGTACAAACTAGTACAAAATCCTTATCAAGAAAGATGAGTGCATCCAGTGTCATTACATCATCACAGAGATTTGTTTTTATTTTTTGTAAAAAAGGAATCAACACAAGCCCCATTTGTTCTTATTTAGCTCTGGCAACAATTGTTAGTATAGTACCAAAGTGAGTTCCAGGGAAGAGAATAGGCTCACACTGGGACTAAACAGTGGGAAAGATCACACCCGCAGAGGGAGGAGAGAGAGCTGTCAGAGCCAACATTATGGGGAAAGCCCGTGGGCCTCCAAAAATAAATGTGAATGAAAATTAAGTTTCTATTCATTTGTTTTGAGAAGACAGCCTTAACATGTAAGCTGATCACTAGTGGAGAAAAACTGCCATTCTTCTGGAAAATCACAGTTTTTAGATCAGAACCCTAATCCTCAGAAGCACACAGCACTGGATTCTGAGGCAAGAAAAAAACATAGCCATACACAGTTTTCTTAATTTGGGGGAAAACCCAAGATTAGTGCAGCTACTGTTGACTTGCAATAGGCCAGGTGCAATTTTTCTACCACTATATCCAACTGCCTGAGACTAAGCGTGTTTCAGCACATTATCCAGTCCATAGCAAAGGGGTGGATAGTAACATATGTGGACTCCCATACCTGGGAGTCTACATATGATGCAAAATATATGGGTACGCTCACTGCTGTGCTCACAGGAGCCCCGGGTTCTTCCCAGTAGCACTGTTAGCGGAGCCCTCCCAGTCTGCTGAACTGCTGCCAACCCACTGAGGACAACTACGGTTCAGGCAGTGCTGGACAGATGATAATGAAGGAACAGGGAACCTCATCTGCAGGGGATTCCCTGTCCCCTCTTGATCAACTCCCAGACAAGGAGCAGTGCTCTTTATGGTTCTTATTTTGTAAGCAGCTCTGAGCCTTAGGGGGAGGGTGGGATATAAGTTTGGATAAATAAAGGAAGGGATAAGGAAACTCCTGCAATTGGGGTTCTGTGTTCTAATCTTTTTGGCTCTCAGTTGGGGAGCAGGAAACCTAGCCTGCACAGCTTAGAGGCTTGGTGAAATTGACCAAGAGAAATATAAGCCTGGTCAGTTTCACCATGCTATACACACAACATAAATTATACATCAGGAAAGATATGTGCTGATGGTCCAGACTTTCAAGGAGCCTCCACTACACAGCTCTCCCAGAGCAGCATGTATTCCTGCTAGGGATGGAAACTTTGGCTTCAGATAGAATCGATTCAACTCAGAAATGGCCAATTTGATTCTATCTGAAAAATCAGATCTTTTTTGGTTTTGGGTGATTTGGATTTTACACTGATTTTTTTATTCAGATTTTTAACATTATGGTTTGTTCCAGTTGACTGCAATGGGGGAAAACATATGCAGAAAATCCAAATCGAGTTCCAAAATTACTAAAGAACCGAAACTGAAAAATCTGAATCCGAAATTCCCCTGGGAGACCCACCCTTAGTACTTGCAGAGGTACACGTAAGGCAAAAGTCAAGTTTGAGTGGACAATGTTACATGCAGTGCTGAAATGGGATACCCATGCAAACAGATAAACCTGTAGGCATCTAAGGAATCAAACAAATGCAACATTTTGGGGTATTAAATGATACCCACTTACTTCCTGACATGCAATGATAACACAGTAACTCGAGTAACTCATTACTGAGTTGCCATCGTCACATTTCCATACATTTTTGCATTTCCAGCTATTTCCATCCGCACATTAATTACCTTTACTCCATAAGTTTATCTCCCACAAAACAAAATGGCAGAGGGCAGTGTTCTTATGTACTCAAAGGAGGGGTCAAGGAGAAGTGTGGCATATCTTTCCACATTGAAAGAGATTGACTACACAGAGTAACCAGGCAAGGGACAAAAATCTGGAGATTGTTAACCGCTAACATGTAAATCAGTAGGTTGGCAAAATGGAAAGCTGGCAATTCGATAATGGTATTATCTGGAATTTGGGGTTATCAGTTGTCCAACGTGGCAACTGTTCCCTGTTGGGAAACTTAAAAGCTGCTTGAAATAGTGGATATTACCCACAGGTAACAAATCTTCTACCCATTTTGGCTCTTGTTACATGGGGTAACCTCCTTTGCCAGATCCTCTGCTGTACAGTCACCACAGCTACTGGCCACAAGAAAGCTATGAGGCACAACAACATGGTCTAGTTCAGTAAGTTCAAGACTATAACAAGGATCAAATTCCATTTCTACCTGTCTTCCCTGTATTTGTTTAAGTGGTAGTTTGAGAGCTGGATGTCAGTTCCTACCCAGCTTTCATCAGGGGCAGCTGGTGGGTCTTGAGGTTGGAGGGGCAGTAAGGCCGGCCGGCGGGCAACGGTGGGTGGAGCCAGGGCAACGGTGGGTGGAGCCAGGGCAACAGTAGGCGGAGTCAGGGCAACGGTAGGCGCATAACCCAGCAGCAAGGAGTTCCAAGGGTTAATGTTGGATGGCCATTACATTACTTAATCAAGCAATTCCAGTTAGGTTAGGCAGGTTAGAATCACCTCCTCTGCCAGGTTTAAAAGCAGGCAGACAGCCTTAAACGTCACTTACAAGCAGTTTTAGCAAAGACACACACACATACGCAGCAGAGGTTAAGAACGCTGCTTCAGAAAGAAGGGACTTGCTGTATGTATGTTGGAGGGACCCCAATCCCTGCTTCAGAAGTCCCTTTTGAAGCAATATTCTTGCCGCCTGCTGCGTGTGTGTGTGTGTGTGTGTGTTGGGGGGGGCGGGATTTCAAGGCCCATGAATCACCAGACTCACAGTTACATCTCAGGATTTAAAATGCATTCCATTTCCAGCATTATGAACACACACCTAAAGATCTCCAGACTCACAGTTACATCTCGGCATTTAAAAAGCATCCCATTTCCAGCATTGTGAACACACACCTAAAGATCCCATTTCAAGCACTTTGAACACACACCTAAAGATCCCATTTCAAGCACTGTGAACACACACCTAAAGATCCCATTTCAAGCATTGTGAACACACACCTAAAGATCCCATTTCA